>OX438668.1:3000000-3486006 GCA_949316385.1 Globia sparganii | reverse complement strand
CCGTAGCCTACTGCGCAGGCGCGAGGCGGTGTTCTTTGTCGGCGCCAACTGACGGAATATTCCGCCGCCGCCGCCGCGCGCGCGCGCAATAAGCCATACCTACTTTACCGTGGTGTAAAAATTAATGTGTAATTCTAATTATTGATTTACAGTTTACTCGTTATTAAGCTAGAAATTGCACGTAAAAACTGGAATAACAAAACTTACGTAAACAATCGAAACAAAGTTTAGGTAGGTACCTAGGTTAACTAGTTTCATCCCTTATTATTACTTTATACCGAGTAAACAGTAAAATCTTAAAGCTTTGCTTAATTTAGTAAATTGACTTACATTTTTAAAGATGGGGTTCGATGTGGTGACCTTGGTATTGTATGCACAAGGCCGCTCACTTGTTCATGGACACACATTACGTAGCATGTCTGGTGTTATTGTCCTGAAAGCGGCCTCAATCCGCACTTTAATTTGTATCACACTGCACTGCGTACACTACACACGCACATGGGTGCTGACCGTCGTTGCGCAGCGCTCGCCATAGGTACCTGATTACCTATGGTTAGAGGCACCAAGCCGATGTACCATCCGAGATCAAACTAAAACATGCTGACGAAAAACGGCGACGGTACAGTTCTCGGGCAGCTCGCAAATTACTGATGCGCATAATTATCATAGGGATAAAAACAAGTGTACTAGACGCAGGACAGACGTCGACTGACGGCGACGAGCAAAGCAATAACAATAATGCCCAAAATGAAACTCCTATTCCCTGCTATCCTGGTACCTAAATATTATTTCGTTAAATTTGATACCTATAGGGTAGCTGTCCCTATTAGTGTCCACTACTGTTAAAAATATTATTCAAGATTTCAAATTTATTTTACATACTAATAATAATTTCAACTAAACTCCATTAAACTTTTAAGTAAATCTAACACAACCGAGCAAACTAATTACGAATTCAAAATTGAAAAATCATTCATTTTTTTTCGCTGGGAAAATCATCAATGACTCAGCTGCCGCCCTGGGTGGGGCGGAAAGCTGAAGGAAGTGTTAGACTCTTACTGACTAAATACCACCCTGTTCCTTCAGTTGCCCTTGCATTCCGGGTTATCTCGTTAGAATATTCCCGCAATCCCGGAAATTCCCAAAACTCAGGAAAATCATTCATTTCAATCCATTAAAGATCATAATATGGGTTCGCGTTATCTCGTTATAAGTCTGAAATAAAAATTGTATTTACCAGGAGTAATTGAAACTACACGGACTGCAATTGGTTCACGTACCTTAAAACCCTAAGTCATTAGGTTTACACACACATCGATGTTACATTGTGTGTGTAGCGACGTAATCAGGGTTCTGTGAGCAAACGATATTCAATTCGGAAATAACAATTCCTGTTACTCATGCGCTTCTAGTACTTTTATTAATTTCTTTCGACAGTTACATGCAATTTTGCGACATTTTTTTATTTGAATTATAATAACAAAGACTAAACGTGCTCAAACTAATAAAACCTATGTACCACTCAAACAGCACCGACAGACCGTGAACTCCGATAATTCTTTCGGTTAGTCCTACACACAAAAATTATGCGTGCGTGGTATTATTTTGTAATAAAAAAAAACGATTAACTTGTTGCTAATAGTTTACGTCTTATTTAGTAAAAAAAATAACCTTATTTTAAAAATTATGAACGGAACCCACTGTGATTTTATTTGTACTAGGAGAAGAATAAGTTGCGAAGAGGTGAATTGAAATGATGTTTTGGGTTCAGTTGGACAAAAAAATGGTTTCTAAATCCTTTTCCTATTCTAAGTACTAATGGCAAATAATAATGTTTATTTAAGCAATTAATTCCCGGTAGGATGCACGTAAGGATTCGATTTTTATGATCAATTCAATGGTTGTACAAGCTGTCGATTTTTCGAAAAAATCGTTTTAATGCGATCTTCAAGCAAATCGATTCAATAGTAACGTGAATCGAATCTTTTGGATCGTATGTGTAAATAAAGGCTCTTAATAGTTCAAGTTCATATTTGCCCAAAGCATTGTGCTGACAATCATAAACAGCGAATAGGTAGGTTTATCTATTTCAAACAAGATCAATTACATAAGTATGCCGACACTTTTTAACTTGTCCGAAGATTGAAACATATTAATCATCCATCTGAATTAAAGTAATTGAATTACGCCGGAAAGGTTATCAAATATTATTGACGTACCTACCTGACTGGCAACTGTAAATATGTCACAAAATAGAGGTGGTTAAATGTTGTTTAAAATTTTTTAATTACGATTTTTGAATGAATTTTTAGAAGATCGATGTAAGAAGAGCACGAGATTCGATCTGTGAATCGAATGAAAAATCGATTTAAAGCAAAAAATCGTTCATCTTTATGGCCACCAAAATAAAAGGTTAGAAATAATGTTAGGAAATTTACAGGAATATTGTTTTTGAATTAGGTATTTACTGTGTTGTAGGTATGATGGAAAGGTGGGTGGCGGGTGGAAGATTACTACGAGGTAGATAATAATTATCTACAAAGTAATCTTCTACAAAAGGACAACTACGTAAAAAACCAACAAGTGTGTAAATGATACGTGACAATTCAAGCAGGTATCTAAATATTTCGTTAACTTTTGATACCTAGACCAATTAATTGTATTGTAGGTAGCTAGTTCACAAAAATAATCAAAGTTTAGGAAAAGTCAGTACTTAATAATATTTTGTGAATAAAAAATAAACATGCGGAACCGTTTATTCAGAAATACCAGGAGTAGGAGGTTTATCTTTACTTACAAATAGGTCGGTGACACCGATCAGCTGTTTTAGTGCTAGTGATGTGTTTATTTCAATTTGAAAAGTTCGGTTTCTGGTATCAATGTATTAAAAAATCTCATAACTTCCGAACATGTAGCGGTAGGATTAAAAAACCCTTCCTATGTCGTTTGATATCATCCAAAGAAGCCGGGCCTTCTCTATATATATAGCCTTTTCGTTACACGTTGTATATGTAGGATCAGGAGTGCCGAGAGGTACATCGTTAGGGTTTGGAGTTCCCATTGTATTTGGATAAACAAGACTGTATAGGCAATAGAGTTTATTTTAACAATACACAATATAAAAATGGTACACAACACAATAATAGTACACAATAAAAAAAGATAAAGAATGTAAAAACAGCAGGCGAACAGACTTTTACAGTCACAGTTCGTACAGTGGCCAAGCCACCCAATTACATAGTGTATCCGCTCGCTATCAGCAAGTTGAATACAGCTATGAGAATATACAGCAGCGCTGTACCGGGTAAACCGACAGTTTTGTCGGGAGCAGTGGAGCTCTTTATTGAGTCAAATCCGAAGACAGACTGACGAGCTTAGCGAGTGCACGCTCCTTTATAGGACGATGCCCCCACTTTGCAATCCCTCCATGACAACTCTGTCCGTTGACGCACGGAAGTACGTCACGCGTTTACTTGATACAAAATGTGCTAAATCTAATGAGATTTTACATTATAAAGTAATCAAAAATAATACAGTAATACAAAGATAATCATTTTAAAATTAAAGCAACATGTCATCATTGTTTTGAACAAAACTATTGGTCACACTTATCGAAATAAGTTGCCAAAAATCAGTTAGTGGTACATAAATTATGTTTCGATCTATTAGACAATAATTGATAGTAAAAATCACAAGAAAATCAACTTATAACATAATACCCACTATTGTAATTGTATATATTATATATATATATATATATAAGCATAAACAAACAAAAGCCGTAAGCATAAACATATATATATATATATACATATATATACATATATATATATATATATGTTTATGCTTACGGTACGTCCAAAAAACAATTTGAGGATCAACAGGCCATTGAATAATATATATGAAACTGTACATGTTAATAATACTTTTGTATACAGATACGCGTAGCTTTTTCCGAGTCCACGAAAATTGTCGAGAAGCTTTAGAAAAAAAAACTTTGTGAGATATAATAAAAGTCACATAATTTAATTATCGTTATTTCATATCAATTTTTTTTAACACCCTCAGTTTTCGAGATATACTCAAAAAACCGGGAGTTTGAGTTTTTATGATGCTTCAAGTCAAAAAGTTTTAACTTTGGACAAAAATGTAAAGAGACTTTTTTTGTGTAAAATAAAATTACCTTTTTTGTTTACTTAAACTTTTTTTTTGTAAGATGAATCGTTCGCGACTTTTAGGCCGCATCGCGTTTTTCGGAAGACGAAATGGCTCCTCCACACTTCTCGTCATGCGGAAACCGGCAGATTTTGTATTTTTAGTGAGTTTTAGATTATATTCTTCAAAATAAAAAAATAAAAAATCGCGCTGGAGAATGCCGGATTAACGTTTTTTTTTTACAAGTTCGCGACCCTATAACTCGGCGGCGTCAAGGACTTATCGTCAGATTAGTTAAATTTAGTCTTAAAACACTAAAATCGACCCCCAATATCTTAATCTGACGCGCTCGAGTATTTCAGACTATCGATTTTTTTTTACTAATCTGATCGTCTATCCTAGGCGCGCGTCACTACATATAGAGCTAAATACTTTACAAGGTTGTTCTATTAGGTCTAAGGTATCTCTCATATCTCAAACTGCCACGCTCGAGTATTACCGAAAATTCCCCTATTCGCCTCCCTAACTATAAGCCTAACAGCGCCGATTTCACTAGAGTTCGTATCAGGTGGTCGTCCTAGATCTAGTAATATATTTCAGTAACAATGTTGATTCTTCGTGATGCTGCTAATCTGTAAATACCTAGATAACATTTATGAACGTGGCTGCGGCGAGGCTGGCATTGTAATTTGTACATAGATAAACGATAATGTCGTATTGTTACAATATGTAGGTACAGTCAACAAAAGAGATAAGTATGCAGGATCGTCGGATATAGTAGAAGTTTAGTAAGAAACCGATGGATGTTCTCGAATAAAATTTAATTTTGTGAATAGAAAACAAAGCAGCGGGATTGTCCGAAAGGGTTACCGCTACCCCGGAACACAAAGGGCTAAGGAAGGAACACGGGTGGGTTTTAGTCAGTAAGAGTCTGACACTCCCTCCTGCTCCACCCAGAGCGGGAGGGGTCATTTGATGATTTTCCATCCTCAAAAAAAAAAAAAAAATAGAAAACAAACAGCTCATTTATCAAATTAAATTTCAGTCGACAACATCCATCGGTTTCTTACGAAACTTCAACTATATCCGACGATCCTGCATACTTATCTCTTTTGTTGACTGTACATGATATATATTTATGTAAGCACATAATATACATAAACGCACATACATAAAACGCATAGGTGAGGGCACAGACGCGCGGAAATTAATTACAGACAGCGTCTTATAGCCCAAGCTGATAATAACAGATTACCTATGGTTAATTTAAAAATTAGTTTTTTTTTTATTTAGTCTGCTCCCCCATACTTTTCCAATTCCAATTTACTTTGTGTTTTGTTTTCTCCGTCTAATCGATCAAGAACGAGTCCAAACAGCCAGAGATTCTGAGGACTGCCTTGGTGACGTCGCTGTCTTCAGGCACCCACTGTTTTGACTAACCCATCCACCCATCTGTGCAGTCCCATAACATCCTCGCAGACTTTGTGATAAGTACACCGTGGTTTTGACGTGACAACGTCTTATAATTCGATGAAGCTGGCTGCACGCACGAAAAAACATGACGTCATGCGGCGTTACCTCGCTCTGAGGCGTTCCATTTAAGGCTTGAAGTGCAACCGACTTTACAGACAACCGATTTTTTTTTTTTTTTGATAAATTGGCCGAAAAAGGCAGCAAACAAAGATGAATGGAGAATTTGGCCCAGCAGTGGGACATTATAGGTTAAAAATAACGAATTAAATGTTTGTAACAGCACCAATTATGTCAGAATTAATGTTGAAATAATTTTACTTGCAACTAATGAACCGGAGACAAATCCAGACTTTCTGCTACTGATATTCCTAATGGAAAAACCCAATAACACTGCCCGTTTTGGGAATCGAAGCCGGAACGTCATGATCAACAGTAGCGCTTGCGACCAATACACCAACGGACGATAGTAGATCACAAATTAACCGTCATCAGATGATAGTCGTAATAAATTCAATATTAAATTAGTAATATTTTGAAACTTGAGGGCTCCCCGCATAGTGCCGACGACGAAAAAAAAAAAAACAAATAAACCACCTCCGTGATAATACACCTCTTTCTTCCCTGTACCTCACACCTTTACTAAGATTTACTGTATTATGTTGCAGGCCAGGCATCGGCTACGCCAGCGTGGGGCTACAGCACTCGCGCTCGGCGGTGCTGCACGCGCAGGTGCCGCCGCACTACCGCCCCGTCATGCCGCCGCACGCGCTGCTCAACAGCGCCTCCAGCGGGAACCTGCCGCACGCACAGGTACACTACATTATACAGGATTGTTTCCTGGGGGCCATCCAAAATTACGTCACACGAATTTCATTGTGTTTGGAGCGGGAGGGCTCCAAAAATCGTTCTTATCACAGGTGGTCATATCGACACCTGCAATTTAATACATTGTAACTCACTTTTTAATGAAAAATCATTATAAGTCATAAAAACATATAAAATACATAGGTAAACAACATATTAGTCATACAGCAAAGTAGATAATCCCTTTTTACTTATATTTACAAAATTGGAAGATGCTAGGACTTTATAGGAACAAAGTGAGAATATGTTGAATGTTTAAATCACTATCCTGAAAAGTAGTGAAAAATTAGTTACAATGTTTTAAATTGCAGGTGTCGATATTTGTGTCACCTGGTGTGACATCACATACTTTGCAATTTTAAATGAAACCTTATAACCCTAGAGTGGGCGCGCTATTTCGCATAACATCAGTGGGCGCATGGGGAGCATTTTCCCGAAGATTGTGACTTGTGCCCTCGACTCTCCACCCCTTATTACACGATGTCACATTTTCGCTTCACGTGTGACGTAATTTATGCATAACGACCGATACCATTAGGGTGATGTCTCCTATAATCGCTATCGGCTGCATGCAGCTTCACACAAGGGAACACTAATGTGATTTTTTTTTGAAAAAATCCTTCTTCGCAGCTTCAAAAATGGAGATGGATTCTAAAGGAGACATCAGCCTTAGCAAAATGATCTACAAAAATATTCATATCAGTATTAGGTAGGTACCTATTGGCACAGATAATATAATACTCTACGTACTATTGGTAAATAAAAGCGCCTTCGTCGCTACTTACCTATCCTATCCAGCAACAACCAACAGGTCAGCGATGAGGTCTGGGATGGTTGCTCAAGACGCTTCCGACTTCTCCATAATAATCATAAAGATTGAAAGGAGATTATCTTGATACGTGACGGATTGTTCCCATAGTTTTCATTGTTGACAGCCTCATCTACTTTGCCTCATGTGTAAGATTACCCAACGTTACATGCGGATTACTAAACGCTCGTTAACTATGGGAACCGAACCACTATTGACAATAACGCAATAAGCCATTTAAATTCAATTATTGCAACCAGTGCCGAAGATAAAGTATCGTTTACACGATGAGAGTTATGAAATTCGAGAATCAATCGCCTCACCATTCAAAATTGACAGCGTCCGTGTAAACAGAAATAGGGTTTCCAGTTGTCAAATCGCGGTTTTCTGAAAATCACCTGACGAGTTTTGCAGACAATCGTATTTCGAGTTTTTACTCTCGGCTGTGATCAAGAGTGAGATAAATCGCCTGGTGATTTTTTCGATAGTTGAGAAACTTATCTCATCTAGACGAGGCTTATGTCAAGAAGCATAAAAAATCAATTAGCTTCAAGTCTATAAAAGGACCAATAACATTACAGGTGGGACCTCGAGTCCATTTCAAGCTGCAGCCTCAGCAAGGAACCATTCCGGAAAAGAAGAAGTCTCCCCCGTCTTCTTTAACGAACGGCAATGGGAAGAGCATTCGGCCGCAGTCGTTCACGCCGGGACTGAAGCGCTCCAAGTCGCTGACGTCTGCTGATGCCTTAGCGAGCGGCATGGCGGCGCTGGGGCTCGCGGCTGATGCCGGCGATCTGGGTAACTTCCCGCCCGAGATACAGGAGTGTATCGACAAGGCTCTCGAAGGTGAGACACTCATTAAGAGCAGGAACATAATTAGAAGTTGATTTGTTTTGAATTGAACTTAAAGTACTTATTCTGCTTTTGAATTTTGTTTTTTATGCACCAGACAGAAGTGCTGAGCTCCGAAATCTAGTTTCCAAGAGCTAATTTGAATAAAAAATCCTTGTAAATGTCCTGGACTATTGTTGTGCTTTATTTGAGTCGTAATGAAAAGCCTAGAAACGCAAGCCGAAGTTGTGTTTGGGTTTTATGCCACGAATTTCTCATAATCAATCAAAGCGGCAGTAACCTCCATGATCAGGCATATCCAAAAAACCCAGGAAATAATCCAGGAAATTACTTGACGTAAGTTCTGCCGATCGATACTGTAAAAATTTCACCGTGAAAAGTTAGGTGAAGTGAGCTTAGAGTGACCTGTCAAGAGTATCAATCCCTAGCATCAGCCTATCGATTCTGTAAAAATTTCACCGTGATAACATAGGTGAAGTGAGCGTGAAGTGAACTATCAATGGAGGCAGTCCATAACATCAGGTTGAATGTCAGGGCACGTCACCTTAGTTTTCACGGTGAGATTTTTACAGAATAGCACTGCTGGATGACACTGACAGCTCACTCCACGCTCACTTCACCTAAATTTTCATGGTGAGATGGTTACAGCCGATCGATTCTGTAAAAATCTCACCGTGAAAAGTTAGGTGAAGTGAGTTTAGAGTGAACTGTCAAGAGTATCAATCCCTAGCATGAGAATGACACTGACAGCTCAATCCACGCTCACTTCACCTAAGTTTTCACGGTGAGACGGTTACAGAATCGCACTGCTGTTGGTTTCCCAGATCCGAACGCAGTGTGCGCGCGCACGCTGATGGACGCGGTGGGGCACCTGGTGTCGCGCGCGGTGGAGTCGCCGCGCTACGCGCTGCCGGCCGCGCGGCGCTGCATCGCCGTGGTGGAGCGCGAGAGCACCGAGACCTTCCTCGAGTCGCTGCTCAACACGTGCCAGCAGTGGTACCACGACAGAGACAAGGTGTGTGCCTAATAAGGCCTTTAAACTTCACTTCTGAATTGCCAAGAAGTCGATCGGTCAGTCAGAATGATGAAGCTAGCTCATTCGAAACCGTAGGTTCCTATGGAGATGAACCGGTAAACTCCACGGACACTTTTTTTTAATCAAAATATTGTAACCAAACATTACGAGTAGATACATTTTCCAAGTTGAATTGGTGCACCAATCAAGCAATCCAATACTGATACATTTTATATACCTAACCTGATTATCTTAATATATAAAATCACAGTCAGTTAACTATGTTATAGTTAGTACACACTAGTCTCCAAAACTTGAATTTTATTGAAATTCAAGTTTCAGAAATCAAGAATAACGTGTGGGCCCAGAATACTCCCCTCTAGAACACCAAAACCAGTTTTTTTTTTTTTTTGCTAATCGCTTATTATATTATCTATTCTAACACATTGGTACCGGCCATCTAAATTTATAGTCAGTAAAAAGTTTCAGTAGCTATTCCCACGGACTCTTAATTTGTATATAAGATTAGAAAACAGACATCCTGTTGAAAACCTTGTCCAAATCAAGGAGTTTAACTGCGCCCTGCGGTTACATACGCCTAAAGATTCTCAAATGCGAATTTTGACAGTTTAAAAACTAGCCTTTACACTCTGCTACTAGCACTGTCTGACCCATGAAATATCTCTATGGAAAAAACCACGTCGATCTGTTGCTCCGTTGCTACGTGAAAGAAGGACAAAACACACTATAAAAACTCCTTTGTACTTTTTATATTGTGTGAGGTTATACCATGTGCCAAATAAACGTATTTTCTTTCCTTTTTCTTCTTTAAGAATAATATTCGTAGGGTCCTAATTGTTTTGTATTATTGCAGTTGTTGGGCTCCAATGTGGGCGGCGGAAGGCCTCGCCTGATGGCGTTCCTGTCGTTCCTGCTGGAGATGTACTGCCAGCTGCGGCGCCGCGCCATCCAGCGCCGCGGGGCCTCCGCGCAGCCCGGCCAGGTGCTGCTCACGCTCATCTGCAAGTGCTGCGAGGACTGCATCCGGCAGCCCGTGCCCTCGGCTAGTGACGTGAGTATACTACTTGTGCTAAATATTGCTGCAAAAAATTAAGAGCCTACACTACCTCAGCTAAAATTGACTCTTTATCTCGCTCGCGCGATACTGCTCGCGGACTGAGTGAGAGCGAGACAGAGTGCGGTGCTAGGCGGCAGGCAGCGCCAATGGTTTAGGTAGTTGCTTTTTACGATGAAAAAAATGGTAATTAAAAAAATTAAATAACATAAGATCTGCATTATAGTTAGTTCGGTTAGTATACAAAGTTTCGTGATCTAATTTGAAGTATTTTTTGAATGCCAGCGGTTTATTGTTCGGTTTGGAGGTAACTTTGGATTTTTTTTCTATCGAGAAAATTTTATGGAATCGTGTTTTCGTCTAACACAAGACCTAACATTAATCCTCAACTTTACCATATATTTATTTCAAAATTAATGCTGCAGACATAACGGAGGATCATGCTAAGCCATTTGAGGTAGTATAGGCCCTTAAGAATTTAATAGTCCAAATTGTCGTCATCAGAATATTACCAGAACCTGACAAAGAAATCTTCGGTCTTCAAAGCTCTCAACCAAAAGAAGTTCTAAATTATAAACTGGGTGTGTTGAACTGAAAAACTAAAATGGTCCTTCCAGACCGAGAACCTGTTCTTCGTGCTGACGTACATCGGGCGCGACCTGGAGTCGCAGCTGCCGGGCGAGCTGGAGCGCCTGCTGACGGCCGTGCGCGACGCCTTCCTCAACACGGCGGCCGCGCCGTCCATCCGCCGCACGCTGCTGCAGCTCATCGAGCTGCACGCGTCGCGCTGGCAGCTGCCGGGCTGCGCCGTGCTCTACTACTACCCCTCCTCCAAGTAACGCGTCCCTGTCCACACACAAGGAACACTCGAATCTTAGTGTACTTCGGAACCTTGTCTTAGCCGAACAGCACGTTCTTTGAGCCAGTGGTGACTCTCAGAATATGCTGCTTAGCTAGTTGACGAAGCTACGATAGCTCGATCGTTTGTAGTGATGGAGAAGATATTGCATGATCACATCAATGGATTGCTATTTTCGGCAGTGCTCGGTCATAGCAGTGCTATGGAGCACGCTCTGTCACCAAACGATGAGGCTTGGTGAATAA
Source organism: Globia sparganii (assembly GCA_949316385.1). Classification (NCBI taxonomy): domain Eukaryota; kingdom Metazoa; phylum Arthropoda; class Insecta; order Lepidoptera; family Noctuidae; genus Globia; species Globia sparganii. Next base: position 3,474,660 of record OX438668.1, on the reverse strand, counting down.
TTTGGTCCTAATGTACGGAGATACTACTGTATTATAGTAGATATAATTTTAAAGCATGCATTAATGTACGTTTGGTACTTTTGTTACTGTAACCAAATTCCCAGTGTTTTCTATTGAACTTTGGGGGACTAACTTTTATAATTAGCAAAGCCTATGTATCAACACCTGCTTTATACACTTTTGTTAGCCTTGTGTCCCAGCTGTTCAATGCGTTTCGTTACGAATAGAAGCCTTGTCTCACGCGTTGCGTGTCATTATTGCGTTGCTTCTCAATCGTGTTGCTAAGAAGTTATTTATGTGATGCGATTCTTGTTGCGATGCCAAGTCAAAGGTCGACGTAGCATGATGTGCTGACCAGCTAGGACTAGCCTTAGTTTGTAAAGGTTTAGCGGGAAATTGGTTCTTAAGTACGAAGGATTTGTGCATGGTTAATCTTAGTGTACCTTGAGAAACACCACAATGTATCTTCATAAGGTGGCAAGTACCCTGATGTACCGTAGAATTATACCGTTATTGTATCTTAAGTTAGCAAGTACCGCTTCATGAGATTTTAGTTCTTGGCGACTGCTGTTGGTGGTGGTTTATATATCTTCGGTCTTTCGACTTTTTCGCCCCGTAAATTGCATGGTTTTTATACGGCGACAACAAACCTTTCAATTGTTAAAGCTTTGGAGTTGTCGCCCTCTTAATATCGACTATAAGTTAAGCCAATTTGGTCCTTCGGTTCTACTGCGAGGACCATTTCGGAGGGGTACGTTATTATTCTATAGGGAGTAATTATGTTAGATTAGTATACAAAGGTTACAAGCATTTCTTGTAGTGTTTGATTTGTTTCAGTTTGACCTTCATAGCGTTGCGTTAGTTCTACAGGAGGTCTCTAATTGTTGTCCCTTATACGTATCGTAGGCATGATGCTGCCATAAGCTCATTTATTGTGCCTTTAAAGATTTTAGTAGTTATAGACACGTTCTCCTCGCTCTCGAGACATAATAAAAAGTATTTTGTAATATTTATCAGACGTAAGACGCCCTCGGGAGCGACAGAACGTAACAATTAAAAATGTAAGGTGTAGTTTTAGCTTAAGGTGGATTTAGTAAACGCAAGATATGCCTTGAAAGTATTAAAAAGTACGTGTAACATAAGTAGTAGGACAAAATGACGATGTACATTACTGTACGTTCTTCGCATAGTATTTGGTGCATTGTACCCTTTGTCGGTCGTGTCTAACTGTAGTGTCGCCATCTTTACCTTACCGCTTGTAGTTATCGTTTGCCTAGCAATGCTTCACGGGCCTACAGCCTGCACATACACACTACATAATGCACTCTGGTGTTAGTTTATTAGTATAGACATCCCAATTATGCAAATTATCATTCTACTAAAATTATAGATGAACCTTATCAGCTTTCTTACACAAAGATCATATGAATGTATGACTGAACTTCCTAAGTATGAAGTGTTTCAATTTATTATGCTTGTGATATTATAAATTTAAGTTATGTAATCTCTGATAATATCTCTTCTGTCCTAACCAAAGACTGTACTGACGATGTGGAGATTCATTATGATAATTAACAAAAGTGTAAACTCAATGTTGTTGAAGCTGGACCAAATTATCTTTGTGTGTCACCCGCTGGCTCTGTAACCGCCGCGGGCGACGCATCACTTCAGTGACTATTATAAGTTCATTTAGTTGTAGACTATGTCTGATCACCATTATCAAACTAATGATTTTTTAAATATTAGTTAATTACATTTTATGGAAAAAGTTAAAAAAGACCATAAACTTTTCGTTATTACTATGCATTCGTAGCAATATAAGGTAATGGTATGTTTGTAGAAAAGTTGAAAAAATATAAAAAAAATGGTGCTAACAAAAATATTGGTGTATTGTATATTATTTTATTAGAACACGGGCAATAACATTGTTCTCGTTACCGCTATAATTTTGTACGGATAAAAACATAAAAATGATTATAACCAATAAATTATATAAATACAATGTGTTTTTTTATTTATTACTTCATCACTTGGAACTTAAACATTACTGACGATATGTGGGTGTGCCTCTGTCTAACCCTTCGGGGGTTACATGCGTGATGTTTTTTGTCGTTTATGTATGTGTACTTCATCCTTAGCTAATACTGCTGCATTGCTGCAGTCTGTCTACATCAAACACACTACTCACATCACATAAAGGAACCCTTAGAGTATTGTATAATCCATACTAATATTATAAATGTGAAAGTGTATGTGTGTGTCTGTTTGTTTGTCCGTCTTTCACGGCAAAACGGAGCGACGAATTGACGTGATTTTTTAAGTGGAGATAGTTGAAGGGATGGAGAGTGACATAGGCTACTTTTTTTGTTTTTTTTTTTACTTTTTTTTTAACTGTTTTACCCCGAATTTAACGCGAGCGAACCCGCGGGCAAAAGCTAGTTAATATATACTGTAAGTACTATCAACCTCTTTTCCCAATATGTGCATTTGGATTGAGTGATCTTTTTTTATTTCGTGATATAATCTGATTGTACATTTAGTCAAAAATAGTCAAAACTCATAGCCCAAAGTAAAAAATTTGTCACTCTCAAGGGTCTTCAGTTATTGCCCAAAATGTGGATCACTCAAATCAGACATTTTGCAAAAACGGCTATGAGCTAAATCTCAACAAAAACTTACTCTACTGACTAAGTTTATACCTCAATAATTTGTTAATAAATTGTCACAATATTTTTTAAAACCATCAAGCCATTTGAAGCTACTTCCAGGTATTTAAGACAGTATCATTGGATCACTCAGTACAGACACCATTTTGTCTGAGAGATCGTTGTAATAAGGTTTAGGTTGACTTTTTCTGTACATCTTTTTTTAATCCTAAAATATATGGAAAAGATATAACATCACGCTACGATCAATAGGAGCGTCGCACCAATGAAAAATGTTGCAAAAACGGGCAAAAATATTACTTTTAGAGAGCTTCCGTTTCGTGCGCTGCGTAAACGGTTAAAGTTTCGCAAAAATAATGTATGACTGAATTGTTCCCTCTTAAAAGTACTAAAAAAAGTCCGCGACAACATATCTATCTATCATAAAAGGTTGACTCACTATAGCCTTTTTTATGATAATCAAATTTGTTCTAAAATAATGCATTACTTGCGAAGGTGTTTTTGTAAACATGATATTAATGTGCGTGTGGTGTGAGGGCCACTTTGTTAAAACTCTTTGAAAATGTGCTGATTTAGTGAACATTCCCAAAGATCCTTATCCAAATAAATACGTTTTACAACACAAGCAAGCCGTTTGAACCAACCGGTCAGTGTATCAGTGTCGTGCCAGCAGCACTATTAGGTATTCTGTGCCAGTCGTAAGCAATGAGAAATTGCTACTGAAGGCTGTCAACCTTCCGCCAGGGTTGCAGGTTGTTCGAAAGAGATACCGTGGCCCCTGGCACAGGCAACTGAAGGAACACGGGTGGGCTTTATTCAGTAAAAGTGACACATGATGTGTCACCGTGTCTGTCACACACCCTCCCGCTCCGTCCAGAGCGGGAGAAGTTATTTGATAATTTCCCACCCACAAAAAAAAGGCTGTCAACCTCAGGCAGGACGAGCTGGTTCTCACACGGACAACTGTAGGTCGCATGCTCTGGAGTCACCTGTCCACCAGTCCTGACACTTCTCACTCTTCATATTTTGGCTGCGGAAACCAAAACTGCAAAATTAGTAGGTATACAAGAAAGTTTTTTAAATCGCTGTTATTTTAGTAAATCGTGGTGTCTTTCGGCTGCCGTACGCGAAGTCGCGGGCAGAAGCTAGTTATTAATATCTTCCTTTAACGTATAACTGCTTGATGGTTAAGAAAATTTCGTAACATCGAAAGGTTCATTAAAGTAAGTTATCCAAGGGATACATTTAAAAGCCATTAAATTTGAGAGTACCTAGGTACAGAGAAAAGTGATATTTAGTGACGAATTCTGGGAAAGTTTCAAAAATGGGTACATAAAAATTGGGTTTTCTCGAATCTTATGAATTTTCGTCTTTAAGTGGTGCTTAATTGTTACAAATGGGTCACACTATCATGTCAGCTTGAACTCTGCTGATTCCTCAATGCGGAAATCACGTGGATTACTATTAAGTTTATACCAATAGATGGCGCGCATCTGAGTTACGAAGGAGATTGTTCGTGATTGAATATCGACACTGCGATACACAATTTAGTAGCGGTTAAAACATAATTAATTGTGTATTTTTCTATTGTGCATTATTTTTTATCACTATCAAATTTGACTAAAAGTAGCATGTTCCGAACCAACTTTTTAGCGTTTTCCAATTTTGACAGTTGCGATTGAAACCCTAGAAAAGTCAAAATTTTTAAACATTTAATTGATAAAAAAAAAATTATCAATTAAAAATTGTGATTGATACGGATTGAAACGACGGACACATGCATTGTTTTTTCTTTCTTTAATTAATACCAGTAATATCAAATCTTTTTTGAAAAGTACTCAGTGTACTTTACGTTATAGTTTTTCATAAAACTAACACCGTTCGACGCTGTTAACAAAATTATAGGTTTTGAACGCACTATGATTCTGATTGGACGCGTGCTTATCAGTCGCTTCCTGCTAACTTCATGTCACTGACAGTTCATTTCATACGTTTGGTTTGGCCTTCGCCCTTCGCTCGAGTACGCTTTGTTGTTGCCCGCAATGCCCGCAGTTGCCGACGAACTAGTTTTGAGACTCACCGCGAGCGTGTGATGTGACCTGTTGATTTATTCCTCATCGTGTTTTTGTGCTTTTGTCTGTGATAAAAAAATGACATGATGCTGTTTAAAAATGTTGTGAGTGGTGCGCGTTGAGTGATTGTGTGTTCAGTGTAAAATGGGTTTGATAACTTCAAGGGAGCAGACAATGTTGGACGGGCCGGTGGCGTCGGCCAAGAGTCACCATGTACGGCAGCCGTCGACGAGGAACCGAACGAAGCCCCCGATGCCGGACCGGGACGAGTTGGAGAACAGATTCGTCAAAGTTTTGGTGAGTGTTGGTACCGAATTTTGCCGGCATTATGTTTACAAACATAACATTGTTTACTGTGTGAACGGCAGACGTTACTTTTATAACGCGACTGCGGCGCTCGCGTCAATATTTAAACAATATGTTGTAAACAGCCTGATGGCTGTAAATATTCGTGGAAATATTATCTAACGAACATAAATTTTGGTAAAAAAGCGCATGCTAGACAGGCTGACCCACCCCTGGTCCATGTGTCGCAGGGGTGGGTCTAAACCACACTGCGGCAAATCTACGAGATTCTTATTTGTTTTTGTTTCCAAAATGTGTTTTCGTAACTGAAGGGAACAGTCGAGAGCATTTGCATGTGATTCTTGGTAACTGTTAAAGTTATTTATCATAAAACTGACTGACAGTGTTAACTGTAGCTTGCACAGTTTCCTGTCTTTGTTATGTTTTCCTGCAGTATTAATAATACTGTTCAATGGAGATATCTATTGTATCTATACATATTTAGCTATTGGATAGACTAGTGTACCATTGTCACAAGGGAAAGTAAATTATAGTTTAATTATAGTTAAGAAACAATTTTTTAAATTTTTTTTAACAAGAACTGTCTGAACTGTATGCAATTTTCATGGTTCAAAAAATTATAATTAATTAAGATCATTAACAAATAAGAAGATAACAACTGCTGCTTATTATTAAAGAAATAACGACAAGGCTCTAACCATTTACCTTTGTTTTGGAATGACATAGTCACACTCACATGCATTCTTCCATAGATCTCATGAGACTTATCATCACACAATAACATCTTGCCGTAATTATATGGGATTTATGGACACAGTTTCAATAATATTACAATGTCTAGTCTTCCTTAGTTCATCATCAGAACTACCTATTTGTAAGAAATTCTTCAAAGTTTCATAAAGTCATCATCATCATCAGCAGCATGATATCCAGGTCAGGAGGTTAGCAGATAAAGCAGAATGCCAGTATTTTCTTTTTCAAACATATTAAAAATAAACAGAAATAACTTAACAAATATACTACCCACAATATTTTCCACAGATTACAAGTATGACAAAGAAAAAAAAATAATATACATGGAACTTACTATTTTATTAAAACCACCAAGAGAGGTGATACTTAATGTATGTCCGATGCACCTTGACTGAGAGCAAGGAGTATTAATTACCATGTTTCTGATAACCTATTTATATAAGTCTAGCTCCTAAACTTTAATTATACTCGAATATATATGGAGGTGTTTCAGAAAGCCAGTGGAAAGGGTTCTAAATAAAAATTTGGACCATTTTAAACTGTAAAGGGGCTACCTTGTACATTTTAATTGTACTTGTAGTAAACTATTCAACAAAACATACCCTATGATACTCGGCAATAGTGTAGTTTTCTGCCAATCAAAGAAATTTCGAAATCGGATCAAACTTTCAGAGATTACCTCCTACATCCAAACTTACAAACTTTACCTCTTTTTCATATTAGCATAGAAGAAGAAAGACATAGAGAAAAATTATTTATTGAGACTTGCACAGGAATATCACAAACTAAACTAAACACACCCATGGAAACAAAAAGACAAAAGTAAAATTAAAATAAAAACAGAAGGAACCTTCACATATGGGCAACTACCCAGCTAGCCATACAATATGGTGATATTTTCAAACATGTGTCTGATAACATTATTATTTTGTGTTTTTGTTCTGTGTTCCAAAAACAAAGATGATAACAAGTTCCCATTCAAAAGAGTTCCAACTATACTGCATTGTCTATGCAGCTGCATTATCAGCTTTCCTATTTCAAAACATATCATCCAGCCACTATCTGTCACAGTAATTCCTTGCACAAGTATATTTGTGATAAGACTAACAAAATGTTTCATTTCCTTTCCTGTTTTATCTATGTGTTTGTCATGTTTCTAGGTTTTGTTTGTTATTGTTGGTCAGTTAGTTCCTGGTACTTGATCAATGAGCTAAGTATTGTTATCATTTGATAGAAAATTATCAGCTATAATATTTTTGATGATGGATAGGGCTTTTTGTCGATTGCTGTGAAGACTTATTAAATTAAAAAAATAGCTTAGTTTATTAGTTACTAGCGGCCTGTCCCGGCTTCGCACGGGTGGACATTTATTTTTTAAACATTTTATTTTTTTTCTTGCAATTAAAATAGCCTATATTAATCAGTGTTAATGTAGCATTCAAATGGCGAAAGAATTTTCAAAATTCGTCCAGTACTTTTTTAGCCAATTCGTTACAAACATACATACAAATCTTTCCTCTTTATAATATTAGTATACAAGTATAGATTAACTAAGCTAGTTAGGTAGCATCTATAAAAATTATCATCTACATCTGCCTAGTTTTTTTCCAACTATGTGGGGTCGGCTTCCAGTCTTAAGTCTAATAGACTGCAGCTGAACACCAGTATTTTACATGGAGTGACAACCCAGTGACTGGGTAATACAATACCCCTTGGTAAGACTGGTTGTTAGACTTTCGGGCAGCTGACCACCCATAATGACTGTCAAGGATTCACGAGTGACAGCTGAGACCAACGGCTTAACATGCTTTCTGAGGCACGGAGGGGTCTTGGCATGTAGAGATGGTTACTCATCCACTTAGCCAAATGCCCTCTCAGTTATAAAAAAATACTTGATCCATAAATAATTATGTAATTTAATTTTAAGGCAGTAAACTTTAGTACGTAATTTGATTAAAATTTCATGAAACTGGTTCAATGTCATGTTTAAAATTGAGGAAAATTGCAGAACTACCTAGAGTTCTGCAAGTTTCCTCAATTTTAAACATGACATCAGTAAACCAATTGTTGAAGGTAGTTATCTAAGTTCAAACCAATGAATGGATCGTGGTTTTAGTATTTTTTACATTTACAGTACCTACACAAGTCCTTTTTTGCATTACTCATACTTAATTAAAAATTTAAAAAGTATTCGGAATGCAATTATTTTTAATTAACACAGAAGATTACTTATCAGTTTATCACTACATTAAAAAATGTATTTATAAATACCTAGGTGTATAAAAAATAGGCTATTAAATTGGTTCAATGTTACGAGTGTGACCTTACAAAACCCCACTTCCTTTGCAAAACAGATAAAAAAATATATGTTCCAAATAGTGTTTGTTAAAGCTATTTTAATAAAATATCACTCATTCCAGACTTAGTTAGAACCTGTATGATCGTGGTTTGGGTGGTGTCCTAAACGAGACATAGGTCCTTACTCATTGATTAGTTGTTTCGATCTCATGAAATGCTTAGGAGAGGACTTTCTATCCTATTGCTAAATACACTAAGTAGTCTGCAATTCCCATCAAGCCAAAAATGCTTTCTTTATGGGTAGAATTCGGAAACCCCCAACTCCCTATAAATTCAAAAAGCGTAATCAAATCTACATTATCGCATCACACAACAAATCAACTTCCTCACAAATAACGTGCGTGCGAGTGTACGTCGCAGCGACGGGTCGGGGGCTGCGCCCGCGTCGTTATCGCGCACGGAGCCCCATTGATGGCTGGCTATTTCTGTACTATCAGCGACACGCGGCGATTGTGCCCACACTCCTGCTGCCACCGCGCGTAATTTGTTCAAGGCTACTTTGTGTAATTTATTATTATTGTATATTTTTAGACTCCCTAAAATGAACTGTCATGGCTGGAAAAAACTAAAAATAGTTGCCACTCCCATCATTTCTTCCGGTAGCATGTGAGCGACTTGAACTTAGCAAGAGCGCGTTAGCAGTATTGGGTGATTTTCTAGGAACCTACACAAACCGTCGCTGAGTTGACAACCGCGCGTTAAACTCCTTAAATTTTGAGTTGAGCTACAAGGAAAGGTCCACTCAAATCTGTATGGTTCTTTCCTTAAATGACCATGTCAGACATTAATCGCTATATTATGTCCTGACTAAGATTATGTCTGGACTTTAAAAGAGACTGTGCTACAGTTTGTTTCGGTCTTTAGAGAAGTCAGTTAGGAAATACCGAACTCATCTAGTTTTAAAACATAATTTAATTTTGACGTGTAAGGGTGTTTTTTGAGCCAATTATACAGAAATAAATATAATTTATCTCGGCGGAAAGACACCCATTCAAACATCGCCACAACGACCCGTCCTGCGGTGCAAGGCATTCCCGCGACCTTCACTATATGGTCAATTAATTGGTCAGTCCTCAGTCTTGCTCGATATTCCATACGTGGTCTAAACTTTCAACCCTGTTTAAAAGCGGCTGTTCAAATCACGTCGAAATTAGGCTAAATTCATTGAAGACACGTGGTACTTGCCAGTAGGTGGAGAACCTCTATCAAATGTGAACAACTTTATCTAATAGGCCTGCCACACACTCGACGAGTGGCATGGGAAGTAGCGAGGAAAGGAAGCAGAGACGTAGTGTGGCAACATCACTCGTCATGCCGCACGTCATGCTGCAAATAGCGGCAGCGCGACGAGCAATGCGATGAGCAGCGCGAGGCGCATAGTGTGGCGGCCGCATTATAGACAGTGAATCATGGGAATAATACATGATCTTGTTCTAGGATCCGAATTGTTTTAAGCGGTTGATAATGAATAAATTAGTGATCCTCTCGGTACGAGGAATTGTTGAATCATAAATATACTATCATCTGTCTGAATCTGAGTAAAGCACCAGAGGTTGCCACACAATATTACACAATTATTAGTTCTCGCATAGCATTTCTTTTAACAAAACGAACTGCGGGGTATTTGTGTAACGCACTAACAGTAGCAATGAATTTCATTTTGACAGTTCAACAACAATCATTGCGTTATTTACGTTGTTGAGCTGACAATATCCTTCAAAATGATTTATTTATTTATTTATTTAATACTTCAAGCACATAAATGTACAGAGGCGGACTTAATGCCATAGGCCATAGGATTCAGATTTTGATTGAATTTGTGTTGCGCAACTAAGGTGCTAACTAGATATTTATGTGCTGTAAAAATGCTAAGAATATTAAAAATTCCTTATGATTAAAGATTTAACATTAGGAACACCCAAGCATACCCACACATTATTTAAGTAAATACGTAAATTATTCCAACTGAAATTGAACCCGATGACCCCAAGCCCAATTTAATTTATCAATCCGACTTTGAACATTTTCAAGTCAAATCAACAAAAGTAAACAAAGGTTGGCGATTCCTTCTGCTACAAAAACAGGAACTCTTCATTACGGCAAGGTCATTCGGTCGACTTTTTAACCAGTAAATGACGTCCGTGAATCATCGGGACTGGTCGTTTTGAAATAGGGTCAGTGCGAGGCCTTGGAAGCAGCAATCAACGAGTCATTAACTCGTCAGGGTGATGCGCAGCAGACCGTGGAGTTGATATTTAGAATATTTTATTCAGATAGGCCTTTCCCGTTTTCATGGTTGAAAATCGGCAGTTTCGAGGGTTCAATAGATTGGGAATTGATAAAAGGATGTCGTCTATGTAGACCAGCGGGGCAATTGCGTAACACATTATCGATCGGAATCGGTTTCATTTTGACAGTTCAACAACATTCATTGCGTTATTTACGTGTTGAACGGAAAAAAAAATTCGAACTTATGAAGCAATGGATTAGCAATTTGCTTCAAAATGATTCAGATTCCGATTGATAGTGTGTTACGCAATTAGGGTGCAGCTCTGTTTTGCTCTAAGCACTAGACGAAACTGGTATCAAAGTCTACAGCATAAGTACAATCAGCCTATAATGCACTGCCAGTACAGCCCACTGCTGGGTCACAGGCCTATTCTCTTCAAGAACCCACGCGGGCCCAGTGCGGCTTGGTAGATATCACATGTATTCTTTCTAGGACATGCCCGTTTCCTCACGATGCTTTCCTTCACCGTTTTTTAAAGCAATGGTGATGAAATTATATGCTTTCTAGGTTCAAGGGTTTAGGCTGGGCGTTGATGAGTCAGTCAGTCAGTCAGGACTTCTCTTTCTATATATATAGATAAGTAAAGTGCCTGGCTGTGTTCAAACCCACGACCTACAACTCGTAAGTCGGGTCCGTTACCTGGGCTACCACTGCTATGGTTCTCTGTTCCCGTTTTGACAGGCTGAATTTAGGGATTGATAATAGGATGTCGTCTATGTAGATAAGGTCTAATCTGGGTTTTGCTTCTTAGCGCCAGACGTAATCTGTATCAAACAAGTAATATTCTAAACTTCAATTACAACACTGTAGAAAAAACTCAAAAATACACACATCAAAAGTGTCTAGGGATCAAGCATTTTTATGCGGATTTCTTGAGATTGAGATGTGGCTTTGTAATAAATTTATGATTTTATAAATTTATATGGATCCTTTTTGGTGCATTTCATAATTTGAATCAGGAACTGTGAATCAAATTCGAGTAAAAGATGAAAATCAGCTGTCAATATTTTCCCTATAAAAACATACAACGCATTGAAGACATTATTAGTGCTACTGTTTCCCTACTACTGATTAAAACCAACGTTATTATGGAGCGGCGACGTCATTTAAGCAGGGAAGAAATGCTCAGAGCCGTGGGAATGATAGAAGCTGGTTCCCGGCAACGTACTGTGGCTTTAGCTCTGAATACAAGTCAGAGTGTTATCAGTCGACTTTGGACACGTTACCGAAGCACTGGTACCGTGGCTGAGCGCCATGGAGGACGGTATCGCTGCACCACACGGAGACAAGACCGATACATTCAAATCTTAACTCGAAGAGCTCCAACAATAACCGCCATGATGTTAGCCGTGAGGCTTCATCACTCTTCAGGGAACTTAATTAGCGACCAAACAGTCAGAAACCGCTTGCATGAAGTGAACCTTCATTCCCGAAGACCGCTACGGGTACCACCTATAGCAATGCACAATCGTAGGATTCGATATCAATGGGCTCTTGAACACAGAAATTGGGCAGAAGAACAATGGCGTTTCGTGTGCTTTTCTGATGAGTCTCGTTTTGGTATGAGACCGGATACAAGACGTATACGACACTGGAGAACCCCTGGACGCCAACAGCGATTAAAATCCTGCCAGGAAGTCCATCCTTATAGTGGTGGAACCATCATGGTATGGGCGGGTATTTGGATCGGCGGAAGAACTGAGTTGATTTGGATCAGAGGCAACCTCAACGCTCAAATTTATGCTGAGACGATTGTATCAGACGTCATCGTTCCTCTACAAGTGCAAATCGGTCCCTTATTTCAGTTAATGCATGATAATGCACGACCGCACACCGCAAGAGTTGTAAGACAGACTCTCGCCGCAGCTAACATCAATGTCCTGCCCTGGCCTGCTCAGTCGCCAGACTTGAACCCGATTGAGCATGCATGGGATATGCTACAGAGAAGAGCTCTGCCGAATATGGAGGGTATCCAGTCGCAAGAAGACCTTTTTTTGTTGTTGCAACGAACATGGGCGGCCATTCCACAGCGTGATTTGGATGAACTCATTTTGAGTATGCCAAACCGATGTTCTGTGTTGTTAGTGTTCGCGGTAGAAACACGGATTATTAATTGTTTAAGTTACCCAATAAAATTTTAGAGAAAACTGTTATTTCAGTCTTTTTTTCGAACTTTTGTGTTAGTGGTTCAAATGTCAAAAATCCCTTTATTAGGAAAATGGCAAATTTCTTTATTAATGCAAAGGTGACTTGGTTTATCGTTACTGTGACAAACGAAAACACTTTATTTGATGAATCCTTAAAGAAAATTTTAATTAATATCAATCAGGAGAAAAGTTATTGCAAAAATATATGTTGATCCCTAGACACTTTTGATGTGTGTAGTTTAAGTTTATCTACAGTCGAGAACCATCACGTCACGTTAATATGTTGTTGATGTTATCCGAACCACACACATTAACTTACTTATAACTATTATACACATATTATTTCGTAGATCTTATCCAATAGGTACTTACTTACGTACATACTTACTTTCTTCAAGTAACCGACATCGTAAATAATTGTGCGCCTGAGTTGATTGAATCGGATTTTTATTAGCACTTACAAAGTTTAATTAAATAGGCGTACTGGATTGGGTAACAAGAGTTACAAAGAAATAACTGTGTTTAAGAAAGTAAAGAGCTACTTATTTACTTTTTTTTTTTTTCTTGGAGAAATGCTCATGCATACTGCACTACCACGGGGAGATAGTGAAGTTATCTGGGACTCTAACCTACTTAAACTCCACGGTGTCTTCCTCTGCCGCTTACGGCGGGAACACGGGTACGCGTTAGCACTAATCCGTGAACCCGCCGCGGCTGTCCGTCACCGGACTCTCCTTTGGGGAGCACTCCCCATCACCGGCGCACTAGAACACATTTCAATAGCCCGTCACCGGGCTATTGAATTTTATTGTCAATCTGCCAAATCTGATCTACTATTTAATATTGGCGATATACTAAAAAAAATTAAGACCTACCTCGAGTACTCATTTTGGGAATTGCCCACCAACGAAATTACTACAACTCCTGAAGTTGAAATCTACACTTTCTATATAAAAAGGCGATGTGATGAAGAAGCTTGGCGAAATCCAGCAAAATAATTCAACTTCCTTGGAATGTACAAGTCAAAGGGACAAGTCATCCAAGTCATCAAATATCTATGAAATTAATTTGTATTTGTACCCACCCAAACCAGCGGGGTAATTGCTAAATTTTTCAACATATTATGAAACAATGTATTAGCAATATCCTTCAAAATGATTCGTCACCCTAATTACACACAGTCACAATATGTTCGAAAAATTGGTCTGCACGAAAACGTAAATAATGAAATGCTGTACTGTCAAAATGGAAGTAATTGCTACTGTGATTGTGTTGCGCAATGGTGCTGATTCGTGGATCTTTGACAGTCGTTACGGGTAGTCAGAAGCCCGAAAATCTGACAACCAGTCTTACCAAGGGGTATCGTATTACCCAGTCACTGGGTTGTGGGGGTCAATAGGCAGTCGCTCCATGTAAAATACTGGCATTCAGCAGCATCCGGTTAGACGGGAAGCCGACCCCAACGCTATCCACTACTAACCGAAATCTTCCGAAAAACCGTTCAACAACCAAATATTTTTTCCAAAGTGGGGTGCCAAGTTCACACAGCCGACCCCAACATAGTTAGTAAAAGGCTAGGCAGATGATGATGAGTTATACAACATCAAGTTGCTATTGTTTTGTTTTTCACCACTTTGACATTACCTGCTAACTCTGGAAAAAAGATGCCAAATGTTACTTATCTTACCGTATCAGAAACTGCTTGCATTTGAGATCCCAGCGTTAGTCTAACTAAACTACGGGGTGGTTGAGGCTCTGAGGCTTCTTGGCTCATTAGTGAGATAGGGCACATGCTCCGTGACAAAACGGATGACTCCCGCTCCGGCTCGTTCTTGGTGCAAAGCTTAGCCATTGCCATCCAACGTGGCAATACAGCAAGCGTTTTGGGCACCTTTGCGTCGGGAACAGTTAGGGGCGGGTTATTTGACTAATTGTTTGACATATTGTTGTGTTTGTTATTTTAATTGAAAAAAAAAAAAACTAAACTATCTAAACTAATATTATGAAGAGAAAAATATTAGATTTATTGTATATTTGTTCGTAACGCTTTCACGCTAAAACGGCAGAACGGATTTGGTTGAAAATTGTCCCATGGGTAGAACATAACCTGGATTAGGACATAGGATACGTTTTATCCCGATATGCTCACCGAATCGAGACTTATGCGGGTGAAACCGCGGGGCTAAGCTAGTATTTAATAAACAAAACAAGCTACTGCATATCTTTGCATAATATTGTTAGCCATCTTTGTTATTATCTGTAGTCTTTGTATACGTATAGTCATGAGACGTTGGGTTAGTTTATAAACGATCATATTATGCATGCATTGTATGACAATTATCCTTAATTAAATACACATCGCGTTAGCTAAGTGGCATATCATGTGATGCAAACGGAAGTTGCCATATTTGTCTCGAAGGTGATCATTGAGAGGCCGAAGAGTCTGCGTTTTTCCGTCTATTTCGGTATTGAATTTAACTTCGGAAGTTTTGAATTGAAAGATCATATTTCTATGAAACGCTTTCTCCGATTTAACCTCTGCTGCCCTCTTTAATATGGCATGAAATCCTCAGTTTGAATGTTCTGAGGTTGTTGTTTGAATAATTTCAAATACATAATTACTGTGTTAGTTTTTAGAAATCTCAAAATCCTCATTTCAAATCGGAGCAGTTCGTCTTTAAACCCCGACAAAAAAGCCTTTATTTAACTTGCGTTGTTACTTAGTAAAATATAATCTTAATCAGCCTATAACGTTCCCACTGCTGGGATACAAGCCTCCTCTCTTTGAGAGAAAGTGGGATTTGATCTTCCACGCGGGCCCAGTGCGGTGTAGTAGATGTCACGTATCTTCGAACTTTTGATTCTACGACATGCCAATTAGTAGTAGTTAGTATGTATTGCAAGCTGAATTAAAACCACTTCCTCTTATCCCACGGAGTTAAAATTTTACATGTTGATTCTGTTTCGAAGACAATACATTTATGATGCACGAATTGAATCTACACCCAGGATTAGCCCCAGAGGAAGGAACTCCTTAACGGTCAATGGCACAGACACGAAATTTAATAGACGCCTCTATATAGTTTTATCAACCATTAGCTTTAATATCATCATTCACGAAAACCATTCTTTCTATGGTCTGGCTGTTTGCTTATAACCATTCACCTTCAGCACTTTTAGTGTCACATGCTCCTCAATAAACCCCAAAATGACCTCGGTATCTCGGGCTATAATAATATTATTGATACCGAAATTCAGCCAGTTATCTGAGGAACAATTCTCGTAATTTTAAGAACGTTCACAGTCTGATCTCAGTCTGAATCTGTCAGAAATACCTCTAATTTCCCTACATTTTTTTTTATTAGATTGTTACTAGTTTTTGAACGTTTTTAATAACGGGAATTGGTCTTCTGCTGTTTTACCAAACCTCTTACTGATTATAAGTCGATTCCTCTACCCATGTTATTACGTCAGGTGTATGATAAGCGGCGTATTTCTAAAAGCGTGTGTAAGTTGCCTATCCCGTCTCGCGGCTTGTCATACAGGTTTTCTATTAATCACTCGTGCGACGCATGAGTCGCCTGCATTCCTACGACTATGGGGTGCCTCGGCGCCTCCACCAGGCTTGGTACAAATAATAGATATTAGATGGAATGGGGATTAGATAATACGTGCCTTTGGTGAGATTGAAATGGTGAAGGTCTTTTAGTTCAGTCGGTTCAGGGAATAATGAAGATACTATCTACTGCTCATCACTTGTGTAAATGTTGATTATTGAATGGAAGCAACACCTCTTTGTTACACTTTCATTCAATCACAAAACTCTTTACAAACATGCATGTGTTAAGCCTCGAAAGAATATTAAATGTGTTCCTCAAGTAGTTTAACAAAAATCGCCATGGTTAAGGTCATGCCTGAAAGACAATACTGAATGATTGTAAAGGGCTTCATTAAAATGTGTAAAGTATAAGAGCGATTGTTTTGAGTTGTGGGTTTGAGTGTCTACTTTATTAATCGTCAGCTCATAAAATACCCCATAAGAACAATGAGATGGCGTTCAAAATAATAAACCCAGAAAAACAGGAAAGTTTCGTAATGATATCAAGTTTAGCCATGGAAGCTATCCGAAACAAATTAACTGCCTCCCATTAAAATCGTTTCTCGCACTGTGTGTTTGAACTTCATCGATTGATACAGTGCAAATATAGTGTTGCGCTTGCGCATAAATACTTAATGAGCTAAGGCCGTGGCTAAGGTATACACATACACATTAACTAAAAATAAAGCATTGCCAAGGTTATGCGGTTAACGTGGGCGCAAAATAATTCAGGATTTCATTATTATTCTTCCTTTTACAACGTTCACGTTAAATTAAATTATTAAAGTTGTACTTCCTCAATGCATGCGAGTTTTTATCCGACTTTTAGTGGTTGAATGCTGGCAAATAAATTATCGTCGTTAATAAAAAATAATTACGTGTCGACTTAAGTCCTCCTCCTTTTTGGTCGGTTAAAAACCTAGGACTAAACTGTAAAATGTTTTGAATGACACGATAAACCACATCATAAAAAACCTGGAAAATTGTAATGGTCAACCAAAGAATTGTCATGATGTTGGGTTATCCTGTAGAGTGACGAAATATAATGACGCGCTTCAACCTACGTAGAAGGGAAAATTTGATGACGGTGAACAATTCATGTCCTTCCCTTTGTCCGTCCTCGTCATACTTCGAAAAAATCACCTGACTGAGACCGCCAAGCTCAAAGTACTTGTAGCTGACTCAGACATGCAAATCGCAGACGCTATAAAAAGTATAAACAGCGTCAAACTACGGCGCCGTAATGATATCAAACACACTACAATCGAATGCGACACGCATCGAGCGATCCCTGTCAGAACCAATTGGTACATTCGCTGCGACAAATCGATCCGGCAAGACACCGAGAACATGTTTTTACTGCTTTTTATAATCGCTCGTTTATAGCTGTCGGTATCCACGATTAATGTTTCAATAAATCTTTTGAAGCAGTTGTTATGATTTAGTAGCACTCGTCCTGTTCGATGTTACAGCTTTTTAACGGTTTTACAAGACATTGACAGACAAATTGCTTGGTAATTGTATGCCTTGGAATATTAACTGCTTTTTGCAGACCAATGCCGAAGAAAAAGCGCCGTTACTAAGAAGTTTGAAGGCTTGAGGCAGACTGGCGCATTTGATGAAATTTTCCCTAACTATAGAGCCAGCGCAACGTTGAGATGAAACTTTACTGGCCACCCACATCTGGTTTCCATACTTAACTATGTATAATATCGAGATATTATGAGTTAAGTAATAACTTGAAGATTTATAGTGTTGATATGTTCGGGTGTGCCGCAATAAACGGGTCTGATTCTCCTTGTATGTAATAGTCATATTTAAAATACTATTAATTCATAGAATTTATGTCATCGTTTCAAATACCACAGAAATTATGACTGGGTTGATTTTTCCCTCACATTACGTATTTTCCGGTGTATTCGCTAGGGGACTTTTGTGTTACATTTAGTAAGGTAACTGCCACACGCTCCTGTTTCGCACAGTTTTTACGACTTGACTAAACGTCGGGATTTCTTTATTATATGTAAGTTTAATATAAATGTATTATACATATAAACCTTTTGGAACAGGCCCTCTATATGATGGAGAAGACCGCATCAAAATCTGTTGTGCAGTAAAGAGCGATTTTTTTTAAATGTCAGTTGCTAGGTTTTGAAATTGCACAGCCGAAATATCGTCATAGAAGTCGGCTGTGCAATTTTAAAACCTAGCAACTGACATTTAAAAAAAAAAATCGCTGTTTTTGCATATTTGACTTGCTAGATATCGAGCAAGTCAAATAAGCGAAAACACCGATTTTATTTTTTAATGCCAGTTGCTAGGTTTTGAAATTGTGCAACCGAAGTCTCAATCTGTTAAAAATATCTCTATCTTTGAGAAGTTTTTGACATAAGTTGCTGAGATAAGATTGTGGGTAGATTTTGAACGTTTTTAAAAACGAGAATTGGTCTTTAGCGAAAAGGGAACAAGGGAGAACAAGTCATCATTTGTATACTACCACGGAGCCGTGTATACTACGAAAGTGCAAAATGTCAACAATAAGCAAAATAAAGCCGACAACCTCATCAGATTGAATGAGTTTGCAAAATCGCAAAACGTGAAGGGTGAATGCTACCATGCTAAAAGCCCTGTCAGGCATTATTACGAAAAGGAAATCTTATTTCATTTTTGAAGTAGCAAGTAACTCTCGTTTTTGGGGTTCCGTTCCAAAAGAGGTATTGTCGTTTAGTGACAACACGACGGTAAATCTTCTCAGCTATACAAACAAATGTGTAAAGTCAAAATAACAGCTTGTTTACTAAATGCATCTGAAAGTACATTATACGGTATTTATTACAAAAAAACAATTTTTAAAATTTTTGTTTATCTCTATACCTATTATATCTGTCCGTTTGTTCAGCTAGTTACCTAAACGGTTGGACCGATTTTTATTAAATTTGGTTTGGGGATACTTTGAACCCTGGGGAAGGGCATAGACTTTTTATCGACATATCACGCGGGCGAAGCCGCGGGCGGAAGCTAGTCTTTCTAATACAAATGTGAGACTTGGGATGTTAGTTTCTCAATTATAATTTGCAAACAGGTTGACTATTTATCCTGGAATCATGCAGGCATTTATTTTCCGGGTAGGTAAATTATTAGGAAGCGTTTGAATCACGCGCAAGAGCTATAACCATATTTTTTGACTGTACAGACGCCAGCACATCAAGCTACCCGAAACTGTCAAATTTTCCCAATCAACTTTGAACCTAATGCTTTAGTATTAAAGTTGAAAATCTATTAAGCCTTGTGTTCACCAACATTTAAATCAACTGATTAAAAATTTAACAGTTCTATATTTAAAATTTCCTTAGGAAATTTGACATAAACCAACCGTTTAAATACCTAACCGGTGGTTTGAATGTTGGTGAACTCAGGCCTAAAGAAATTTGACAGATTGTAGTAGATTGATGTGCTGCCAGTCTGTACGTTAAAAACAGTTTCTTCCTTTGTCCTTAAAACCAAAAGCCACTAAGTACGCCAACATACATTGTAAAATCTAATTAATAACCATCCTGCGTATGCTTCAAATAATGTTGTAATAAATTAACTCTATGTTTGGAACTTCCGCTCCGAAACGTCCGTTAAATGCATCGGAAGGATGCGCTTGCGCTGGTCGGAACTAACGATAGCCATTTAATGTTCTAATGAGGTCAGATAATGTAATTACAGCAATGTTCCTATGTTGGTACTAATATGGAGGCGTAATGGTAAAATTATGCATAATTAGCGTTTTGAAATCATAGTTCAGTCATTTGGAGCTCGTTTACTGAATAAAACTGTTCCCTAAAGGGCTAGAATGAGTAATATCGTACACCACTTTATAGTTGTTCGATATTTCTGAATTAATAAATTATGAATGACTAGCGGCCTGTCCCGGCTTCGCACGGGTGGACATTTATTTTTAAACATTTTTTTTTCTTGCAATTAAAATAGCCTATATTAATCAGTGATAATGTAGCATTCAAATTGTGAAAGAATTTTTAAATTCGTTATAAACATACATACAAATCTTTCCTCTTTATAATATTAGTACCTATAGAGTATAGATGAATGTATAAGATAATACTTCCACTGAACTACTCCCCCCTCCATATTTTTTTTCGTTTGAAATTCTCATGGATACCCTCCGTCTGGGAAGAACGGAGGGTTATGTCGGACTTGTACTGACTAAAACCCCACTCTTCCTTCCAGTACCATGAGTCGGGGGCCCGGGAGATACTTGTACAGACGCCAGCTCATCAAGCTACCCAAAACTGTCAAATTTTCCCAATCAACTTTGAACCTTATGCTTTAGTGATAAAGTTAAAAATCTATTAAAGAAATTTAACACATTGTAGTAGCTTGATGTGTTGGCGTCTGTACATTCGCTGCTAAGAGTTGTCTTTCCAAAACGAAAATGTCAGCAGAATATCCAAGTTTATTTGAAAGCAGAGTATTAAATCATTTTATGGAGCCTCAAAAGATTATAACGACACTTAAAAGGAAGCCTCCAAATATTCTTATTTCAGAGCTTTTTTTTAATTTCAAACTATTATGGAACCACCGCTAAGAAAAGCCCTCTCGTCATTAATTTAATTTAATTTTTGTTGCATCAGTATTCAGTACATCAAGTTGGACAGGATATCAAGATCATTATGCCCTACATTGCAATAACACAAGTTATGTTAACTAGGTTTTATTTTTCCATAATTATTAATATTATTTGCTCCGCGTCTACATTCAGTTAGCTTCAAACTGCGCAGTTACACGACCGTGGTACGATATGTATGTATGCTATCCGTCATTAGATCCGATAACTGTCAACACAACACCATGTATCATGTTGCAAGGTAAGTGAACACCAACAATGATGGCGTGTGGCCAACTGTGTCGTGACGTGACTAATTGTGAGATGATAATGATTAAACATCTCGTTAATTGAAGGAAGGTACAAGTTTTTGCTTTTGACCTCTTTGCTGTCATTAGATGCAGCTGACAATGTCCTTGAATAGAATGATGTGCAACGACAGACAATAAGTCAAGGCGAACGCGTCAGGGTAGCCCACGAAATTCAAATTTACTTAGGTACAATTTGCAGTTCAGTGCCAAGTTGAGTGTTGATAGAAATCTGATTCGCGTCCGTAACAAATATGACTTAACAGAATAATGATCATTAGAATAAGCAATACAGCTCCTTGAGTTAGAATTGGCTTCAAATGTGATTTCATGAAATAATAATTCAATGGGGTAATTATGAACTTTAACATTTATGAATTGTAATATTAATGATTTTTCTTATAATAATTCAATAAATGAATATTTGTTACGGCCGTGAATCATATTTATATCAACCTGATCCTGACGCGCAAATTGCAAAAAAATAGTAAGAAAAATAAAAAAAATAGTTTGAATTTTGCGCAAAAACTTGAAAGGAAAGCGCGGAAAGCGTGCCCAACCATTTAACGGGCCTTTTCTAAACCATTTATTCGGCAATTAGAAAGGAAATAAAAGTAAAGCATACAATAAAATTGGCCTCCCAAACCGAAGTTAAGTACTGGAAAAACATTCTAACAATTTCAAACCACCTGGCCACTTTAATATAACGCCCAGATGCGACATTCCGAATTTAGACGAAAAAAAAACCGTCACGGCACAAGCCACAGTCCACAGACAGCATCCTTCCTTATGTAATCTGTTCCACTTTGAGGGCAAAAACTATGGGTTATTAATTACTGCGAGGTCCAAACAAGGTCGAATATAATAGTCTGAGTCAGCGGGACGGAAAACATGCGAATAATAAATGTGCGGCGTGCGATTTCAGTACTGGATGTTGACGTTGATAAGTATTAAAATAATTATGATGTGCCTCGGAACGCATGTTAAGCCATTGGTCCCGGCTGTCATTCGTGGATCTTTGACAGTCGTTACGGGTAGTCAGAAGCCCGAAACTCTTACCAAGGAGTATCGTATTAACCAGTAACTGGGTTGTGGAAGTCAGGTAGGCAGTCGCTCCATATAAAATACTGGTATTCAGCTGCATCCGGTTAGACTGGAAGCTGATCCCAACATAGTTGCAAAAGGCTAAGCAGAGTTATTATTGTTAAATGGAACTGCGCGCGATCGTTCTCGTCGCGTACTATCTCTTGGGAGATAGTTTGTATTATTACGTCTACTACCAAGTTGCTCAGCAGTATCGTTTGCGACCTCTAGGTCGCAAACGATACTGCTGAGCACGAGGTTCCGTTCTTCTCCAAGAGATCTACGTTTTGGAATGGGCAACTAGCTTCAACTCTCTGACTAACTGACCGACTAGTTAATTTTGACAATTCAAAATCAAAAGTGCCTGTAAATGGTTTAATTGAAATAAATGCTTTGAGTTTGAGTTTGATTTTCTGTGCTCAATTTTGGCAAGCTGGTACATCAGTCCGAGGTCCTTTTGAGTCAGTTGTACGTTGTACACTGTACCCAAGGATACTTAATGCAATAAAATGGGTTCCATTTCAATGTTAGTAAACACTCAGACACTGGATTTATTAAAATATCTTATTGTTGTGGTTGTGGTTTCTATTCAATGCTAATCAAGCCTTTGAGATTTCATAAATATTCATGTTCAAGAACTCGCTGTCTGGTACTTTATGATTGTGTATGAATTAGATCATTCAATACTAAGCTTTTAATCTAGCGATGTTCTATGGTACAATATATTATGTATAATATTAAGCATAATAAGCCTATATTGTTTCCCATGCTGAGACACAGGCCTCCTGTCTTTGAGAGGGAGTGGGCTGTAAATGCTGTAATCCACAGGCTCAGTGCGGATTGGTAGATGTCACATCTCTATTTGACAACATTTGCTTATTTCCAAAAAGTATGGATATATTTTTGCTAGGGGCTAGTAATTACAAATGGGCCATGGCTGTAGTTTGGTGGGTAAAAAGGAAAGCCTTAACTTCATGGTAGCAGGTAGAGTTACACCAACGTACTAGGGGAAAGGCTGCTTTAAAATGGTTGAAACCAAACAGACGTGCTGGCTAAAAGTTCAGGATCAAAAACCATCTTCAATATAAATGACTAACGGATGCAGGGCGCGTCGCGGGCGCATCACAGATGTTCACATACTGCATTTACTGTACATAGCTATCGCGTATAATTACTTAGATAAAATTCCCACAGTGTATCGAGTGTGGACAGTTATACTTGATGTGCGCGGGCGCCGTCACGGCCTAGACCCGCCGAAGGTCGTCTCACACACCGTTGTAATGATTACAATTACGTTTTTAATTATGAATGTAATTATGAGGATGATAATTATGTAGTTTCACGCTCAAAGAAAAGCAAGAGTGATTCTCAGCTGTCAGCTGTCAAGCGCAACATACCAATAACTTGGAAAAAAATAGTAATTAAATTTAATCGCGTCATGAGTTATTTATAACTAGCGACCCGCCCCGGCTTCGCACGGGTGCAATGCTGATACTAAATACACTACATATAAACCTTCCTCTTCAATCACTGTATCTATAAAAAAAACCGCATCAAAATCCGTTGCGTAGTTTTAAAGATTTAAGCATTCAAAGGGACAGAGAAAGCGACTTTGTTTTATACTATGTAGTGATAACACTGACTCAATCTGCCTAACCTTTTCCCGATTATGTTAAGGGTCGGCTTCCAGTCTGATCAGATACAGCTGAATACCGGTATTTTAAATGGAGCGACTGCCTATCTAACCTCCACAACCCAGCTTTTGGATAAACTGACTGGCACACACAGAAACACAGAAAGTACCGACAGAATATCACTGAATAAAATTCGGATATTGGATATGACGCAGCAAATAAAAACACAGCCAAAAGAGTTTAGTCCTTCGAGACAAAGATCAAACACCTACGAGAAAGTGGCCAGTCATTCAGCATGCGGACACATACTCAGAATTTGAAGTTTCCTTAAGAGCCTACACTACCTCAGCTAAAATTCACTCTTTATCTCGCTCACACGATACTGCTCGCGGACTAAGTGAGAGCGAGACAGAGTGTGGTGCTAGGCAGCAGGCAGCGCCAATAGTTTAGGTATTTGCTTTTTACGGTGAAAATAATGGTAATTTAAAAAAAGTAAATAACATAAGACCAGCTTTATAGTTAGTTCGGTTAGTATACAAAGTTTCATGATCTAATTTGAAGTAATTTTTGAATTACAGCGGTTTATTGTTCGGTTTGGAGGTAACTTTGGAATTTTTTTCTATCGAGAAAATTTTATGAAATCGTGTTTTCGTCTAACATAAGACCTAACATTAATCCTCAACTTTACCATATATTTATTTCAAAATTAATGCTGCAGTATTTGCGACATAACGGAGGATCATGCTAGGCCATTTGAGGTAGTATAGGCCCTTAACTCAACACACACATCCTGCCTAAGATCTCACATAACTTCATTGTATCATAATCAGCCTATAATGTTCCCACTGCTGGGACAAAGGTCTCCTCTCAGTGACAGGGTAGATGTCACATTTCTTCAAACTTTTGGTTCTAGGACATGCCGGTTTCCTCACGATGTTTCCCTTCATCGTTTTGAGAGCAGTGGTGATGAAATTTTTTACACAAAGCCTGGGTTCGAACCGACGACATACAACTCGTAAGTCAGGGCCATTACCAATGGCCCACCACTGCTTTGCT
This sequence comes from Globia sparganii, assembly GCA_949316385.1. Classification (NCBI taxonomy): domain Eukaryota; kingdom Metazoa; phylum Arthropoda; class Insecta; order Lepidoptera; family Noctuidae; genus Globia; species Globia sparganii. The sequence continues at coordinate 3,449,780 of OX438668.1, read as the reverse complement.
ACACTGTTTAACTTCATTGACTACCCCAAATTTCGCCTTCATTGTCGAGTGAAAACAATCGATCGCTCTAATAAACAGAATTATACGTACTCCACAAAATATTACGTGTCTAAAGCCATTGTGGTCATCCACCGTGAAATTACCGAGTGTCCACGAAATACTACGGCCAGTTAATATCAACGAAACGTAGTAAAAACATTACGAAAGAAACCTTCGTCGATGTGATGTAAGCCCTTCGATGGGCGCGGTTTTGTTGTGGGTAAAGGGAACCTACTTTGTGGTTTTTGCTGATGTCAAGATAAATTCCGATTGATTTCGACATATCCAATTGGATGTCTGGTATTTAGCTGATGACGAAGGGCTTCTTCTTAATTCATTTCATGATCCACGTTGTTTCAAATGAGTTGAGAGACTAGTATCAGTGTCTAAACTATTCCTTAATATACTATCACATGCCTTACACAATAATTGGCTCATGGGCTGCACTGTCAGCTCATAGGCAGTCGCTCCAAGTAAAATACTGGTATTATAGCTGCACCCGGTTAGACTGGAAGCCGATCCCAACCTAGTTGGGGAAAAGCTAGGAAAATTGATTTTTGGGCTGCACTGCGAAAGCCAATTTTGCATCGTTTGTTTTTTTTTTTATGAATTTCTTAATAGAGTATCATTTGATTCGTCATGATTGTCATAAAACTTATTACTAGCTCCACCTGTTATTAAAAATATTCATCGATTTCTTATAAACTTTGAAATCGTTCATAACGACTGGAATATTTTTCTAGTTAAGTATGTCATCGAAGTATTGCAAGTAAATGCAATAAAAGTTATTGCTTTCTGTGGCTTACACAGACAGAATGCTATGAAAAATGGTGCGGTTTCCAAGACTAGGTTTATTATGCAAATCAAAACCGATGTAGAGTTGGTCTTTGCTTCAACTTGTTCACTTCATTTGAAGGTCCTATTTCCTAAAAGAATCACGACGCTTTAGCAGGCTTTTTAGAAGAATCGCAAGTCGATCTGGTTTCTTGTCCGACCAGACAATAGACGCTAGGGAAAAAGTACAGGTAGGTATTATTTAATAACAATTTATTGTGACACCGCATAAAACAAAAGGGACAAATATAATTATTTAAAACTATTGGATAAGAGTATTTTGAACGTTATGCCATTGGTCTGGACCAATGGCATAACGTTCAAAATACTCTTACATGCTGTCATTCGTAAATCTTGGACATTCGTTACGGGTATTCAGAAGCCCAAAAGTCTAACAACCAGTCTTACCAAGGGGTGTCGTGTGACCCAGTGGTATTCAGCTGCATTCGGTTAGACTGTAAGCTGATCGCAACATAGTTGGGAAAAGGCTAGGTTGATTGACATAGGAATATTTTGAACCTATAGACGAAGTAGGATTTCGTGATAACCAGTAATCATAGAACACTAAATTCAACAAATTGATCACAAAGAAAGATAGAAGCAGTCAGAATTAATTTCCAAAGCTACGGCATTGTAAAAGGAGCTGCAAAGTGGTAAACGTCGTTCTTTTAGTAGATTGAAAGGCGTAATCCTGTCTCGAACTCACGAAATATCGCGTGACTATACCACTTCGCCGCACACTATGCGACTGCGACAGCTCGGCGACTAAACGCCACGACAAGCTGCAGTCGACAATTTTCAGGGTTAAATTAAATTAGCTGGCGAAACTTCAAAGACGTGATGGGTATGAATATCTAAACACTAGACATTAAAAAATAAATGATATTCGAAATTCATAATTTCAAGTAACTACTGGAGCCGTTAACCCCGTAATCAGCTCTAGTCTCGTAAGTAGTAGGTACTTGTAGATGTTTAATGGTTAGGAAGATAAACACCCACTTCACAATTAAAGTTTATTTTTGCAGAAGATAGCAGGAGAAAATCGCAGTAGTAGCAAGACAGATTTTTATGACATAGATTTTAGAAGAAACAATAGTAGAAAGTACACTGTAAAGATTTTGCATACGAACCTAGCCACATACTACCGGGTGTCATCCGGCGATGCTTGTGATTTATTTTAATGTGAGTTTTAATATGGTTTTGTGAAGCGGATGAATGTAAGTGTGTTTTGTATGAGTAATGTATGTCTGCGTGTTAAACAATATAAATAAAAGATAATTAAATTAATAAATACAATAAGTTGCCTACAGTACTCGAAGTTTGAGTTTAGAAAATCTTTTGTTTTATCGTGTGTAGGTACCTACATAACATACCAAAACCCATCACATCTCTGAAGTTCCGTCCGATTTGACCCTGTATTGTGTTCTAATTTCTAAGATCCCGTTGCAGAGTCGCAACAACGGGCTAAGGAAGTTACACGCTCTCGCTACTTGTCGCAGCGCCTAGACGCACGGTGTACGCGCACACCCGTTGACAGTCGCATACGACAGGTCAGCGTCTTGTTGAGCTGTCGCAATCGCATGTCGCATAGTCTGCGAAGTGGTTTTCGCTGTCAGCTCCTTTTGCGCATTTGAACTTCGGGGCGAAGATCCCGGAGATTTGTAAGGATTTGAACCGCTTGCGTTTATTTGTTGTTAAGATGTTTTCTGGCAAGAATAATGCTAATAAATTGATGGTTTTTTGTACAATATGGCGTTGGCATTGGCAATGGGCTGTGTGAAAGATGATATGGCTAGAAAGGGAGTGATTAGTGATGAGATAGCGGCTAATAAAGAAGTATGGAAGAAATAGACGTGTTGCACTGACCACAAATAAATTGAAAAAATTGGTTGTCTGTAAAGTCGGTTTACGGAAGATAGTTATACGTGATAACGTCATAAAGAAACAAATGATAAATGTGTCACAAGCCAACGTTTAGTCCGATCGTGCCTCTCTATCGCTTGTTCCGCGCTCTCGCTTGCACGCTCAGGCACAGGCAGAACGTGACACTTTTTCGTGCGTGCAGCCGGTGTTCATCGATTTATAAGACGTTATCAAGTCAATAAGGGTAAGAGAACGATGATATGACGTTGTTCGCTTTTTTCTTGTAGAGGAAAAGGATTTGGAAGCACGCGGAGTCGTGGACCTATTGGGGAAGCTTTGTCAAGAGAGTACTCGGGCCTAGTATAATAAAAACAGATTTCTTAAATAACGCAGTTCAATTAATTCTCTTCGTTTAAATTTACTAACTAGCTGTTGCCCGCGATTTGTGTTACAATAAAATACCCCCCCACATACTCCAACTCAATGAAACGAAATTCAAATTTTGCATAAAACGCACACTATGCAGCCAAGCATATTATAAGTTGGGGGATTACATCGCTGACAAAAATGCTTGGCTGAACGCTGGTCCTGCTCCACAAGGGCGTATAAACTAATTAATTAGCATTCGAAAATATAGTTGGAGCTGCTGAAGATTGAAAAAACTATCTTTCCATTGTATAAATTCAATCTCTTAGTATTGTATAATTGCATAGCACACGTGTGAGCACTATGTACCTAAACTATAAAGCTACCATTTACTGGGTACGTCTTTAATTGACTTGAATGTGCCCTGGCAGCTGAGAGTATGTCATGCTCACTCAAATGTCTCGCTGATGGTGGCGTGTGTGTTGGATCATTGGGTTCCCTTCAAAATGGTTGAGCTGAATGGTGCTGATCCATACGTCATGTTCGTGAACGGGCGCCGTCAGTAGGGACTGGTCATCTCTTAGCCGCCACGGCTTATTTTAATTTATGAATTTTTAATCATTCTTTTTAGTACGGACGCCTTTAACGTGCACGTCTTTCTGCATCGTTCTCACATGTATAATTTCAACATGAATGATGTAATCAAGATTTTTGTAACAATTTTATGATTTAAAATAGTGTCCGTGGAGTTTCTTGCCCGTTCTTCTCCACAGGGATCTACGCTTTGGAATGGGCAACTAGCTTCATCTTTCTGACTGACCGACCCTTGACAATTCAAAAGTGCCTATATTTGGTTTATTTGAAATAAATGCTTTGAGTTTGAGTTTGATTTCGTCTGCGTGTATTTTATCATTTTTACCAGGCTACATATCTGTCAAAGTTCATAACGATCTGGGGCCCAAGTCTGCTATTTTTATAAATTCGTCATTCCAACACGATCCCATTGTCATTTTGCTAAAAGTTTGTAATCTGCTAAATTCATAATGCTCGATCATTGGTCGGACAATGGTCTGAGAAAAACTACTACTAAACATGCTAGATTTAATTTAATATTATTATATATTTTTACATATTACTTATTAGTGTTTGCAATCTGAAGTAGTAAAAAGTTCGTAAATAGCAATAAACATTACATTTATTCATTTGTCCATTATGTACGAGATTACCATTTTATGCCATTTCTTTGAATGGAGTGTCAGTGGTTGACCATTGGAAAGTCATAATGACGCCATTATAATAGATTACCAAACTTGTCAAAATCAACAATTATGAAATCAATAATAGACCATTCTGACACTATTGTAATAGCAGACTTGAGGCCCTGTTCAGTGGTTGATTTATAATATTGGTAGGTATATGGATTCATTACCAAGAAAGACATTGTATTGTGTCATCATAAAGGGTTTCCTTATAATAATCTTTGTATTAATGATGGAGAACCTACATCATTCAACAGTTAACACAGGGCCCCACTCATACCATTAATTAGTGCCAAGAAATACCCAATTAGCAGACAATAATGAATTACATCTAACAGTAATTCCCTGTTATCCTAGACATTAGGATCGGTGACGTCACGCGCCTGAGATAACTCTCAGATAGCGGTTGAAGTGAACTGTGGCCGGGTCAATGACCTCACGCGGTCATTAACAAAAAACGCAGTCGATACTTGTAGATACTACGCATAATTTGATTGAGAACTACATGTGGTATTGGTACGTAATGTGTTAAGTAACATGGATTTATTTCAATGTTAAGTAAATATGTTCCATTACAAAATATGAATTTGTTCGTGAATGCTTGTTCAACATAGTTATTAAATCATGCTTAAAAAACACAGTAGGTATAAAATATTTTGTTTTATCATCTTTAGATGTATCGATAGTTCGATACCCATCACGTCTATGGAGTTTCGCTAGCCAATTTAATTTGACCCTGTATAAACGTCAATGGTTCGAGGGTCTGTTCCTGAACATTTTAATCCTATAACACAAAATAGATACCCGAACAAAAGGACCAATTAATAAAGTAATATGCTCGAGTATGCTTCGGATAAGATTAGCTTAGCGCCCATACAGACTGTCTGTGACAGACATATATATGCTATTCAATTATAGTTTTTATCAAGTATTCTAAAGAAAACTCATGGACATGTGCATCCTTCCAACCCTCACCTACGGAGCACAAACGTGGTCGTTAACGAAACGTCAAAAGTCCGCACTCGGGGTCTGCCAGCGAGCAATGGAACGAAGTATTCTTGGAGTCAAACTCACGGACCGCATTCGGAACAGTATACTTCGTTCCAAAACACAAATCGCAGACGTGGGCAACACAGCGGCCAAACTAAAGTGGGATTGGGCAGGCCACATCTGCCGCATGTCGCAACAGAATTGGGCAGAAGTAGCCACTGACTGGGTTCCGAATAACAGGAATCGGCGACGCGGTAGGCCCAGAAAGAGATGGCGTGACGAATTGGACGCCTATCTAAAGGATTGGCCGGATGTAGCGAGAGACAGGAGAATTTGGAAAGACGGAAGGGAGGCCTTTGCCCTGCAGTGGGACATAACAGGCTCATTATAATAAAATTCTACGCAGTCCATACTCGCACCCTTAAGGCTCCCACAGACAGGCGAACGGAGACTCAGTAGAAAGTAGAGCAATTTCGATGGAAATTTTAAACAACCATGCGCAGACTCGATTCTGCCTGCGGGAGCCTTTATCAAGGAATCTAGACACAGTCAGTGTGATAGTGAGACATCCCGATGTCAAGTTTAATTGAAAATCTTAGAGCTCGCCAACTTATAAGGACGTCTGGGACTAGTTCTAAAAGAAATTAGCGACCCCGTGCCGCTTTACAACTTCACACACAAATACGCGGAATTAATTAGTTTACGTTGTAGTACTGCAAATGGTGAAAACTGTGTCGAAATCCGTGCAGTAATTCGCCAGATAAGGCTCTGAAATGTACAAATTGATGATGCAGTCGGAAGCATTGTTTTTAAAAGGTTATGATGACTGATAGCCACATTTGTTTGTGCTTAGGACATTGCACGCTGGCTCTTATATGCATTATTGTTCTCATGACCTTCATGATTCAAGGCGGTGTTCCGGGTGTGCTAATTCTTCAAGGATAAAACTTACTTTTTCGTCGTGTCGATGGCACGACAGAGTACCTAATAATTATTGTTGGCCCACTTCCACTGCATCGTCGCTGGCAGCACAGAAGTCACTTGCTGATTTTTTTGGGGATAGGAGCATTCTACATCTTACTAGAATATCTAGTATAACTACACTCATCAAAGTCTATTTACCTGCAAGAGAACTACTAGATAGGTTAGCGGGGCAATTGCGTAACACATTATCAATCGGAATCGGTTTCATTTTGACAGTTCATCAACACTCATAGCGTTATTTACCCGTTGAGCAGACAAATTTTTTGAACTTATGAAGCAATGGATTAGCAATTAACTTCGAAATGATTCAGATTTCGATTGATAGTGTGTTACGCAATTAGGATGCAGGTTTGCATTAGTAGCAAAGTATCTTAGCCTGTTCTTGTTCTCTCTTAAAGTTCTTCGTCAAATATTTTCGAAAAACTAGTGATAAAAGTTTGTCGAATTATAAAAGCCCTGCTCATCCATTAAGGATAATAAGCTTCAGCGATCACCATTAACCTATTTCATTGCCATAACATAATATCGCATTTTTTATGGGAAAATGAACATTTTCGCGGACTCCCAAATGTCAAACGGGGACGTAAACATTGAAAAAATCCCATAAAAAAATCTGGTAGCGACCAACGACATTTCTTATATGTTATGGAAATGTCAGTATACATGTGGTTGGTTATGGGGCTGTGGTAAAAGCCATTCGATGTAAAAACAAGTCCCCTTCGCAAGTTTGACAAATAAAATTGGTTCTTATTTACGCTGTATTTTTCTTCAAGGTAACTTAGCGCTAAGTAATGGACCAGTAGCTTTACTATCCGAGTTATAAAAAACCTTTATTTGCATAGGAAATTCCAGATTTTTGTTGCCTCTCATCCCAATCAAAAGTAATAAACATTATAAATTATACCCAATAAAAATAACCGCCTACAAAGCACCTACTCAACAACTAATCTTGCTTTTATATCTACAATCTAACTTACATTACAAATCTTAAGAGATTACGATCTTGTATAAACCCGCATAGCTCTGCACTAAACGATGAGCTCAATTCGAAGTTAGCGCATCGGAACATCAAACGCTGCACTCGCCAGCTGACTGGCATGGCGGCCATTGCATGACGTCATCACATGTGGCACCCAGCCCGCGACCTTTTCGTTTTGTTTCCTGCCTCTCTTTGTTGCTGGCCGTTTGATGGTTTATTTTTTCGTGGACCTTTATTTGGAGTCCGTGCAAACGAATATTGAGTTATTTTATCGCTCCGGTCGCCGGACTTAACGAAATAAACTATCCATACTTCAAATTCCAAGATGATTCAGTCACTGAAAAAGGCTCCTCTCTGGTTGAATCAAAATTCAGAACATTGGAGTTTTCCACAATCCCATAAATCTGACCCTGCCGCATCTATACGCTGCCAAAAAGCCTATATAAAAGTTAAATTAAGATATTTGTATAGGTATATCAAAGCAAATATCAAATAATTAGGCTTTCAATCGCGGGTGGTTGCTAGCGATTGAAAGAAACGATTAAAAGTCTGAGGGTAATGTACTTGCGACAAATTCCAAAACTATATTTTTGGGTAAGCCTAAATAATTAAAAGCAATTATGTCTAGAGAATATATCAATAGTTGAGATAGCAGCATCAGTCATTGCACTGTGGCGAATGCTTGGCATCCGACGTCCCACATTGTGCTAGTCTTTGATATGCGTAGCAGGCTCAATAAATAGTATTGTTTGTCTGTGACCTTTTATTTAAGTCCATTGGGGAGTTAAAAGTCATAGGTCTATCTATCTAAACTTAATAATAATAAAGCTAAAGAGTTTGTTTTTTGTTTGAAAGCGCAAATCTCTGAAATGACCAGTAGGTAAAAATAAAAAATGGGGGTCGGGGGTAAACAATATTTTTTAATTTCATAGCCCAAGTTTTGAAGAAGGTTAGACTAATCACCATTACGCTATGGCCCTTAGGATGAGCAAAAATAATAAAAAGTCAGAAAGAACGCTTAGCGAAAATGAAGCAATGGCGTGGGCGAGCGACGCGGTGAGTCGGGAGTCGGGGGCCGAGGGAGTTTCATAAAAAATTACCTAGCTGTTATTTTAGTATACAAAGTGGAGATGACGAACATAGGCCACATAACACATACACATAGGAACATAGGTGAACGAATATAGGCCTCGCCGATGAAAATTTAAAAAACACTTCACGTTTCACAACCAAAATGTACTCCTTCCTACCTACTCGTTTATACAAATTGGAGATGACAATACAATAATAAATAAAAACAAATACTAAGGCATAGTAGTATTTAGGAACCATCAAATAAATCCTAACTTTGAAATTAAAAAAGTGATTTTTTCTAACATGTTAAATAGCATAAAAGTGTAAACAAAAAAGAACACAATTTAAATATTGCGGCAACAGCGCGTTGTTATTAACCCAACAAACATGGCCGAAACCTGAAAAATGGTATAGTCAGTGTGCCGGGCACCACCTTTTTTCAGGTTTGTAAAAAAAATAACAAATTTGGCGAAGGTTATTGAATTAGCGAGCTGTCAACATATTGTGTTTAACTGCAGATGTCTTTAACCTGTCGATGCCGGCTTGATAACATATACAACATGTAGATAAATTAAAAAATGAAAAATAATGTCCAGTTACTTTTGAACTGGACTGGGAATGTCATTAAGTAGATGAAGTTTAAATTGTTGTATTGTCATCTCCACTTTGTATACCTTTGACGATCAAAATGCCCAAATTAGATATAGTTCCCACGTTCACTTATTCCACTGTATTTAGATTCACTAACATCTTACTGACATCACCCGTCATCAAGTAATGATAGTCGTTAAACGGTTTGCTACACAATTTACATTGGAAATATGGTATTAGCATCAATTAGGATGCTAAATAAAATGGTTTTAAGTGGTGGAAGACGTTTATGACCTGTTTGTTATGGCCTATGTCTGGTGCATGTTAAATAGTATGGCTATAAAGTTTCTTTTTTAAAGCGCTTCAGCTCAAAAAAATAATTGTGTGTAAGATGCAGTAAAGTTCTAAAATATTGGCCAGTGGATTTTATTTTCAGAGATGATTGTAAGAGTTAACAAAAGGATCTTTATGATGTCCAAGGGTTACTTAGCAGCAATAAAAATCTGTAAAACAATTATGATTCTAAGAACCAAATATGGTTGTAAGTTGCTTTACCAAAACCTGAGGGGCAATTCTCGTAATTTTTAAAAAGTTCACATTCTGATCGCAGTTTTAATCTGTCAAAAATACCTCTAATTTCCCCACATTTTTTACAAGTTTTTGACATTTGTTTGTCGCCGAGATGAAACGGCGACTAGATTTAGAACGTTTTAAATTACGAGAATTGGCCTTCTGGAATCTGTATAGTCCGAGGTGCGTAAATCTGACGCCGGATACTAAATGTTACAAAGACAAAAAATCAACGGGCAACATAGTCCTAGTGTCAAAATGTACAAATTGCATGGTGCCAAAATGTCATTTTGCCCAAATGTATGATATTTCAACCTTCAATCATATCGAACTCAAAAGATTTACGTCAAAAAGAAATAAATGAAGATCTTTCTAAGTATGTAGCCAAATGTATACTATTACAAATATGTAGTGACGTTAGGGTACTCAACGAGATTGAAAGTCTGTTACAGACGGGCCCTAACAAATTGTCCTGTCGGTCTGTTGAACCCGTATTTCTTTTTTACTCGTTTTAGGGACTTGTAACGATTGTCGTCTAATAGAAAAACATCCATTTAGAGTCATTCTTCACTCCGTTTGGTTAAATGTCAAGGAACTCTACCGTCTTCCGATTTAATAGCGGGTCGCGACTTCGCGAGAGGGGCTTGCTTGATTGGAAAATGTCTGGAATTTTGAATTTAAGAGGAAATGTGGTCGGAGAGACTGAAAAAACCTAAGTAAAAAGTCATAATTCGGGGTTTGGTTCTCACCTATTTCCTCCTGCAATCATCATCATCATCTGCCTGCCTTTTCCCAACTATGTTGGGGTTGGCTTCCAGTCTAACTGGATGCAGCTGAGTACTAATATTTCGTCCTCCAATATTGGACCAATTTAAAAGATATTTCATAAACTGAATAAGAAGGATATACAGGATGTCCCTGGAAGTATGAATCAAATCGAATAGGGGCGTAGGCAAGGTCATTTCCAAACTTTTTGGTCCTGAGAATGATGTGACCAATTTTTTTCAATCGTTTCGCAGTGCTCAAGGAAAAAAAAAAACAGTAAAAAAAACTGTCAGGGCTGTCTAAAAAACTTAAATTGACAGTTCCTGGTAGTTTTATTTAAATGATTTTGTTCTTTGAGCACTATGCAAAGTGATTGAAAATAACAAAAGTTGGTCATAACTTTTGAACCGTAACAAAATTCACCAACATTCTCAGGAACAAAAAGTTTGGAAATGACTTTGCCCACGCCCCTATTTGATTTGATCCATACTTCCAGGGACACCCTGTATACATACTGTGTCCCTGTTTTTCTTTTTTCATTAATAGTTGTCAAATTTGTACACTAAGCCTATGTTGACAGCGGCTTAAATCGGCAATTTTTTTTTTGAGGGTTCTAGTGGTTATAAAAATTATGTATCATTAAAAAGGAAAACATAGGGACGTACAAGTAGTTAATCTGTAAAAAATCATTGCATTAAGGTCATTAATCAGAAAAAAAAACAGGCCAAAGCGTTTCTATGAAGAAACACCACCCGCATTTCCTCTTAAGATGAATGGGAAGTGGTAGACCGCGAAATTCAAATTTTCTTACGTTTTTTGCAATTTGCAGGTCAGTGTCAGGTTGTATCTTGACCAAAATTTGATTCGCGACTATAACAAGTACGTATTTACAGAATTATAATCATAAGAAACAATCATACATCTTTGTAAGTGAGATTTGTACCATAAACACTTTTCCCTAGGAGATTTTTTCTTGTGGTACAAATCTAACTTAAGAAGATGTATGATTGTTTCTTATGACTATAATTCTGTGAATAAGTACCTGTTATAGTCGCGCATCATATTTTGATCAAGATACAACCTGACGCTGACCTGCTAATTGCAAAAAACGTAAGAAAATTTGAATTTCGCGGTAATCACTGCGCAATCACCTTAAGTCTGCGAAAAGAAAATGCATGGGTAAGATCACAGTGTGGGTTTATAGTAGTCTGAAGAGCGAGGCTAGAGCATCATCAAATTAACAGTGGCTCTACCCATGATTCATGAAATAGGTGACTTATGTCGATTTCGCTGAATCCATACTAATATTATAAATGCGCTCTCACGCTTAAACCGCTGCACCGTATAGAGATAGTTTGAGTCCCGGGAAATTACATAGGATAGTTTTTACCCCGATATTCCCACGGGATCGACACTTATGCGGGTGAAACCGCGGGGCGCTGCTAATTTTGAATATTAGTAGATTACTTCTGTCGTGGTCTTTGAGATTGAACATTTCTTATGATCTTCTGCAAAGCTAAGGGTCCTAATCATGCCTCAATAATGGAGTCTACTCAACATAAATACTTTCATAATAACCACAAAATCCCTCAAATTCACATCAACCCAAGAACCCGCCGCCATTTCCCTTCTATTCTTAGCGACGACTCAACAATAAAGTCGTATTAAGAGCCTACACTACCTCAGCTAAAATTCACTCTTTATCTCGCTCGCACGATACTGCGCGCGGACTGAGTGAGAGCGAGACAGAGTGCGGTGCTAGGCGGCAGGCAGCGCCAATAGTTTAGGTATTTGCTTTTTACGGTGAAAAGAATGGTAATTAAAAAAAAGTAAATAACATAAGACCTGCTTTATAGTTAGTTCGGTTAGTATAAAAAGTTTCATGATCTAATTTTAAGTATTTTTTGAATACCAGCGGTTTATTGTTCGGTTTGGAGGTAACTTTGGGATTTTTTTCTATCGAGAAAATTTTATGAAATCGTGTTTTAGTCCAACATAAGACCTAGCATTAATCCTCAACTTTACCATATATTTATTTCAAAATGAATGCTGCAGTATTTTCGACATAACGGAGGATCATGCTAAGCCATTTGAGGTAGTATAGGCCCTTAACAGGAGCAATCTTCCTAAAAGCTATTGTATTGTCCTTCCCGCGCAATATCCTGGAGAGCTAATGACGTCATTGATCAAGTTATTTTTGAACCACTTATAATAGACTGTTTGTTGGACTTGAAAATGGGCTTGTCAAATACTTGGTTCGACTTTTCTTCGTTGTTTAGAAAAGTAAAATCGTGCCTCATTGGTTTAGTGGTCGCAAGCGCTACTGTTGAGCATGAGGTCCTGGGTTCGAGTCCCAGGTCAGGCAAAGTTATTCTCAGTAGCAGCACTCGTCTGAATTTGTACTCGGTTGATAACAATCGGCATTGCATTCGGCTCGTCAAGTATTACTTAGGACTTCGGTAATCATAACTGGCGATTGTTTTCAAACCGGCGGGGCAATTGCGTAACACATTAACAATCGGAATCGGTTTCATTTTGACAGTTCAACAACATTCATTGCGTTATTTACGTGTTGAGCAGATAATTTTTTGAACTTATGAAGCAATGGATTAATTAGCAATTTGCTTCAAAATGATTCAGATTCCGATTGATAGTGTGTTACGCAATTAGGGTGCCGTTCATATTATTTTTGTGTACAGTCGAATTCATTAATATATTGGCAGTGACAAAGTTTCAAAATATTATAAGCCTTAAATGATGATCATTATAACGCTTAAAATATTTTGAAACTTTAAATGTATGTTAACATTTTATTTATGTCTAAGTTTGTATAGCATTGTAAGAACATTTTAACGCTTATAATATTTTGAAATTTTGTCAGTGCCAATATATTAATGAACTCGAGTATACAATACTGTTTCACTTATTCTAGCAGACCCGTCAGAAACCCGTCGCCGCAATATATCACACATATTACGTATTTATTCGTCCATTTTCCTTTTCCGTTTTTATAGTAAATTATTTCCCGGTTCCCTCTGTCTGAGTTGCGCAATGTTTTCGCTTTCCAAATAGCAATTTATAGCAATTTTGTTGTAAACAATAGCCTGGCGTGACGAATGCTGCTCATCGTGTGACATAGAACATCGGATGGGTGGATTATTTTGCAACGATGTGTATGACTGTAATCTATTTGTGACGCTACTGGTGTTGGTGTTACGATTACTATATGCACGGCAGTGTAGTATGTCATTTTGTTCGGAATTCGCACAGTTACAGCGATGAAAATGCCGCCAAAATCCACGCAATCTTTTTTCCCAAATGAAGAACTTTGACATCTGATCTGATCCGAATTCTAGAACTTTGACCTCTGGAGAAATTTAGAACAAAAATTAAATTATTGACTGAAACATAGAGAAAGACCCAATTGGGAACGTCTATGGTTTATGGTATACATTTATTTTTCAAAAACAGAATACAAGATATCCTCGTAGAATGAGAATCGCTGGTTGCATAGAAATAACGTTCCTTGGAACGAGTATCGGAACGGTATGTTTAAAGTTAGAAGTGGGTAAAATATTGTTAGTTTTCTATCAGAGAAGCCTATGATATCATCCTTCGTACTAACGTGGATCTATGCGAGACACAATAGATTTTTTATTGTTTCTGTAATTACGGCATTCAACTGGTCTATCGCTCGCCATCAGTCCCAATCCCAAGGAAGAGCCAGGGTGATTAAATTAAACTCTCCAAACAAAATCGGCATACAAAACCACACGAACCGGCCCAGTTTCATTACAAAATCACAAACGCGGACGTTTGCAGTCTCAACGAGTGATTGGTCTAAGCAGGATGTCGTTGTACACTTACTAAGATAAGGTTCCAACGTTGTACGCCAACGTCGCGGGCTAGAACCCTGTCGTAGTAAGGAGTGAGAAGTAGGTTGCGGTGAACTTCCTTATTCTGATAGCTCTCGGATATTACTGGGCTGCGGTCATGCCAATATGTTTTGATTTTGCTTACTTTGGTGTGGAGACAAAATTTTGTAAAGGAAGGAGGTAGATGGTAATCAAGAAACGTCAGGTACAGAGGCCAGCACATCAAGCTACCCCAATCTGTCAGATTTTCCCAATTGAATATGAACCTTATTCCTTTGTGCTAAAGTTGAAAATCTATCAAAGAATTTTGACAGATTGGGGTAGGTTGACCTGCTGGCGTCTGTACGAGACGAGCCTTTTAAACTTTTGGTGCCCGTCTCATTGATTTGTCGATAAAAGTAGATTCGTTATAATATTTTCGCCTTTATTATAGGTGTCTCACCTGATGATAAGTCATGGTGTGGTCCACGACTCCACCATGGTGGACGCTTGCCTAGTATAAGTAACCTATTATATACCTAGAGACTTGAATACCCCCAGGTCCCTTATCCAACCAACGAACCAATCATTAAGCCTGACTTGGTTTCCGTACGTCCTTTTCGGGTAACCACTGAAAATCAGCGCTGTGTCGTGGGTCCCCTATAGCACAGCATCATGATGAGTGGAAATCTTCTTGTCACAGTCATGACGTGCAGCTGTTGACGAGCTGTTTTGTGCTCGTGCTTATAAATCTATTTTACTTTTCTTCTTAGCGTGTCGATAGCAATCTAAATGGACTCGGCCCAGCGGGGCAATTTCGTAACACACAATGGGATTTTTTTTTTTGTGGATGGGAAATCATCCAATGACCCCTCCCGCTCTGGGTGGAGCAGAAGGGAGTGTCAGACTCTTACTGACTAAAACTCACCCGTGTTCCTTCCTTAGCCCTTTGTGTTCCGGGGTAGCGGTAACCCTTTCGGACAATCCCGCTGCCCCGGACACAATGGGAATCGGTTTCATTTTGATAGTTCAACAACATTCATTGCGTTATTTACGTGTTGAGCAAACAAATTTTTTGAACTCATGAAGCAATGGATTAGCAATTTGCTTCAAAATGATTCAGATACCGATTGATAGTGTGTTACGTAATTAGGGTGCCGAATTCGGTTACTTGTTTGGCGCCATCACCAGCGTCCACCAGTTCCTGTAACGTGCAGCTGACAGGACACGCAGGACACGATATTAGTGTCTATAATTAGTCGAGTTTTTGTATCTTTTTGTATACCCGTGTTTCTGTGACAAACAAACCTATTTTAAGAGGCCTCCTACAAAAATGCGCGGAGATGCATGATTTCCCTCTTTGAAATTGAATACTATTCGTTGGTTGGTATAAATAGCAATTCATTGGTAAAGATAGTTCGTTTTCTCTTCTACAATAATAATAAAGCGATTTTTTTATTATTTGTCCATTTATTTAGCAATAATCATTCTACTGATGCATGTCTAAGCAAAAACTCATGGAGAGCTGATTTGAGAGCTCTAAGTTGCAGATTCTTTTGATTTTCTTCATATCACAAATATCATATAATACTTGAATGGATAGAATACATCTGGACCTAATTCATTTTTCTACTTGAAACAAGTCTGAATATCTCCGTACACCGTCCACATCATTTTCACGTCGTATTTATACCAAAATAGTCTTCAATAATTGCTTAAAGTCTTAAACAATATCAATTAAAAAAAAAAAAACAAACATTGATACTTTGATTTTTTAATAAATGAAATAAAAGTAGTGTAAATTTCACTACGTCGGCGATGCGCGCTCGCCCTAGCTGGAGGCCTTAATTTATTGAGGCATCCACAGGCAATCCCGGCAAGACGACAATCTCATAGGTTGAACTGCGAGATGCCATTTATAACCAAAAAAAAAAAGATGCGTGCAGAGTACCAAAATGTAAGAGGGCTCTTAAGTCTTTCTTTCTTTATATCTCGGCAAAGTGACCCTGCATTGATTGTTTATATAATATTACCAACGACAGCCCCATTTTATGTCCAGGAAAATCACTGTCCATCCTAAGGTTGCCTGGAAGAGATCGCAGAAAGCGATAAGGCCGCCCATTGTATATTTTGTAGTGTTTGATGTATCTTTACTTGTTGTATTTTTGTGGTGTACAATAAAGTATATATAAATAAAATAAATAAATAAATATTTTGCTGACTAATCCAAAACAATTCGAAATAATTTATTTGCGAATATGAGTAAACAATATGCAGTTGTTTTACATTCATTATTGTACATAGTCTTGGTTCACCAATCTCCTTAAAGGGCATAAACGGTGCTTACCACTGATGACGAAACTTCTTTTGTAATACCTTCTAAGGTCAGGACATGTGAATCAAAAACGTATAGGTATGTACAACGTAGTTTATATTGCCAAACGCTTACCTTGAAGTTATTCAGGCGTTGTTTTATGTACATGATTGTTACATAATAATGTAATTGATATGCCCATTTGTGCTGGTCAATTGAAATTATATCATGGCCTTATGGAATATGGACGTCCCAAATAAACATGCAATGTATGTAGAGGATTTGTTAATGGTCCTTTGAGAGTTATCTCTACTGAAATAAAACCATTTATTAAGACTATTTTATTAAAGAACCTCCTTTTTTGAAGTCGGTTAAAAACTAGCGGTCCGCACTAGCTTCGCATGGGTGTAATTTTTTTTTTATTTTTCGAAATTTTCTTTCATGCAAACCTTGTCCTGGCAATACCGAACACAACAAAAAAAGAATTATCCAATTTGGTGCAGTCATTCGGAAGTTATGTGCGTACAGACATTTCGGCGACTTTGTTTTATACTATGTAAGATCCGTCCCTGCTTCGCACGGTGTACGATTTTACAAAACATCGAGGTTTTTTTTTATTATTATGTCATTTTAATATTGATACACGTTGGCATGACATCAACGCGCAATTTTTTTTTAATTATTGACGAACATTTGATCGCTGGGTTTCATTATCTTGTACTGAATGTAACAGTTTGCGCGCTGATGGCCCTGCCTGCCACCCTGTATATTATACACACAAATCTTCCGAAATAAATTCTTTAGATGATAAAAACCGCATCAAAATCCGTTGCGTAGTTTAGTAAAACAACGCGGTCTTACTATAAATAATACCGAAATCGCTATAGGTGTGCCTATAATATTTGAAGAGTTTCTTCGATTTCTCCAGGATTCCATCATCAGAACTGGATTTTGACAAAAAGGGGACCAATCTGGAAGTATATCCCTTTAAATAAAAAAATAATTTTCCAAATCGGTCTATAAATGACGGCGTACTGAGGTAACAAACATATAAAAAAATACAACCGAATTGATAACCTCCTCCTTTTTTGAAGTAGGTTAAAAATATTTATAAAATGTAGATTTTAGTCGACCTCATCTTACATTCATTAATATACATAATTATTACGGTCTAATCTAAACCCTATTTCTTACAAATAGTACCAAAGGACCAAAATTACTTTTGGTCTTCTAGAATAATTGGTCGTTATATCACGTAATCGTGATTCAACTTGTACATTATTGTATTTGAGGAACATAATATGCGTGAGGAATACAAATTGCCATTTGGCTTGTTTCTCAATAAATCATCTATTTTGAGCTGAGGTGTCCTAGTTTCAAGGAACTCGTCTGAATGAGATCCTTATGTAAAATTAGCCCATCTATACAAATAAATATAATTTAAGTCTCAGTATGTATTGTCAAAATAACCTCTTTTTACTAAATGCATATGACAGTTTAGACGGTACTTATAACAAAATACCATTTTCTTTTGTCTGTCTGTTTACGTAATCAGCCTATAATGTTCCCACTGCTGGGACACAGTCCTCCTCAGTCACAGAGGTGAGAGGGTCGGGCTGTAAATCCACCACGCGGGCCCAGTGCGGGTTGGTAGATGTCACATGTCTTCAAATTTTTCGTTCTAGGACATGCCGGTTTCCTCACGATGTTTTCTTTCACCGTTTTAAGAGAAATGGTGATGAAATAATTTACACATTTTAATTTTTTTTATTATTATTATTTTTTTAAATTAAAAAAAAAATTATATATTTTTTTTTTATAATTTACATTTTTTTTTTAAATTTATTTAAGTAAAGCCTGTCTGTTTGTTCCGGCTAATCTCCGAAACGGCTGGACCGATTTTGACAGGACTTTCACAGGCAGATAGCTGATGTTATAAGAAGTAAATATGGCTTCCGCGCAAAAAAAATTAAACCCATGAAATCCAGTTTGTTTTCCGTCAGGCACGCGAACGAAGTCGCGGCCACAGCTATTTACAAATTTGTTTCCTATATTATTACAAAGCTATCTGAAACTACACTCTAATGCACTATTACACAAGTCAATTACACGAAAACGGACTGAAGGACCATCCAATCATAATAAAATCATATCGTGACTTCATAAAGGGAATTTGGTTTTTATGAGAGTTCCGATTTCTACGATTGATTCATAGGAATCGGTCAGTAGTGAGTGACGTCAGTAACATATGGCCGGCTGATGAATAACTCATTGATGCTCGAACCTTTTTATACGCTGCCAGTGTCATCATAGTTCAGGACTGTCGAATTAATCGAGAAGGAGTTTGCAGTTGTGAGAAGTTGTGTAAGAAAAGGAATCTATGTCGTTTTTGTTGAGTATTTGGAAATTTAACATAAAATATCATCAAGCCTGTTACCGTTGGTCTAGTAGTCGCAATCGTTACTGCTGAGCATGAGGTCTTAGGTTCGATTCCCGTGTGATATTATACGGGTTTTTCTACATGGGATTTATCAGTAGCAGTCCGAAGATGTCTATAGGCTCGCCCCCTATTGCATGGGACTTAACTATAACTGGTGAAATGTGGGTGTACAGACGCTAGCACATCAAGCTACTACAATCTGTCAAATTTCTTTAATAGATTTTCTACTTTAACGCTGAACTATAAGGTTCAAGGTTGATTGGGAAAAAATTGGCAGTTTTGTGTAGCTTGATGTGCTGGCGTCTTTACTATAGGTTAGGTACACCTCCACCCATCTTTCGAGGAATCAAGGCGTGAAAAGTTAGCTGATATTTTTCCAGTTCAGCTGTGATGCTACAATATGATTTAAAGTTCTAGTTCTTCTTGTTTCTTTTCTTTCTTTTTCTTAATGTTTGAATGTATAAAGTTTTTATTGGAGCCGTATGCAGTTAAATTATCAACTACCTAAAAAAACAGGTAATCCCTTAGGATTACCAGATATATTTTTTTATTTTAAGGGCACTGCACACTGTACTGTATGCATTTCGTGGGCTTTTACAGAGAACCTGTTAACTAGGCATATCGTCGTACTTATAGGTTCTTTCAAGTTGAAATAATATATCTGTTGTATGTCCTCTGCTAATTTCCTAGACCCATTTACACTGAAAATAGTACACGGTCACCTACTCCCCAAATAGTAGTCTAACTTTGCAACCGCTCGATAAAAAGACTGTTATGTCCTAAAGGTTGACAGTGTTCATATTTTTTACTTCTTGGTGTGTGTTGAGTGAACGTTTATTGCATGTATAAGTTTATATCACTTTATATTCAAGCTGCATATGTCCATTTTATTTAAAAACGTATTGATGTCATACGTTGACGTCACTGTTGATATTCTTTGTATAAATACAGTGAACAATTTCGAACTAAGGTTCTGATCGCTGACCACATAATACTTTCCGATTTCTTGTGTCCCTTATTGAGTGACGATACATACAAATTTATGACATTACATGTCAACACATGTAATAGAGTTGTTTATGTCGTTCTGAGTCTCATCGATATGAATGGAAAAGTCTTCGACGAAGGCCCAGTGAATTGTTCTTTCTATCCTTTCAATTTCTTTATCAACCTTACCCTAAAAATATTTTCCTTTCGGTATATAAACAAGGACACATTTTGATTTAGTCAAAGACTACATTGTACTAAACCTATCAGTCTCCTGCCTATCGATTCTGTATAAATCTCACCGTGATAACATAGATGAAGTGAGCGTGAAGTAAACTATCAATGGAGGCAATCCATAACATCAGGTGGAATGACAGCTCACTTCACCTTAGTTTTCACGGTGAGATTTTTACAGAATAGCACTGCTGGCATGTCTGTGATTAGGATTACTGGTCAACATCCCGTTTATCTAGCACGTCTTACTATGGTGCACATAGAACCTATAGTATACCCACATTTTGCCAATCCCATATAAAAGGGGGCGAGCCTATCGCCATAATGCGGGCCCGCACTATGGTGCAACTACAGACAATACCGCCGTCCTTGACTTATCATCACACTGCCAACCTTTACAACAAGATACTCTAACAAACAGTTCTCAGCTTGACAATACAGTATCTCACAGCTGAAGTCTAATGCCCTTTAATATCAGCTTCGCATTATAGGCGAGGAGTTGAAACACCTTTGTCTGCACTGCAATGCAACACTCGGGCACAAATAAGAGTGACTCAGCTGTTGCGAAACGTTTATACCTTTATGTGTTGAAGACTTGCCTGTCTTGCAATGTTTGCCATTTTTATCGTATTTTACTTGATATGTTTGTTGTCCTTTGATGTTAGCGTAGGATGTCGTAAACGTAAACTTTCTCTCTAGATAGGGGGTTGCCTTCGTCGATCATTAAAAAGTTGTCCCTAAGGAGTTGTCCTAAGGGTGGAGGACCTGAGCGGCTCAGTGGCCCTAATTTCGTCGGCCGCCGCCGGCACCCCGTCCCTCGAAGGAGTCACGAAGGGACAGGGGTGCGTAGCAGCACGGTTCGGAGAGATAGTAGTAGTGGGAGTGTACTTCTCTCCGAGCCGAACTCTCGCCGAGTTCCAGAACTCTTTAACAGAGTTGAGTGTCGTCGTCGCCGGAAACCATCGCTTCCCCGTGCTAGTGCTCGGGGACTTCAACGCCAAGAATTTGGCCTGGGGTTCCCGTCACACGGACGTGCGGGGCAGGATGGTGGAGGACTGGGCTCTGGAAACAGGCCTGGTCGTCCTAAATCGGGGTTCTGTTCCCACGTGTGTGCGGATGCGGGGCGAGTCCGTGGTGGACATTTCGTTCGCCAGCCCCGCTCTGGCACGGAGTGTTATTGACTGGCGTGTCATGGAGGAGGTGGAGACCTACTCCGATCACCGGTATATCCGGTTCGACGTCTCCACCCAGACCTCCAGCGCGCCGGTCCAACAGGCCCCGAGTGGTCCGCGGTGGGCGCTGAAGCAGCTGGACCGGGAGCTCCTCCTGGAAGCCTCGATCGTGCAGGCCTGGGTGTCATCACCGGACAGGCCTGCCGATATCGACGATGAGGCGGAGTGGTTCCGGGAGGCCATGTCGGAGATATGCGACGTGGCAATGCCCCGAGTCCGGCCAGGACGCGCCCGACGTCAGGTGTACTGGTGGTCGCGGGAGGTGGAGTCGCTACGCAAGGCTTGCGTCGACGCGCGACACCTGTACACCAGGCACCGCAGGCTCCGCATCCGCCCTCCGGATGCGGAAGCCACGGAGGCGGAGCTGTACGAGGGGTACAGAGCGGCGAAGACCGCCCTCCGCGAGGCTGTCCAGCGGGCCAAGGATATGGCCCGCGAGGAGATGGTGGAGACTCTGAACAGAGATCCATGGGGGCGCCCTTATAAAATGGTGCGGAATAAACTCCGCACTTGGGCCCCCCCGCTGACGCAGAGTCTCCGCCCCCAGCTGGTGGAGGAGGTGGTGAGCGCTCTGTTCCCTTCACGGGCGGAGCATACTCCCCCGCCCATGGCTCCGCCACTTGCGGTGCCTGAAGCGGACCACGCGGACGACGACGACATCCCTGAAGTGACCGGGGTAGATCTGAGAGTGGCGGTAAATAGGCTGAAGGCCAAAAATACCGCCCCAGGACCCGACGGCTTGCCGGGTAAGGCCTGGGTCCTGGCCTCAGGGGCTCTCGGGCCCCGACTAGAGGCGCTCTTAAGCGCATGCATGGAGAGGGGCCAGTTTCCACTCCGCTGGAAGACGGGGAAGCAGGTCCTCATACAGAAGCCAGGGCGCCCGGCGGACTCTCCGTCCGCATTCCGGCCCATCGTGCTGCTCGACGAGGTCGGCAAGCTCTTTGAGAGAGTGATTGCGGGCCGCCTCGTCGGGCACCTGGTGAGGACGGGGCCGGATCTTGCGGACAGCCAGTTCGGCTTCCGCAAGGGGCGCTCGACGGTGGATGCCATCATGCGCGTGAGGGCCCTCACGACGGGGGACGCGGTGTCCCGGGGTGGGGTGGTCGTGGCGGTGTCACTCGACATCGCCAACGCTTTTAACACCCTGCCCTGGAGTTGCATTGGGGAGGCGCTCCGGTATCACCGGGTGCCGACCTACCTCCGTCGAGTAGTCGGGGCGTATCTGACGGACAGAGCCGTCATCTACCCCGGTCGCAACGGGGAATGGAACCGGCGAGAGATGTCGTGCGGTGTCCCACAGGGATCGGTTCTGGGGCCGCTCTTGTGGGACATCGGTTACGACTGGGTGCTGCGGGCCGATCTCCCTGATGGAGTCAGCGTGGTTTGCTACGCTGACGACACGCTAGTCCTGGCGCAGGGGAGGTCGCATCAGGCGGCGGCCGACGCGATGACACGCGGGGTTGCGATAGTCGTGGAGAGGATCCGGCAGTTGGGTCTCGAGGTGGCATTGCACAAGTCCGAGGCCATGTCTTTTCATGGGCCTCGGAATGGGCCGCCTTCGGGATCCCAACTAACGGTAGGAGGGGTTCACATCGGCGTCGAGACAACGATGAGGTACCTGGGTCTCGTCCTCGACAGCCGGTGGAACTTCGTCGAGCATTTTCGACGTTTGGCTCCCAAATTGGAACGGGCCGGGGCCGCCTTCAAGCGGCTCTTGCCCAACCTGAGGGGGCCAAACGCCTCCTGCCGGAGGCTTTACGCGGGGGTCGTGCGGTCCATGGCCCTATACGGGGCCCCGGTGTGGGCGCGTTCACTGCGGCGGCGAGCCGCCCATTACCTGAACGCGCCCCAGAAGGTGGTAGCCGTAAGGCTAATCCGGGGGTACCGCACGATCTCGGGCGAGGCGGCAAGCCTCCTTGCCGGACTGCCGCCGTGGGATCTGGAGGCGATAGTCCTCGCGCGCCTGTACGAGTGGCGCGCGGAGGCACTACGCCGGGGGGAAACTCCGCTTCCGCGGCAAATCGCGGCGGAGCGGACCGACCTCCGGCGCGATCTCATGGCGGCATGGAAAGAGCGACTGTCGCAACCCAGCGCAGGGCACGCCGCGATAGCGGCGGTAAGACCCCTCTTTGAGGAGTGGCTAGAGAGGCGCCACGGCGCCCTCACCTACCGCCTGACGCAGGTCCTCACCGGACACGGGTGTTTCGGGAGGTACCTGCACATTATCGGGCGGGAGGATACGCCCGGGTGTCACCACTGCGAGGGTCGCCCGGAGGACACGGTGGAGCATACGGTGGCGGTGTGCCCCAATTGGGTGGAGCACCGCCGTGTTCTCGCAGAGGCGATCGGCGGCGGCGGCGGCCTCTCGCGCCCGGCCCTGGTTCGGGCCATGGTCCGGGGCGGGAGGGGGTGGGGGGCGGTCGCCTCCTTCTGCGAAGCAGTCATGCTAGCGAAGGAGGTGGCGGGACGGCTGAGGGAGAGGGCCTCACGTCCCAGCCGCCGCGGGAGACGCCCCGGGCGTCGGGAGCCGCGAGACGACTCCCGGCCACCGTAGGCGCGGGCCTGCGGGCGGAGAGTAATGGGTAACTCTCCGTCCGATCAGGACCAGGCCCGTGCCGGACGGCGCGTACGTGTTCCACGCGCGCCTCAAAGAGATGTCAGCAGCAAGGAAGGGGCCCGAAAGGGCCGAAGCCTGCCGGGGCAGCGGGATTGTCCGAAAGGGTTACCGCTACCCCGGAACACAAAGGGCTAAGGAAGGAACACGGGTGGGTTTTAGTCAGTAAGAGTCTGACACTCCCTTCTGCTCCACCCAGAGCGGGAGGGGTCATTGGATGATTTCCCATCCACAAAAAAAAAAAAAAAAAAAGGGGTTCTCGTCGATTCATGAATAAATTGTTCCTCGTAAGCGATTGGTAGATTAACTAAACTTTAATAGTAAAGCTTTAGTTCAGTGTTGTAGAAGAACTTTATGTTTATCAGAACGTGTTGATGTTCTGATAACCCAGCGGCGGCAATACTTTGACTGTGAAAGGCTAGGATGAAGAAGTTGCTACTAGCTTCAACTTTCTGACTAACTGACCGACTAGTTAATTTTGACAATTCAAAAGTGCCTGGAAATGGTTTAATTGAAATAAATGCTTTGAGTTTGAGTTTGAGTTGAAGATCACACTAGTTCCCTAGTAACAAAAGTTACCTTCCGAGTAGCAATTACAAAACAATTAGTTATATTATCCTGTCGCTAAGGGCACAACTTTCTCTCTAACAGCCATCACTCCAGCTACCTTAGCCATATTCCCCAAGTCAGTTTCCCCAATTCCCACTGGACAAATATTAATTTCCAATAAGTTTCTCCACGCAACTTCAGGCCTGCGCAAGCGCAGTTCCCAGAAGACGGGAAGGAAGTGAGCCGCGTGATGCGCGTACGCAATGCAACATGAATGCAACCGCTAGCACGTTGTGGAAGCGGCAGCTGCTTGATATCGAGTTGTTTGTTTTGTTGATTATGTGCATGATATTACTGTCAATGTAAAAAAAATAATGATATATCAAGAATATAACATTCTGATATGAGTCATAACAATAAAATAAAATTGTATTTTTTGGTCCTTTAGATAAATATTTCGCTGCACCTATTATTTCCTATTTGAATTGCGTGTTTCTATTATTATAAATATGAGCTCACTGTTGAGGAAGCAAGAATAAATTAAATCCGTTACATTATGATTAGGATACATTTTCTAACTATGGAAGAACTAATTTATGTTCGCGACTCCGCCCGCGTGGTGGTAGGAAATTACACTACAGAAGCGTATAACTAACTTAGTGTACCTGTGCGCCAAATTTCATCGAATTCTGTTCAGCCGTTAAGGTGTGAAACGTTAACAGAGAGACATACTTTCCAATTTATAATATTAATTGGATCAGGATGGATAGATGTTTCTCTAGCCCGCTGCCACTTATCACTTGGTTATAGGGCGTTGACGTCACCGGCGCCAGCGCCTATTATTTACGAAGCAAATATACATTTCGATGCGTACTTAGACGATAATGTTTATGAATATTGCCTTTCTCACGGGATAGGTGACTGGGTTATTTAGTTTTACATTAAGATTAAGTACCTAACAACTACTTAATCTAATATAGGGTAGTTCCTGAGGGTTGCACAAATAGCGTGAGTCAACCTTAAAGATAGACATTCTGTCGCGTATTTTTGAAGTGAAAACTTCTTTAGCGGCGCTGCGTATTTTTTTTGGAATGGGTAAAAATCTCTAAACTCGCGTCAGGACACGTGACCTGATCGAGAATTCGTAAGACGGATGGAGAGAGGGCAGGCGGCGCAAGGCGCTTGCGCGAATGTTGAAGTGAAAACTTCTTTAGCGGCGCTGCGTATTTTTTTGGAATGGGTAAAAATCTCTAAACTCGCGTCAGGACACGTGACCTGATCGAGAATTCGTAAGACGGATGGAGAGAGGGCAGGCGGCGCAAGGCGCTTGCGCGAATGTTCGATAATTGTCATGTTTGTGTACGATAGCGCAATGAATAAATATTGTATCCTACCACATAAATAATAATACTTTTATACTGATAACGAAAGCAATTCGTACAAAATTATTCTCTAACCATTCCAAAATATCAAAAATGCAGAACATTAATATTTAAGTTTTCACTTCTGCCGGCACTCCCGGAGTGCAACCCGTCGATTTTTTTTTTTTAGAACTTTTAATGGGGAACAATTCCTTCATACATTATTTTTGCGTAACTTTTACCGTTTAAGCAGCGCACGCAACGGAAGCTCGGAAAAGGAATATTTTTTTCCCGTTTTGCAACATCTTGGACTGTCTTTTGTGATTTTGACGTTAGAAAAGTGCTGATTCTCAGCCTAGTTTGAATAAATGACTTTTGATTTTTTTTTATTTTGAATAAAAAGTTTTAGATATAGTGCTTTTCGCTCCATTTTTGTAGACTTAAGTTTCCCATAGTCATTTTCCCACTCGAAAACTTCTCCATTTTTACAACACATGCCATATATGAGTGTAGAGGATGTTTGTTTAATAGCGGTTTTATTTATTAATTACTGCCAACTGCTACTTATGGTACATTTTATGTGTATATAAACTCCTTTGTTTGCACAAGATTCCTATGGTGTTCAATGTTTATTATTGATAGTCGTTTTTATCTTTTACGTTGTTGTAAATATACAAGGTGTAACATAGTTAACGCAAGACCTCATACACCCCGATTAGAGTATTGATTTAAAAGCATAAGCAATGACTACAACTTTTTTTTTAAAGCTTGCCTATTTTTGTTAAAAAAATCGTGTTGACACTAGTATTACTTTATGCATTTAAAATTGAGTCTTATTGCCTTGAAATCAGATTTCATTTTATTTGGCCCAATCGGCGGTTAGTATGAAAAAATACATAATTAAAAAAAATACTTATATCAAAAGTTACTGAAATTGATTCAGTAGTCAATTATGAACAATCTACTTTTAGGACTTACGTTAATTCTGTTACACCTTGTATAATATAGAAATTTAAAAATTCCTCATGTAAGTACATGAAAACCAAAGTCGAGCTCTTGTCTTGAGGAATTTTTAAATGACCTGCCTCGTTGGTCTAATGGTCGCAAGTGCTATTGCTGAGCATGAGGTCTTTGGGTTCGATTCCCCGGTCGTACAAAATGGTATTAGATTTTTCCATGTTGAATAATTCAGTAGCAGTGTTTGGCCAGTTGATAGGCAATAGGCACATCCATAGGGGATGAGCGTATTGCCATCAACTGGGACTTGAGCATAACTGGCGAAATGTGGGTGTTCTTTAGGTACAGACGCCAGCTCATCAAGCTAGATTTTCAACTTTATCACTTAAGTATAAGGTTCAAAGTTGATTGGGAAAATTTTACAGTTTCGGGTAGCTCGATGCGCTGGCGTCTGTACCTTATTAGGTACATCTCTAGCTAACCCTTAAGACAATACAGTCGTGATGTTATGCATTTTTAAATTAATAGCAGACTTGTTAAGATGTTCTTTTATTCTGGAGATTTTTATGGCTTTCTGGAGCGGTGCCAAAGTAATTTGCCTAACTATTTCTTGACAGGAAGTAAGGACGTATCGTATTTTCTTCAGGACTAATAGAATTTACACTTTATTTCTGAAATAACATGCTCGAAGTATATCCTTACGTGTTGCTAAGAAAATCGATAGTGAGTGCATAAATAATGTCAACTTGCGGCCACTTATGTGCAGTAACAGTTTCCTCAGCTGGCGTAACTTGCGGAAAACTGCAAGTGTCTGGCTTTCCGGACACTCTCTGGCTATATTGAAAGTCTTTTGCCCATCAGATAGTTTAATAAAACATCATTACGCTGGAAACAAAACTTATTTGTTTCATTCTGCGGAAATCCGGGGGAGTTGAACTTGATGGATTTCTAACTGAAAATCCCGTTTCAAATATTGATTCGATCAATTGATTGATTCAATCGCTTCGTACCCAGCACCCTAATAGCGTATCACACTATCTATCTCAATCTGAATAATTTTTAAGGATATTGCTAATCCCTTGCTTCATATGTTCGAAAAATGTGTCTTCTCGACAATGTAAATAACGCAATGAATGTTGTTGAACTGTCAAAATGAAAGCCAATGCTGCTATTAGTGCTATTATTGTGTTACGCAATTACCCCGCTGATACCTTGATAGTTATTTATCGTATATGTGAATGCTACACCACCAGACTACTGCAGTACCTATTGTCTCTTCTTTTCTTTTGAAAACCACCCAAAGGTTGGTTTTAAAAGATCGCTTTTAGGGCTCTTTCAATTTAGACGTTTCGTGTCGGACTGCTGCGACGAAACGTCTAAATTGAAAGAGCCCTTAGTGTTAAGACCGTCCATTGTGTCACCTTGTGTAAAAATTCTGCACTTGTCATCTGTAATTTAAATGGTGTACATAATAAATATTTTAGCTTTATTCCTTTTAATTTTGTTTGCTATTTAATTTACGACTGTACTTCTGCCTTATAGCTAATCCATCGAATCCAAGAATCTTCCCAATCTAGGAAACTGTCGAGTAGCGAATCTGCCGAATTTTGAATCTGTCCAATCCGGAATCTGTCCTATACCGAATAAAGTTATCTATCTATCTAGTTACTAAAATGATGACAAGAATATTTCAATAATCTTTGATAGGGATGGGACGAAATTCGTTTTAACCAAACTTCCGCGCGGCGGTTTGAACCGAAATTCGGTATTTGGACGATATTCGGTTCAAATGCCGAACATTAGATTTTTCATTTTCACCCCATTTTCGGCCGAATTTTGTATCGTATTCGGTTCAAACGATTCATTTGGATTTTGACACTCACTAAGAGACGCCTAGAAATTAATTAAGTAAGTATTGGATACTTTTTTCATCCTTAGAAGGAAAATCTATGGTAATGTCATCCCGTTTCTTACTCGTTTGCATTTTGTATTTCCTAGGCCTTACTTGAGCACGCCTTGCCTCTTAGAGTATGGTCGTGTAAGGACTTAAAATCGAATGAGGAAGAAAATCGTGTCCTTAGTGGGTTTTTTCTGCTGACATAGTCTCGGGCGATATCGATTTTTAATCGTATAGCAGTTATAACTCGAATAAACTGTCTTTGAATTTGAAATGATCTTCGTGACTGCCATCTTGTCCGGAGAGCTTTTTAATCTAACTTTTTATTTTCTAAAGTCTTTCCATGTAACTGCAGAAACTGCAGAGCTCCACCTGCCAACCAGCGCGCAGCGCCAGCTTTTAATAATTCTAAATAATTTAGGCTTTTGTTCTACAGAGGGAAAATTAAGGCTAATCTTGTAATACTCAAATAAAAATCAATGTTTGTTTGTTCGTATTTAATGCGCTGCTATACCGTTAATCCGATTGCGATAAAACTCTGTCAATTTATTGCTAGCACTTGCACGAAGGTTATAAGCGTAAATACAAAAAAAGAAATTTCAAGCGGGACGTAGTCGCGGGCAGGAGTCAATAAATAACAATTCTTCATATCACGACTTGTAACGTTCTACTTTGTTCCTGTATTTAGAGAAAACTAAAGCACTCCCGTAAAAACTCATCAAGTACAAATTCAGCTAATGATAATAACCCCACAAAATTAACGAGCCACATTATACTACTGTTACACCTCCCGTGTCACACCCGGAACTGTAACCCCGGCCCTTTTAACTATCATATCACAAAGGCAAACAAATCATAAACGAAAAAAAAAACGACCTGTTCGCGTGGCGTCCACACAAACAACGATATTAATATAATTGATCCCCTAAACTTTATTACAGAGCTTTTATGCCTTTATAAGCTGCATTTTTGATACTCGAAGCTCTTGAAAGCCTACTGCTTTCTGGGTCAGCGTTGATTTATTATGCATATTGGGAGTTGTAAAACGTATATTGTTTTGTGCAGTCGTGTTGCGAAATTAAGGGCCTTCTTAATGAGCTCCAAGGGTCTTTTGAGAAATATAATTAAGCGTAAAATGTTATTATACTCTGAATTAACCGATCTTTTCTGGATACTGTTTGTCATTGTAAAGTTTATGCATCCAGACCTTCACTGTGTTCAGCCGTGCGTAGAATTTATTTTATGCCTTTGACTTTGAACTGACTTCGTCGTCTAAGAATGTCACGAACACGATTAGTTCTGGTCAAAGGGCTGGTCAACGATGTAGACGTAAAGTCAGACTAAATTCGTTTCATGTCTGAAATGGATTGGCATGTGAAGACTCAAAAGCTTTATGTATATGTCGCAGCCAACTGGTTAAATTAGCCATTTAGTTAACCGCCTGGCCTTTGAAAGTAGTGCTTGCCTCGCATCGCTCTCTCGGCTCGCACATTGTTGATCACAGTTCTAACCTAACCTAACCCATTTGGTCGGGTGCCCTGGCTTAGTTACTGCGACTAATTCGGCTCGCTCGTGATTGGTAACAGTTTCAACCTAAACTATAATTGAATATCATTCAGGCCGTTAGTTGAACTTCCGCCGATTAGTTAAAAGGCTAGGCGGTTAACTAAACGGCTAATTAAACCAGTTGGCTACGACATATACATTCTACAAAGTGAACTAAGGTCTTACGAAAAACATTTTAACAATTAAAAACATTTACAAAGGCAACAATAAAATCCGTAATTATATGGGTCAGGAAAATGTGGCAACTTAGAGATAGCTTGCAAAACAAGTAGGAATACGTGCTGTATCATAGAGTTTCGCACTCGCTCCGGTCGTGTCTATGAATTCGTATATTTTACGACGTGACAATCTTGGCTTTCCTGCGAGTCCTGACACTGCAGTTGCTACACAAGCTATTAAGTTATTTTCCAAGTTGATAGGCGTCGACGCTGGCGCTGTTGAGAAACATATTTGGGTCCATTTATTTTGTGTGACCGGTAATTCTTGCCTTTAGAGGATAAGGTCAAGGGGTTCATGTAAAACATTTGTACTGTTTTCAGGCGCATTTAGATGGCCCGAATAATTTACTTTTTTTTCTTGGTACATCAGCGGGGTAATTGCGTAACACACTGAAGGAATGGCTTTCATTTTGACAGTTTAACCAAATGCGTTATTATGTTGTTGAGCAGACAAAATTTTCGAACTTATGAAGCAGTGGATTAGGAATATCCTTCAAATTGATTCAGATTGTGATTGATAGTTTGTTATGCAATTAGGGTGCAAATTAATTTTGTTGATAAATTGCAGCTCCAGTGATCATTGCATAACATACAATTCCCATATTCATTTTGACAATTCAACAATATTTTTTGCGATAATTAAGTAGGTGGTACATTTGATTTTTGCAGACATATATGAAGCAAGAGATTACAAATATGATTCAAAATCCTTTGGTTTATGATAGAAAATGTGTTCCGCAATTGTAGTGCTGTTTATTTTATAGGCTTTGAGGAGCCGGGAATGAATGTTCATTTTAGATGCATTTATCATAGAGCATCGCGCCAGCCGTGTCTATGAATTCGTAAAGTTTACGATGCTTGCACGACAAACCAGTTGTTTGAAAGTTTTATGCAAGAAGGTATGTTCAGGAATGTTTAACTAGACATAGACCATTTGGTCCCAGAACTTGCAAAAGTTGGAGCAGAGGTTTCGTGTAAAGCACAGATTTTAGACTCATCTGGAGAGACTAGAAAGGCATGTAGAGTTTAAACAATTTAGGCTAGCCTTTTTGATCATGTTTTGCGTATAGCTCAATCACTTTTGCGAATTCTGGCAGGTCAAGAAGATCAAAGGCAAATGAACATTTGTTCTGTTGGACTGATAACAAATACTCAGCCCTGATCTAATAGGGCAGTGTTGAGGAAACCCCGGCACTGCAGTGCTTCCTCAATGTTTGAATGCTGATACTTCCATCGATAATTTCTTTTGCATCATTAGGAAAAGAACGGCATCGATGATGAGCAGGGCCCGTGGTAGCACCAACACTGTCCTCAGAACGTTAACGTGCAAAATAGACAGTCCTTTTACTGTGTACTGGGCAAGTGTACACCTGCCTATCGATTCTGTAAAAATGTCAACGTGATAACTTAGGTGTAGTGAGCGTGAAGTGAGCTATCAATAGGGGTAATCCCTAGCACCAGGTGGAATGACAGCTCACTTCACTTTAGTTTTCACGGTGAGATTTTTACAGAATAGCACTGCTGCACAGAAATAGAAAATAGGTAGATTTAGTGTGTAACTTGTTTTGTTTATTAACAAATTACTAACACTTTTTTGTGTGTATTATTAATAACCCTACTAACGATTTCTTTGTAAAAAGGTATGAACGTATGTCTGAAATAAAGATAAATTATTCCTTGCCATTTCTGTGAAGATTTAGCATAATCAGCCACGTTCCTGCTGCTGGGGGACACAAGCCTTTTCTCGGTGAGAGGGAGGGGGCCGTAATCGACCACGCGGGCCCTGTGTGGGTTGGTAGATGGCACATGTCTTCGAATTTGTGGTTCTAGGACATGCTGGTTTCCTGCCGATGTTTTCCCTCACCGTTTTGAGAGCAGTGGTAATGAAATTATTTACACAATAAAACTCGTTGGTCTGACCTACGACTTACAACTCGGAAATCGCAGCCATTTCTACTGAGCTATCACTGCTTTGTGAAGATTTAAATGTTCCAAAATGTACACTTAGCAAGTCAACACTGCCTTTACTACTAGGCCTCCAGGTATTAATGTGAGTCTGCGATAATATTATGCGCATATTAAGCGGCGGTTGTTAGCCGCACCCTTCTAGGGTTTGTTTACCTGGACTCGACTGTCCCTGATGATAACTCAGGTTATATTTTATGTGTTAGAAATTGGTATAATTATACCTTACGTAATTATTATAATGGAGGTGTGGGATACGGACGGATAGGCTTTTATATGGGCAGTATTTAAAATAGTCTCCCTTGGGAGTGATAAATGAAAACTCGGTGGAAGCCTCACCTCGGCGTTAATTTCCCGGATCGTGTTGGTAATATTTGTAGAAAAGTTTCGGATTTAAAAATTCATATTTTTTTATCTATCAAATCCTCTCAGGTACGTACTGTTATAATAATTTCCATCACTACTAGAAAATTGCTGATTTGAAAATTCTTGTAACATATAAAATTACTCGCTATGCAAGCAGCAACAAAAACAACAGTAGTCAACACAAAAATGTTGTCCAAATACATATTTATTATTGTAACTTCTGTAGTTGAAAATAAAGTGTTTCAATTAAAAAGGACCCGAGTAATTCATCAACTTGTCCTACATGCCTACGGCCCATTATAGGAAGATTCTAAATGGGCCGTAGGCATATGGGACGAGTTGATGAATTACTCAAGGACCTACGGAGCGCCATCCTAAAAGTAAATAATCCCTCATTTTCCGGACACCCCAACTGATTCATCTAATTGGACAAAAATATTTTCTTCAATAACATCCCCAGTATTTCTTCCCAACGTAGTTTATAAATCAATTTTCCTCGGCGTCCTCTCCACACTTGAGAGCAGCCCTCCATTCCCGGAGTGCCAACATTAAGCCAGCTTCGCTACGAGTGACATAACAAATAGGATCATATCGTGTCCCATTCGGTGGAGGACTGACAGGGGCGAAATTGTTTCATGCATATTTAATAGAACCGTCGGATTCATGTGTATGTGAATCTTTATTGCTTATTTGTATTTGAGTAGGCTGTTACTTACAGTAAATCAAGCGATAAAAGTTGTTATTCTGGTTTATCAGATCCAGCCTGTCACTTGCTGCCCTCCCCCAGCGACGCCTTATGCCGAGGGCCGTACCTTACAGGGGGTGCCAGTCGCTTAATTTTTAAGTTTTTAAACCCTGCCTGGAGGCCTTAATTTATTGAGGCACCTAACAGGCAAGCCCGGTTAAGCAACCGACAACCTTCTAGGTTGACCTGCGAGATGACATTTAAAAAAATATATATAATCTGCATTCGCAGATTTATTTGCCAAAAATGTAAACAAATATCAATTTATGGAAAAGTAACTTTAATTCCTACACAATAAAGTGCTAAGTCCCATGTGATAGGGGGCGAGCCTATTGCCATCATCCGGGCACAAATACATATTGGGCGGCTACCGAGAAATTCGTGATAAAAAAAAATAATAACAGCCCGATCTGGGCATCGAACCCAGAACCCCGTGCTTAGCAGATGCGCTTGCGTTCACTAAACCAAAGAGGCAGTCAATTTCCCATAAAATACAAATAAACGAATTTATCGTTAAATTAAGACTGGATCATAATCCTAATTCAGATGAGTTACCAATCTTTAGACATGAGAAACTTTTCATACCTTTAAATTCTGACGTCTTTATGATCCTTCGTAAATTGAATACCGTATCCATTTTTACAGAAGCTAAGTCTCGTAACAGAAAGCTACAAAACAGACACGTTTGAGTAACGTTGCTGTGTCACGCTGAAGGTTTCAGCCGTGCCCACTACATAGGGCGACGACCTGAAGGGTTGACTTCGTTGTAGGGTGCAAGTTGAAGATGGAAGCGAGCTGTTTTACCCGTTGAGTAAGCTATGAAATAGGTATATTTTATATTCATAGTTTTCATAGGTTTATGCGTATCTTTATGTTTAAAATATTTATTCCTCAATTTTTATGATTGCACCTACCACTGTTTGTCTCTGCATCACACAAAGGTTGACTGGTAGAAAATGCCTACCTATTGCATTAAGTCCGCCTCTGTACATTTATGTTCTTGAAGTAAATAAATAAATAAATAAGAAAGCTTAACTAAGAAAGTCGTGCCAACTCTGGTCACGCAGGGTTTAGGTTTTAGCTGTGCCCAAGCAAGGGACGTCAATTCATGTCACGTAAGGTTTAAGTTTCAGTCGTGTTTTGCTTTTAAAACTAGTACGGCGATATAGCGTTGACGTAAAGAAGTAAGTGTAAAACCGATAGGTGTTAGCAATGTAGCGGTTTCACGTTGAAGATTTCAGCAATACTAACAGATGTCTGATCTGAAGTCCTTACTTCAAATTGTTAAAAACTATAATGTGCACAGGTTAGCACCAAAGATCAATCAGAATGTGCTCATTATACAGGGTTATTTGTAAATAATATCATAAATAACAACTTTTGTTTTATGTCTTTTAATTATTAATCAATTTTGTTATCATAATATAATTAAAAATATTTAAATTGATCGCTCTAATTATATCAACAACTCTACGCGGTACCAAAAAAAGCACTAGATAACTAAAAAAACAATGTGTTGACAATGAAGGGGCGGACTTACTACAAAATTCTGTGTTATGTTATTACTTATTAATTAATTACTCGTACAAAAACTTGATATTATTTTTGGTTAATTTATTTTGTAAAAATTCATAGAGCACAGCAACTTTAGCTCTATGAATTTTTACAAAACTTTTGTAAAAATGCATAGAGCAAAAGTTGCTGTTTATGATGTTACTAATACAGTCCTGCGAGATTATTAGTGTTTTTATTAACGGTTAAGAAGGACCAAAAAGTTTCTACCCTGCCTTCAGCTTATCCCCCGTCCCGTTCCAGGCGCCACAGACGGACGAACTTGACGAATCAATTGTTTCAGCAGTACCCAGTGTGCCCATTATAGGGAGTGGGTGGCCCTGTCAATCGCCCTCTAAAGTGCGACCAGTGTTGTGTGAACGCACTGCGTTACTCGTTTTACTGTTGTTTGAATGGGAAGCGGTTTCTGTATGGGCATTTTAGTTTACATGTAGTTTTTTGTTGTTGAGGGGCCCGTGGCTAAATAATATCAGCCGCACAGGTCGATCGACCAGGTTAAGCTACGTTTGCCGCGGTTGGTCTGTAGATGGGTGACCATCTTTACATACCGAGACCCCTCCGTGCCTCGGAAAGCTTGTTAAGCTGTTGGTCTCAACTGTCATTCGTGGATCTTTGACAACGGGTTACGGGTCGTCAGAAGCTCGAAAGTCTGACAACCACTCTTACCAAGGGGTAGGTACCTATCGTATTACCCAGTAACTAGGTTGTGGAGGTCAGATAGGCAGTCGCTCCATGTAAAATACTGGTATTCAGCTGCATCCGGTTAGACTGGAAGCCGACCCCAACATAGTTGGGAAAAGGCTAGGCAGATGATGATGATTTGTATTGTATGGCGCTACCTACCTGACATTCTGGGTTTGTCCGTGTTCAGGAATCTTATTGCGAGATTGAGTTATATGATTTTAGAGGGTTGTATTGCTGATTTTAATCTATATATATAAAAAGAGAAGTCCTGACTGACTGACTGACTGACTCATCAACGCCCAGCCTAAACCCTTGGACCTAGAAAGCTGAAATTTTGCACAGAGGTTTTCTTTATAATGTAGACGAGGAATAAGGAAGGAATTTTCGAAATTCAACCCCTAAGGGAGTTAAATAGGGGATGAAAGTTTGTATGAAAACTCTTATTCCTTGGGTTAATAAACTTGAAACTTGGCACGAATACTTATCTAAGTAAATTATGAAAATTGTTTTTTTTTTGTTTTTCTAAACTACCTTCTAAAGGGGGATGAGGGGTGTCAAAATTTGTATGGAAGAATTTTAATGCACGGTCCGATTAACTCAAAACTCAGTATTTATACTTAATACCAAAATAAAGAATTACGTGTATCAGGGTTTTTCGAAAATCTACCTCTAACGGGGAAAAAAGGGGTAGTTAATTTTACAGGGCAAATTTTACTACCTGGCTTAATTAACTCGAAAATTGGTATAAATAATCTGTGAGTCAAGTAATGAACACATTCCAAACGATTTTTCAAATCTTTACCCCTGTGGGGGTGAAAAGTGGGGCTACAGCTTATATGAAAAATCTTATTGCTTGGGTTAATAAACTTGAAACTTGGCACGAATACTTATATAAGTAAATTATACAGTTTGGCATTTGTTGTTTTTCTAAACTACCCCCTAACAGGGGATTGGGGGGTGTCAAAGTTTGTGTGGAAGAATTTTAACGCACGGTCCGATTAACTCAAAACTCAGTATTTATACTAAATACCAAAAATAAAGAATTACGTTTATCAGGGTTTTTCGAAAATCTACCCCTAACGGGGAGAAAAGGAGTAGTTAATTTTACTGGGCAAATCTTACTGCCTGGCTTAATTAACTCGAAAATTGGTATAAATAATCTGTGAGGCAATTAATGAACTCATTCCAAACGATTTTTCAAAATTCCACCCCTGTGGGGGTGAAAAGTGGGGATACAGCTTATATGAAAAATCTTATTCATTTGGTTAATATACTTGAAACTTGGCATGAATACTCATCTAAGTAAATTATGAATTTTGGCATTTTTTGCTTTTCTAAACTACCCCCTAAAGGGCGATTAGGGGGTGTCAACATTTGTATGGAAGAATTTTAACGTGCGGTCTCCGATTAAGTCGAAACTCAGTATTTATACTTAAGACCAAATGTAAAGAATAACATGTATCAGGGTTTTGCGAAAATCTACCTCTGACGGGGTGAAAAGGAGTAGTTAATTTTCCATTTTACTGCGTGGCTTGATTAACTCGAAAATTGTTGGACATAATCTTTGAGTCAAGTTATGAACACATCGCAAACATTTTTCAAAATTCCTCCTGTGTGGGGTGAAAAGTGGGGAAAAACTTTATACGAAAAATCTTATTCATTTGGTTAATAAACTTGAAACTTGGAAGGAATATTTGCCTAAGTAAGTAATAAGAAATGGGTCTTTCGAAAGTAGACCCCTGACGAGTAAAAAAGTGGTAATTCGATTTTTAAGGCCGGTATTATAGTGCGTAGCTTGATTTACTCCAAAAAAATGGTATGAATAAATTTAAGCTTCAAACTTGGCACAAATACTTATCTAAGTAAATTATAGTTTGTCATTTTATGTTTTTCTGCTCTAAAGGGAGATTGAGGGTGTCAGTTTGTATGGAAGAATTTTATCGCGCGGTCCAATAATATAAACTCGGAACTCAGTATGTATACTTAAGACCAAAATAAATAAAAAAGTGTGACTGGGTTTTTCGAAAATCTAACCCTAACGGGGTGAACGGGGGTAGTCCATATCACAGAGGAGTATTTTATTGCGTGACTTGATTCAATGGGAAATTGGTATAAATAATCTTTGAGTCAAGATATGGAAACGTCCCAAACATGTTTTCAATATTTCGCCCCTATGGGGATAAAAACTGTAAAGGTGAAAAGGTGGTCTTATTCCTTTGGTTAAGAAACTTGAAACTTTTCAACATTTGCCTCAGTAAATTATAAAGATTGTCACTTTTAGGGGTTTACTACTTACTTAAAATAAAAAAGTATGAGTTTTAGGGTTTTACTTATTCGACTCCTAACGGGGTGGAAAAGGGTAATAAAGTTTAAGGAGTAGAAATTTCAACTTCCATTAACACGAAAATGGGTATAAATAATCTTTATATCATAAAAATGGAAACGTACCAAATGCAAAAACAAGCCCTGTCGTGATGAAAAGGGAGGATAGTTTATTTGAAACTTCTTAGGTAGTTTAACTAAAATATTGGCCCGAATACTTATTTCTTTAAATAAAGTTAGTATAAAGATCGTAATCAATAATTTTCGAAATACCTTTCAGGGGGAGGTGGAGAGGGTGTTAAATTTATTTGAGGAAAGTACGAAACCCACGCGGACGAAGTCGCGGGCAAAAGCTAGTTATTATATAATTCTGTTAATACATACTTGTTACGGCCGCGAATCATATTTTATTCAATATACAACCTGAGACTGACCTGCAAATCGAAGACGTAAAATTAACCGTAAATTGAATTTCTCTGACCGTTTCCCCTTAGGGTCAGCGCAGACAGAAAGGAGCGCAGCGGTGAGGATTTTACGAAGGCACTCGAAAATCAACTTTAAAATTATTGAAATAAACGCGCGCGTGCCTTCCCGCGTATCCTCGAGGACGCACGAGCATTTTTTGTCAGGTTCAAGCATAATACATATATGGGTAGTTCTACGATAAGAGGTAACTTGTGCGGCAATCAGTTTAAAATATAAATTTTATTCTATAAGTTGTTATTTTTTGCAATGAAACACATCACCTAAATGCACTTTATTAAATAACGTCACGATTAAATGCCTAATTAAAGTATATTTTTCTGAAATTCCTTGTAAAGTCTAAAAAAGTCTCTACCCTGGCCTGTCCCCCTGTCGGTTTCAGTTTAATTTGCAAACGATACATACCTTCTTTGTATCAGTTATTAAACTAAAGTAAGTAAAACACAAATTTCAATAAATATATTTATGTATTGTTAAGGAAAAATAGAACAAAATTTATTTATTTGCAATATTTTTCAAACTTAACTTTTGTCCCAATGTTTTTGGGTATCTACCCTGGCAAATTTCATTCGGCTACTACAAACACAAATTTTAAAACGGCCATATTCCAAATAGCGCTCCAGGTCATCTATCAACGTGAAATTAGCAATGCAAACACGTGAGCCCTTAAGGGCGCCGACATTTGTTAGTTGTTGCGACGCGTTGGTTCAAAGTGGTGGTTTCGCGAGGTCATTGTGTCTCTCCACTGGTAAGTCATAAAAGTTATATTATTCATTTAATTTATTTGCATTTACTGGTCTAATTTAATAATAA
Organism: Globia sparganii; assembly: GCA_949316385.1. Classification (NCBI taxonomy): domain Eukaryota; kingdom Metazoa; phylum Arthropoda; class Insecta; order Lepidoptera; family Noctuidae; genus Globia; species Globia sparganii. The sequence continues at coordinate 3,410,293 of OX438668.1, read as the reverse complement.
TGTAATAGTTAAAGTGTGATACATAATTTACAGAAACATTTCTTATGTCAATTAAAACAATAAAATTTATCATGAAAACGTCTCTTCCCTGCCATATTTCCCCTGGCAAGATAACTGTCAGGGGAGAGACTTGTTGACCAGGGGAGATAATGTTAGTGCAAACAAACTTAGTTATAGCATATTTTTATCAACAAACAGATTTAAATAGTGTTGGTAAATTCTTAAAACTGAAAAATAAAGGAGCTTCTCAGTTCATATTGTTATTACATTATTGTCTAATATTGTTACAGATCAAGGAACCGCGGAAAAAGTTAACACGTGAAGAAAGATTACAGAAGAAACGTGAAGCAGCGAGACTACGATATGAAAAGATTAAAAATGATCCCGAAAAATATGAATCGCAAAAGCAAAAAGAAAAGGCAAAATATTTAAAAAAGAAAGAGAAAGGAATTATAAAAACTGTCGACCAAATGACTCCTAGAGAGCAATAGAGGCAAGAGAGTGACTTTAATTTATATTTTTAATTTTATTTTATGATTAAAACATGTTCATTTAGTGAAATGTAACATAGATACAGGTAATATGAAAATTATCGTGATTATCGCAAGTCTGATTATTTGTATTACTTAAAAGACGCTAGTCTATACAACGTGTAACGTTAAATGCGCAAAACCTGAAAATAGTTTGTTTATAATTGACTACTGAATCGATTTCAGTCATTTTTAATATACGTTTTTTTTTTTCAGAAATTAGGTATGTATTTTGCCATACTATCCGCCGATTGAGCCAAAGAAGTCTTAAGTCTTATTTTAAGCCAATAAGACTCAATTTTGAATGCATATACTAACGCTAGAATCAACACGATTTTCTTAATAAAAATAGCTTTAAAAAATAGTTTTTGTCATTGTATTATGCTTTTAACTTAATGCTCTAATTGGGGTGTATGAGGTTTTGCGCATTTAACGTTACAGGTTGTATAATTAGTATTAATAAAAGAATATTTTATTATTTGTTGTATTGTAATGACACTAAAGACATTTTTGTTTTAAATTTCAGAGCAGGCTGAAATAATAATAGTCTGGTAATGTTTAATATGATTGGTAAAAATGATAGTCTGATTCTATGTTAAGTACAATGTTTAATTAAAGTTGATTTTACTAATTTTGTTACTTTTATTGTCACAAATTCTCTCCCCTGGCTAAATAAGTATCTACCCTGATCTTATTGTCTCTACCCTGCCCAATGTATTTACCCTGGCCTTGTAAAAAGTAATAAAATATGCATAAAGTGACCTGCCCTTACGTGAAAAGATACATAAATACGACAAAAATCGTAATATAAGTGTTGAATGAAAAAACAGCAACTTTTCTCCGCGGCCGTATTCTCTATGAACTTAAAACCTCTTATCGTAGAACTACCCATATGCACTTTATTTCAATAATTTTAAAGTTGATTTTCGAGTGCCTTAATAAAATTCTCTTCGCTGCGCTCCTCTCTGTCTGCGCTGTAGTAGCCTGCAGTGCGATTCTGTAACCATCTCACCGTGAAAACTTACGTGAAGTGAGCGTGGAGTGAGCTGTCAGTGTCATCCTGATGCTAGGGAGTGATGCTCTTGACAGCTCACTCTAAGCTCACTTTACCTAACTTTTCACGGTGAGATTTTTACAGAATCGATCGGCTGATAAGTAGATTTTATTTTGTCAGAATGCACCAGGCTGCGAATACACTTACGCACTAAAATATGTCCTGCGTTGAAGAATAGTCTACTGAAATTAGATCTGGAGGCTATTATTATTTTGTTTTGAAGATATCTACTGGATAGCTCAATATGATCAATATTGTTGACACTATTTGTAAACGGCTTGCTGGCTAATTTGAGGTGAAGATCAATCTTTTAACACTTCACGCCCGTTCCACTCAAACATTTATAAACACAATTCAGGTGCTGTCGTCTACCATCAGAATTGAGACGCGGAAGATTACAATGTTATGACCATTATTCTTTCATACAGACAAAAAATGTTTTCATTGAGAAGAATGACATTGTTTGCACTTTTCCAATAAATTATCACACTATAGCTGCACTCGAGGTTTACTGGATTTTAACGTAAGTAGCTTGCATTTCGGATAAGTTATTCGTTAGTCATTGAATGTGGTTTCGCCAGTTATTCTGGTCAAAAAATAAGCCAAATTTTAGGTGTCCTTAACGTCTGACTGAATTCTGTAGAAAATTACAGCTTACTCATAATTTCCTTAAAAAATATAGCTTCTCATGTTGATATCACACTACGAACATATATTTTATTAGCTTCTGCCCACGACTTCGTCCACGTGAAATTTCTTACTCCCCAGACCCACCCCGTCGAATCGCATCGCATCGCCCGTCCGCGCTATAATTTCGTTTTAGCTTAGGGTTCTTTCTGATTTTTTTTGAATTTGCTCGGCTCCCAAGGGCCTAGCGTGATGTTAGCCTTTCCTCAAGAATTAGGCTAACAAATGCAAAAAGATTTTTTCAAATCCGACTAGTACCTAGGTAGTTACAGAGATTAGCGCGTTAAAACGAACAAACTCTTCAGCTTTATTATTAGTGTCATAGACAGATTTATATTTTAATTTTTGGTCCAAGGTAAGAACTTCTTTACTTTCTACATGAACATTCCTGTATCTGAATTTGGATTCAACAGGAAACGTCCATAGTACACCTTACTCAGAACACCACATTTAAACATTCTGTCACCCCTTAGATCACGATGAGCTTCCCACACCATCAATGGCTCCCGGAATGAAATACATATTTCTACATCAATGGCTCCCGGAATGAAATACTTATTACTATCACAAACTTTAAAACAATGATGAGTCACGTAGACATGCCATTAGTAACACACTGACGGTTTGATATTCATAATAATGATTTGTCACGTAATGTGGGTCCAGTTCATATGGGTTGTCCATATGAATACTTTGAACTAGGCATTGTAGGTACTCTTTGTGACTGATATCATCATTTCCAATATCTGAGTTACTAAGAATTGGCTGAGTTATTGTAATTTTGATCTAGTTAATACTTATATCCATGTTCATTATGTCATAATGTGTATAGTCGGACTTTTAATTAGCTGCAGTAAAATGACAGCTCATATGTTACCACTTTTTAACGAAATTTAAATAGTGATGTGACAAAATAATCGATTCATTCAAGTAACATCCAGTTCAAAATCGATCCATGTTAAAATAAGTTTACAAAAAAACATTGAGCAATGCATAATTACTGTTTTGTCATCACATCAGTGATCGGATTGGATTTATAAAAAGCATTAATTCTAATCACAAACATATCTTTTAAATATTATTATTTTTGAGGTTTTTGGTGTTTTGCAAATAATCCTGTATATTAAACGTTATTTTATTCCCAATGAAAACTTTATTTTATTAAAAAAAATATTTCTCAGATCGGTATAGTAGGAGTTTTAGAGAAATAATTAACAAAATTATTTTTAGTTGAATATTTACGCTGATTTGAAACTACAACATATGTTTGTATCCGATCAATACAAAGAATATTTGATTGTTCACGGTTAAATCAAAATTGGACAATTTCGAATATCTAAAATTAATACGATTAAACGATGTTTCACTGCGTTTTAATCACATCATTAGCACAGATAGTGTGGCAACATTTTTTAACGAAATCACAGTAAGAAGTGTCATTTTACTGCAGCTAATTAAAAGTCGGACTATAATGAATATTTTTCTCCGTGAGATCTGATTTCTAAGGTGTAAAAATCTGAAGAGCTGTATAATTTGCGTTGCAATTAAACGAATGCTGGATTGACAACATAGCACTATTCAACTTTACACAATACTCCCTAGCTTATTATTGAACAACTCCATTCTTTCGATGATCGAAAAACGAATCATATAAAGTACTAGCAGCGCCCCGCGGTTTCGCCCGCGTTAGTTTCGATCCCGTGTGAATATCGGGATAAAAAGTATCCAATGTGTTAATCCTGGTTATAAACTATCTGTGTGCCAAATTTCATCCAAATCCGTTCAACGGTTTACGCGTGATTGAGTAACAAATATCCGAATATCTTCATAAACTTTCACATATCTATATCTATCTATACCTACTTATAATAAATCTGTAGAGAGGTCAATTCTGTACATGAAATATATTTCCAAAATAACTATCAGCGGTGATTAGTGATCGTTACTGACGCCAAAAATGCAATCAGTAAAATTTTTGTCTGTCTGTCTGTATGTTCGTTAAAGAAACAAAAACCACTTGACGGATTTCAACGAAACTTGGTACAATTGTTCTTCATACTCCTGGGCAGGTTATAGTATACTTTTCATCACGCTACGATCAATAGGAGCAGAGCAGTGAAGGGAAATGTTGGGAAAACAGGATTTCTTTTTAGGTGAAGTAGTAATAGGTTAATAGTAGTTAGTTAGTAGTAGGTAAGTTTTGGTTAATTTATGTTCAGTTTTTTTAATATTAAGTAGGTGAAAGCGTAGGTACTTTTATTAATTATAGCTATAGGTATTATTAATTATAGTAGTTATAGGTATTTAGTTTTAAGTGAAGTAGGTTTTATTATATATTATTTTATATATTAGACGTAGTTATATATTTTTAGTTATTCAAGCCCCAAGCGGACGCCGGCGTCCGCCCGCTATTGTCTTGAAAAACGCGTTGAATGAGAAATACGCGTTCTCAAGAATCGGCAGAAGAAAGAGCACATCGGTTAAACTCTATGAGAGTTAGTGCCTCAATTTCCGGTAGTCATTATTCCACGCGGACGAAGTCGCTGGCAAAAGCTAGTTTTATAATATTATAGTAGGATGATTCGTCAAGAGCACAATACATGTCAAATTTCATTTAACCAAGGAGATTGGTATCACTAAAACGAAAACCATGCATATAATTAAGACTGATAAGACATTCAAAACTTTCCTAACCAAGACGGTACTATGACACAAATGAGCTTGATTAGACGAAACTTAGACCACATTCATATCAAGTTTCTCTTAGATTTAATTGATTTACGTCCTATTTTGCTAATTGGCGACCCAAATGAGACGTATTCAGAAAATTTATGTGACAACCGCACTGGTAACTAGACTGGAATACTACTCATCCTTTTAATCTTGTATTTCACTGAACTATTGCTCGACTGTGCTGTGAAACAGTGATGTAATAATAGGTAGCAATTATATCATCTATGGGACATGAAAATAAATACAATGATGTAAGCAAATGTTTAACCACTCACTTGGTTCCCAGATCGGTAAAGACCAAGTAACTTGGGAGCATCCTATCATACGATACAATTTTCCGTTCCCGAAAAAACATAGATGTCTCAATCTTCTCCTGAATGATTCCACACATTTACAAAAGTTTTGACCAGGACTCTAATGTACCACAAAAATTTACAAGTCACAATTCTATATAATTGTCAAGTTGTAGAAAATATTGCGTAACAAAGAAATTACAAATATGTAAATTGTAGACTTGTCACTACAATTTTTATATAATACTAGCTGACCCCACAAACGTCGTTTTGCAAAAAAAATAAAAATAGATAGTAGCCGATTCTCAGACCTACTGAATATGCATATAAAATTTCATAAAAATCGATCAAGCCGTTTCGGAGGAGTATGGTAACTAACACTGACACGAGAATTTTATATAGTACTAGCTTCTGCCCGCGACTTCGTCCGCGTAAATTTTTTTTGTTTCCCCGATCCTCCCCGTCGCAACGTGTCGCCCCTGCGCTATTACTTCGTTTTCGCTTGGCGAAAACTTCAGACTTTTTTTCTTTTTGCTCAACTCCTAAGGGTCCTAGCGTCAAGTTTAATAGAATATAGCCTTCCTCGAGAACTGGGCTATCAAACGCAAAAATATTTTTATATATATGACCAATACTTCCAGAGATTTACAGCTTTCAAACCGTGTTTCAAACAAACAAACTCTTCAGCTTTATTATTAGTATTATTTTAAAACTATGATATCTCCTAAGATATACATTGAAATCAAATGATGTCAGAAGCAATTTTGTTCAAAATTAAATACATGTGATGAATAACGTATTTATTTGAATAAGGATTAATACCATGTTTATAAAAACACCTTCGCAAATAATGCATTATTTTAGAACAAATTTGGTTAGCATAAAAGAGGTTATAGTGAGCTAACCTTAAAAGATAGACATATGCTGTCGCGGACTTTTTTTAAAGCTTTTAAAGGGGAACAATTCTGTCATATATGATTTTTGCGAAACTTTAACCGTTTACGCAGCGCACGCAGCGGAAGCTCTCAATAGGAAAAAAATCCCCCGATTTTGAAACATTCTTCATTGGTACTCCGCTCCTATTGGTTTTAGCGTGATGATATATAGCCTATAGCCTTCCTCGATGAATGGGCTATCTAACACAAAAAGAGTTTTTCAAATCGGACCAGTGGTTCCTGAGATTAGCGCGTTCAAACAAACAAACAAACAAACTCTTCAGCTTTATAATATTAGTATAGATTAGATTGTAAGGTTTTCCGTTACTATTATGTCGCTTAGATTTTTGTAGTACAGGCACTTGTAAGATTTACAAATTTGTAAATTATAACTTGCAATTGTATAGTTTTGTGGTATAGGGCCCAGAAGTCAGCCACGTCGGGGTCTACAGCGTTAGCATTGCCTTCGCAAAGGTCTTTGGAAGATGTATAAAGTTCTAAATTAATCTGAAATTAAACAAAGTATTTCCTTGTTCATACTTGTGTCTTTTCCAATGATATCCTTAATACTCTTCCCCAAATAATAAAGAAAGAAAGAAAGAAAAAAAGTTTATTTGGAGACACATAATACCGTAAGAATTGTCACACCGAACCGTAAAATTAATTCCAAATTCTTGTTTGTTCCAGGTAAGGCCGCATCAAATCAACCACAACGGTCTGGGTATTCCGAATAATCTTGATTTTTGCGTTAATTATACAGTTTCGACGAATCGAATCCAAACCTATATCATATCAGTTTGAATGTCGGTGTCCAAAAACGCCAAAACGGGTAACAGGTAAACGTATAACAGTGGCCACTATATTCCGTTTTAAGGATTATAATAAAACTAAACAATGTAAAACTACCGTTTCTAATAATATTAACGTATAATCTTGTGAAGCACAACTTAACGTGCTTATTGTCTGCATTTTCATTCTAAATTGTATAAAATAACCAAACAAACGATGAGGGCGCCACTGTGCGGTCGGCATAGTCTTAAAACATTGGCTGACTTGAATACATAGGTAGAGTAGGTACCTGTGCTTAAAGTCTTGCAGCATATTCTAAAGATTTATATCTTTATTAGAGTCTATGGGCTTATTATAAAATAATAAGTAAGGTACTTTTCATCCCAGTAAAAGGTTTCCTAAGGATGCCTAAAACAAACTTCGCGGGCAAAAGCTGACGTTAAAAAAAAGCTTAAAACAGTAGTATGGTTTTGTCCGCATCGGCCTTAGGAATGTACTGGGTAACCCAGATTTTAGCCGGTCGATATATTTCGACCTTTAGCTAACTGATTACGGGGTAGCCTCTGTTATTCTAACGTGGAAATAATCGTAAGGCTGGGGCAGGCTTCTATTTTAGTAACTTCATTCATGGACGAATCAATTTGAAAAGAAAAAATTAGCTGGTCATCATATCTAATCATGATTGAACGCCACAGTTGCAATTTAGCCTCTTACTAGAGTGCTACTGTGGTGCTACAGTAAGCAATTGGGAAAATAATGGCTGAAATAACCGATTTTGGCAAACAAATTGTTGATTGCAATGTGTTTTTATTGGCAGAGGCTGCTAATATTGACAACTGCGATACAGTTGCAAGAGAGGAAGCCAATCCTTAAGATCACCTTATAGGTCACCTGATAGATCAGTAAACATATACAATTATAATTTTCGGCAGGGGCGATATAGGTTAAAAACCAGACGAAAACTTTGGACAAAACAAGGACGTTCCGTTAGAGATACAATTCGATGGAGAAGTTTTGTCGTGTTACTCACTGTTTGGCTTACTCATGGGGAGTAAGCCAAACAATGAGTAACAGGATAACAACGAACATCTCAAGTCAGAACCTAAAGCTTGTGGCTTTTTTTTAGGTTAAAAGTTCGATACCTTCCACCATTATTTACAACCTGTTCCAAAAGTGTGAGATCAATCGCTTACCTAGAACTAAGTTAATAATATATTAACGACGTCCGAGGCACCGAGGTGGGCGTCTAACGGGCGGCGACAATCGCTCCATTATGTCCGTACTCGGGCGTCGAACCCGCACCCACATGCTTGTCATTACTGCTGCATATCGGCTGCGGGTGTAGGCCACACTGCACACTCTAATGAGATCAGGAATAGTAGCTTTCTATGTTCGATACTGGTTCGGAAAATGAAGTCCTTCCTCAGATATGATAGTGATAGTGGTAATATTTCGAAATCTCATCAAAGTACCTAAAAAGATGTAAAAGCTTCCTAAAATTTAAATTCTATGATTTATTGAAAGACTAGCTTGTCCGCGACTTTGTCTGCGTGTATTTTGTATTTCATCTTTTTTTTTAAACAAATTTGTACCTGGAGAGGGACATAGGTCCTTCTCCAGGTCCCAGGGTACCTATCTGTCAAATTTCATAACGACCAGACTGACAGTGTTACTTTCGCTTATACAGGGTGTAGCGTAAATAATGAATAACCCTGAAACTGTCGACTGTCCAGATTATCATCTATCATTTGGGAATATGGTGATATAAGTAGGTTATATCACCATATTCCCATATTCGATACAGAGGCCCAACAATCCATAATTCCCTAGAAAACATGTTAAAAGGCAATTGCCCATTTTTGGCCAAGAAACGCACACGAAAAAGATTAGTGCTAAAAAAACATTATAATTAAATATGAATTATCAACTTATACATTTTATCATAAAAGTAAGCTATATTTTAACGTAATAATAAGTTTTGAAATGATTGTATTATAATTATGATCAACAAAACACCGGCAGGGAAGTGTTGTCATTTTAAAACTAGAAGCCAATTTATATCGATTATCGATACATCTATTTTAGTTAAGTGATAGTATTCGGTATAAAACAGACTTTGTTTCTGAGATATTATTATGAAAAATCGGATGGTGCGTTTATACTTTATTAATAGTTATAGATTATAGAATACACATGATATTACCATAAAATGAAATCGAATTAAAATTATCATCGATCAAAATCAAATAAGTATCGATTTTTATTTAATCGCACTGGCAACCTCTCCCGGATTTAAAAAAGTCATAAGTTGTGAAACAAATTACAAACGTCACGTAAACTCTCGACTCTAGTTTTTGTTCTGTGCTCTAGTTCGTGTTCGGGCACGGTATCAAAGTAATATTGACGCACCTACTCAATTCTTAGATGAGGTTTTAATAGTTTACGATACCAATGACGAGTAAGGTATCTATAAACTATTAAAACCTCATTACCAAAGTCATTCATATGTAATATTAAATGTAACATTTAAAAATAAAATTAATTACTTTTTACTGTAAAATCCGAAGTTTTATATAACCAATTCGTTTTTTTTAACCTATTGAAAATTTTTATTACATTTAACACATTATTTCATAAATGTGCACTCAAGGCCAAAATCACAGGGCACGCCGCGATAGCGGCGGTAAGACCCCTCTTTGAGGAGTGGCTAGAGAGGCGCCACGGCGCCCTCACCTACCGCCTGACGCAGGTCCTCACCGGACACGGGTGTTTCGGGAGGTTCCTGCACATTATCGGGCGGGAGGATACGCCCGGGTGTCACCACTGCGAGGGTCGCCCGGAGGACACGGTGGAGCATACGGTGGCGGTATGCCCCAATTGGGCGGAGCACCGCCGTGTTCTCGCAGAGGCGATCGGCGGCGGCGGCGACCTCTCGCGCCCGGCCCTGGTTCAAGCCATGGTCCGGGGCGAGAGGGAGTGGGAGGCAGTCACCTCCTTCTGCGAAGCAGTCATGCTAGCGAAGGAGGTGGCGGGACGGCTGAGGGAGAGGGCCTCACGTCCCAGCCGCCGCGGGAGACGCCCCGGGCGTCGGGAGCCGCGAGACGACTCCCGGCCACCGTAGGCGCGGGCCTGCGGGCGGAGAGTAATGGGTAACTCTCCGTCCGATCAGGACCAGGCCCGTGCCGGACGGCGCGTACGTGTTCCACGCGCGCCTCAAAGAGATGTCAGCATAAGGAAGGGGCCCGAAAGGGCCGAAGCCTGCCGGGGCAGCGGGATTGTCCGAAAGGGTTACCGCTGCCCCGGAACATAAAGGGCTAAGGAAGGAACACGGGTGGGTTTTAGTCAGTAAGAGTCTGACACTCCCTTCTGCTCCACCCAGAGCGGGAGGGGTCATTGGATGATTTCCCATCAACAAAAAAAAACAAAAAAAAAAAAAAAAAAAAGGCCAAAATCACTATGAATCTTGGGCATGTCCCTTTGAGAATAAGTATTTTTTGCACAGTTATCTTAGATTATAACAGAAAAACTTGATACTTACTGGTCTGATTACACAAATATTCAGGAGTAACATAAAAAAAAAACAGAACGAGAAACATTCGCCAATTGTAGAAATGGTAGCTGATTATGTATGAGTAAGTACGATTTTTATTTAAAATATCAATAATTTGGTCATCTATGGGCATATGGTGATACAAGTGGGGTAAATGATAGATGATAATCTGGCCACTCGACAGTTTCAGGGTTATCCATTATTTATGCCACATTCTGTGTAATAGGTATTAGTTGGTAAAGCTTATCATAGGAATCAGGGAAACCAGCACAGGATTAAGACTTCCGTAGACTTACAATCACTAAGTATGAAATTACTCATATAATAAGGCCTAAAAATAAAATACCAAATTAGCTTAAAACAATAACATCATAATTATTGTGTAATTGAAACATTCTATTTTATTTATTTATTTAGGAAACAAAGTAGAAGAGAGGAGATAACATTCTTATATTATTCAATGTCTAACGTCAATTATAGATAAACCAAGAATAGAAAAAAATGTGGTTACAATTGACATAACACTTTTTATCCATACAAGCGCAGTAATCTGTGAGCACGATGTTCTAACGGGTTTTGCTGCCCGACCATAAAGACATTGCAAGAAACATTTTGCATGCCATTGTAACACCTCCTCAGCAAAAACTTGACATTCCACCACAATCGCATAACTCTATATAATCGCATCTATGAGACAATCAGATTAGTCACATAGTCACATGTATCTGCATCATACACGAACAATCGAAGAATTAAGTTTTTGTGGGCGGGCATCGAACTGGCGTCTGTGCCCCCATGTCTCCCCTGCTTCCGGCGTTGTTCTTATTTGTGTATATGAAATTAAAGGAGGTTTACTAAACTGCTAATCAAATGGGGCAGGCAAAACTATACTAAGGTTTGAGTTAATAATTTACAAGTCACTAGCCATTGAAGGACCAGGCGGTCCTCACCGTCCTGACTTTTGGTCCTTCGAGCCGGGTAGATGAGATACATCAGTCGGCACTTCCAAGTATCATTTTCGGCTGGGGAGATGTAGGTCAAAGACCGGACATAAACATAGACGATGATTGGCCGTTAGAGATAAAAGCCGATAAAGAAATCCCATGAGTAAGCCAAACAGTGGGTAACAGGATAAAGACGAACATCTCAGTTCAGAAACCTGCATCTTGTGACTTTTTTTTTAAGTTCTATATCTGTACATAGCGAACTGTAATTCAACGTATTTCTACTATTCAGAAACTCATAAATCTTTGATTTATGGAGTGCTTAAATGTTGCAAAGGGGCTACATTATTACCTACGTCCTGGAAGAAATACAGTTCATTCTGTATATCTACCCGACACTTTAAAATCGGACCTAAAAAAATACATAGTAGTTATTATTATCCTTTCGCCCGCTTTCAATGGTCGTTGACAGTAGTAATATGAAACTCCATTGAATAGTTTAACAGCTCGGTGGCTCGGTTCGTTGGCTGTGCACCGGAATCGTGCCTATTTGCATTTTTAGGCCTCGACACTGTCAATAGACAACTGCAAATATGTGCTAACGGGCTTCCAACTTTTGCGTCACTTTTTTTTTTCTACAACTACGACATTATCAACACGTTTGTTCACACTTGTAAATGTTTAAAAAGTCGACAGTGTAAAGATTTATCTTTCCTTATCTTTTCTTCCTTCTGGTATTGCCTTTTGGTCCTTCAGTAAGTTATGATGGACGACAATTCTATAGTCATTATTGGAAAGCAATCCAAATCCTGCGATAGTTACTATAAGTAAGTAACCTTGGTTGGTTCACTAGGTACTACCTAGTGGTTAAGCCAAGCCAAGCCAAGTCAAGCCTGATATATTTACTACGTTCCTAGTAGCTACGTAGTAAATATACCAGGCTTACACACATTTACTGCTACGAAAAGATCTAGGTCCATCAAGCAGAACATCAATGTTTTGATGACTATTCTGAACTGCCAAAAGTGCCTGGTCAGTGTAACTTGCAAAACATAACACAGTGACCAAAATACCGCAGTGTGACGTCAGAGCCATCAGAAAAAGGCCATTGTTGTCTGTTGCCATTGATTGATGGCGTTTTATATGCTGCAATTTGCTTCCAGTGGCTCCTTGTCAGGAAGAAAGCTTTTGCTTTTTTGAATGGACGAGAATTTAGATTTGAAAAGGGCAAAATATTTGACTGACTGAATGGTATGATGATTGCAGACGATAGCCAGCACGCTTGAAATTATACATTTCATATCTGTAGTCAGGATATTACTGATTTTATGAAAGTGTAACTACGACAAGAAAATATAAAAGTTATTTAATTAAAGAAGAAAGGACTGTATCTGACATAACAAATTACAAACGCTATAGTATAAAAACTCCTGACAAACTTTTCTCGGAGTTGTTACGAGTTTCACGAGAGAGTGAACAACTGAAACAGTATATTAGTTTTCTTTGTTTTGCTCTTAAATCTTGAAGATAATGAGTTTTCTCGACGAAGATTATGTATAAAATGTAATGACCCAACATTTCATAAGAACTGAGGGGCAATTCACGTAATTTTAAGAAAGTTCACAGTCTGATCTCATTCTTAATCTTAACCTTTAATTTCCCTACATTTTTGACAAGTTTTTGACATTGATTGTCGGTGAGATGAAATTGCGACTAGATAGATTTTGAATGATTTTAATTACGAGAATTGTCCTTCAGGACAAATAAATTCTTTATTATGTAATTATAGATGTTGAATAACTGACTAACCATGACGGTAATCTGTCAAGCTCTCAAAGATGGTAACAAATCAATTATCATCCTATACAGTTTGCCTTATAATCTGATAATCTGACCCTTGCTAATTTGGAATAGTAATTTGCCTTTCGTAAGCTTTTGATGCCAGCTTAAACTAAATATGTGGTGAACCAATACAAAAGTCTAATTTATATTCATTAGTCTGATAATCTCTTCGATAATCAGTGGATTGATGTTCATGTAAATTCTTCGGGTTCCCATCGAATGGCTCTGAATATGGCTGGCTCATTTAACGGTTGGATAATTTTGGTTAACCCAAAATGGTGGAGGCACCTTAACACGTAGGGACAGTTACATTGATATAAATTAGTTTCTGATGTTGCTTGAAATTCGTTTTACTTAATTAATTGTGGGTCTTTAAATATTTTATGGTTATTTTCTTTATCTACTCTTGACTTATCTTCTTTGCCTCTTCCACGGCGTCAACGGTGGCAGCGCAGCAGTCACTGCATAGTTTGGGACGCAGAGGACAGGATAGGAGCTGGAGCCAACAAGATTTGAAATACTGTCGGCCAGCGACACGAAGATGAAAGATCTTCTTGAGGCGCACCATCATTATTATTGACTAAAGACCCGTGCTCTCACATATTATTCATTCAATGGTCAATAATCACGCAAAATACTCACGTGTTCGTTTCGGGTTCGCCCGACTAGTTTCTTACATTCGTGCTCACAAATAGTAAAATCACAGTCCCTGAATTAAGCAAATAAACCAAATCGATAGTGAGTAATGCAAGTGAAGGGTCGCCAATCAGTGCTCGGAGTCACGGGGCGCCATGGTTCATGTCTGACTTGACTAATGTATCTGTACCAAGCTTATGTTTTATCGAGAACTATGACTTTATCACTGTTGCCTTCTAGGGCATAGAGAACTAGATTATTTGTAGGTTTTATGAGATCATTCTATTTCGGAGTTGATTTTGTGATTTATTCCGGTCTGATCCCCTAAGCCCCCCCTCCACCCCCCCCCTTGCATACCCCGCTAGATCTTCTTCGTTTTGATGTCAATAAGTTCTTGGTCATCAAAAATATTATGACAATTAATGGACTTGTTTGTCATTCATATCCTACTATAGGCTTATGTCAGTATATTTTTACTGATAGCTATTAGATATTATACTATCTGGCAGGCTGTCAGCATATTTAGTGGTTGAAATATTAGCTCAGCTGTTGGTATACAACCGCAAGTCAATCCATATACATACAACAGTGCCCACATCTTTGGAATCATTCCGCTGCTCGGCTCATCAATCAATCACTCCTCCCGTAAAATTAATTACGATTGCTGGATCCCTCACATATTTCATGCCACTGCCATTGTTCATGTACACAAATAAGGCAAGAAACAGAATAAGAACAGGAATGTCAACTCTGAACCGAGCGCAGACACGGGGTGCTAAGGTATGGTTTACGACGGAGAGGACACTCATAAAGTGTGATCGGTCTGTTGAAATATGTTCATTGGTAGGTGGAAATGAAGCTGCTAGCGCAATTTCCCGAGATATCTAATTATTTTACTAGTATTTTAGGGAGTGACGATTTTAGAGCTGGTCTGTGAAAGCTTTGGCAGTTGACAATACTGCCTTCAAGTTTTCAACTAGATTTTATATTTCAGGCAAGAATGTTATCTGTGAATATCAAAGTATAGTTTACAATGTTGGCCCTTGGGGGAGGGAGAAAGGGAGGAGGAGGAGGAAGGGCCATACTAAGATACAAATAAACACTAACAAGATACTCTAAGCGCGGATTACTGCAATTTATTTCTTTCCGAATGCTCTGTCCAAAACGATGTCGTATTATTGACATCGCTTGACTCCAAGACTATTAAGGAAATACACAAATAAGTTTAAGGACAGTATAGTAACAAGAATGCTACTTCTGAACCTGAAATGGTCGGTAAGGTATCGTTTACAAAGGTAGGGAGAATTGGACACACATAAACTTGGACTAGCCTAGACACCTAAAATACGTTTATGGGTTTACTGAACTGAATGCACAAGTTTGCTTTCTCGTAGCACTATGGGGAATTTCGCTGTATTCTGGGAGCATTCTATGTTGTTCAATTTTGGACTGTCTCTTCTAATAGGGTTATATAGTGTTATTGCTTTTGGTATACATATTTATAGGAAACATGGTTGCAGTTCTTAAGTTATTTGGGTTGGAACCTTTTTTATTCTCATCGACTCATTGTGTGCATAGGTTTAAAGATGGTCTTGCAAAAGGAATTTGTCCTCTGAACTGACCGATGCGATGTTACGAGATTGTAAGGTTTGGTTTACGATATGACGACGATGATGACAAAACCACTAAAACCTGGTATAAATAAATAAATTTTTCGGTTCTTACGAAGTCAGTTTTGTCTTTCTATCCTTGTCTTTCTGGAACATAATTCAATTTGTTTACGTTAATGTTTTCATTTTCAATAATACATGACGCCGATAAGTATCTGCTTGTGGTCTTTGCCTTATATGGGTTATAACTGTTTCTGAATACAGATTATTGACAACTAAATACCCATTGCTGCAAAGTAGTAATTGTCTGTAAACAAGAAACTTAACAATCATTTAGACTCGACATTATCATATTGGAATATTCAGTGGTTTGGATGCCATTTACAAAACAAGATACTTATGGAAAATCTTCGGATTTTTCAGATACAAATACAACCTTAGAACAATTTGACGTTTCAGAATTCAACTATGAATATCTTTTTCAAATGCGCCCTTGTTCTATCTAAAGAATTTCGGTGGCAAGAATTCTCTCGCAGCTTCAATATATTTTATGTCAGAATTTCAATGATTCCAGGATTCCAGCTTGAACCGTTCCCTTGGGCTTCACAATGCCCACCCGTAGTGCCATGCGACAATGGTATGCAGGCATGCTAAACCATGCTCTGACCCTGTCGCTAATACCCAGTATATATTAGAAAGGATTGGGACGTCGATCTGTCTGTTCAGTTGCACGATTCACGATGTCGATACTATTGCTTGGGGCTTAATTTTTACCTAGATAGTTTTTTTTTTTTTTTTGAGAAATATCGTTTCATTGTTAAAGTATGGATGAATCATTGTGCTTTAAAACAATCATTTCTCTTCATTTTCGCGGTTAAACTAAAGTATTTTTTTATAACTGTTATATTGTTAATAGTAGTAATATTGTCGCTTATGGCTGTTATTGACAAAAACGTACTTGTACTTTTCCTTATTTTCAAGTTCGTTATTATTTAGCTGTAAATGCATACTCAGTGGAATTGATAGCAAGTCTTTAGTCATTAATATTTTGTGACCAGTGAGTTTCAAAATAAATAAATAACAACCGTTTTCATAATAATTTTCCCCATCCATCATGCATGGGTGAATCAAAGAGTTATTTTTTACATCGTCTTCCGTCTAAGACCAAGAAACAAACAACAACCCGAGTATAGTATATTTATAGTTACTTAAAAACTAAATTTGTCGATTGAAGCGTACAATTGAAAGATTAGGGTTAGGGCTAAAACCGTTTTGGTGGCTATTTTCGGATCAGCAGTGAGTCATGTGTATTCCTCATTCGTTCCAAAGTCGTGTGATACTCCACTCGTTTCTTTTCCTTACATTCTTTGGATTTTAATGAAGGGACTGTCCGCATTTTATTTTCGTTTTGGAAGAGTACAGAGTAAAATGCTATTGTTTAATTCGAGCTACATACTGCCTGGTTTTACTAATTGCTGTTGGTGCCAACTTTACTTCGTAATTAAAAGTTTGAATTAAAATGCTTGTAGGAACATTATGCAAATGTTATTGTGGCTGGGATAATTTGTCTCTATAAATTATGCTTTTTCACTGTTGTGAAAGAGCAGTTTACATTATAGCGTGAGGTATGCTTAGCCTACGTATTATTCAGTTCGCAGATGGATTTCTTCACAGGATATGAGCTGGTAAAGTTACTGAATAAAATTAAGCCTAGGATTATTATGTTATAATATAATAACTTATACGCTAGGAATTATGCCTCTTTCACATTTATTCATCGTAATGCCAATACAATCACGCTAAGCAATTACAACTACACTTCCAAAAACAAACAAGTTTCACTACACTAGTTGTAATAAAATGATAGAAAGCGAAAATCTAGCTCATCGATCAAAATTACAGCTCCCGAGACGGTAGCGACCAAGAATCGGATGATCTCTCAGAAGTACGGCCGTCACGCAACCGTTGTGCGGTCGACGTGACTCGCATAGTTGCACGCGAAATATCGATTTGTGGAGTTGTCGACATGCCTTTAATATGGTTTGAAAATTGATAATCGAAGAAGGAAGAGAAAGATTAATTAATTGTCAGTTTGGATTTGATGGCTAACTACAGGCAAATATACTTTTTATTTTTTACTAGCTAACCCGGCAAACTTCGTACTGCCTCAATCGATAAATAAAAGACCTAAATTAATTTTAAAACAAACAAAACGAATCCGTATTTAATAAAAAATCATTTTTTGAATGAAGCATGAAGTGTTATTATTATTTTGCAATAAGTTCAAATTGACTCTACATTTTATTTAGAAAACGTTTGTATGGGAAATAGAAAAGGGCTGTTTTTAGGGTTTTTCCGGGAATTATTCGATTTTTTCTCACCTTTTAAACCTTCCCTAAATCTCCACGAACATTTCAAGACCAAGATAAGATAAATCCGTTCAGCCGTTCTCGAGTTTTAGCGAGACTAACGAACAGCAAATCATTTTTATATAATTATATAGATTTTGTACTAGGAACAAACCCGCAGGGTAATTGCGTAACACACTATCAGTAACAATGGGTTTCATTTTGACAGTTCAACAATATTCATTGCGTTATTTACATTGTTGAGTAAACATATTTTTCGAACATATGGAGCAATGGATTAGCAATATGCTTCAAATGATTCAAATTGAGAGTAATAGTGTGTTACGCAATTAGGGTGCCGATCATAGAGAATATAACCACTATTATAGTGTTTGGGTCCGATGAACGTATTCTGTCGCCCAGAATGAGTTGAAGAAGTTTTGGTACAGTTTAAAGCATATTATTGTAGTATACTTGAAAATATGCAAATATGGTGGTGCAAGAAATCTAAACGGCGCCACTTTTTCTATGAATTATCTGAGAACGTTATTTATCTTTATTTTATGCAACTTTTATTGGGTAATATATTACGCTTACGTCAGTTACATCAGATGAATAGGTTGCGGAATTGGTTTCCAGAAAACTTGATGAGATCGGACGGAAATTACTTCTCATCAGATCGTCAAGTCGTTTTTACATAGTAACCTGTATGTTATGGGTTTTGATTCGTACATGAAATACTTGCTTGGACTTAGAGTTGCGGACACCAGCCCGTCTTACTACTATCGGTTTTTGATTTCCAAATGGTTGTCTTATTTGTCTTGGACCAAAATGCATTCTTTAATGACCCCGAATTTCACCATAGACAAGTAAGCAGGAGACCAATTTCCGTAAATAAAAACGTTTAAAATCCAGTCGCAGTCTCATCTCAGCGACAAACAAATGTCAAAAACTTGTCAAAATGTAGGGAAATTAGAAGTATTTTTTGACAGATTGAGACTGGGATCAGACTGTGAACGTTCTTAAAATTACTAGAATTGCCCCTCTTATCTCAGCAACAATCAGTATCTAAAACTTTTTACTATTTTTGAGAGATTGAGACTGAGATCAGACTGTGAACGTTCTTAAAATTACGGGAATTACCCCTCATAACATTTGCATAGCAATATTCTGTACTGCACACCGGAAGTGCGTCATTATTATCAGGAAGTGTCAATAAGCAACTCTCGATTCTCGAGTGCTCACTCTAGTGTATTATTATGTCGTCCAAATAGACCATTTCTGTGCAATATTGTTGGAAAGTCCGTTTGTCGTGCGATTATCTCCGTAACGACTTGGCAGATTTGTATCTGTTTCTTTCATTGCATTTGGTTTTCTTCTTCTGTACTAAAATTGAAAGCTTTTTTTCATAATAATCTTAATATTGTGTTCATATACTTAAATAAAACAATGGTAGATATTTAGTTCTAACTCATATTACGTTAATTAGTTATTTATTTTTGTGTGCGTCGTTCGTATGTCCATTAATTACACATTTGTCACACTAAAATTGTTTATATGAATGATTCATAGAACATATACTATTATTTTGGTTGATATGTTTTGTTTACTAATAGAATGATTATAAGTAAAAAATCAGTCTCAGACCGCCGATCCCTCAACTTGTTTCAAGTCAAAAATATTTCGTAATTTGCACCAAAACTTGGCATAACAGGTACGTTGGGTACCACCCGCTCCATACCACAAGTTTTGGTTCACTGTATCAAAAACGAGTTCCAACTTTTTATGTCAGGGGTATAATTTGGAGTCATTTCAATCTCCCTTTCATCAAGTATTTACTGATTGACTCACTCGAAGGTCGCGGACTATATTCGTACAAAGTTTATTTTTTTCTCCGTCTGATTCATCGGCCCGTACTGCGCCATCGTTCTCGATTGAACTATCGGGAACTCGCGAATGTATCGATGCGATTCCCTGAAACGTTTAATTACTTCCTTTCGAGTGTAATTATGTTGTTTCCTTTTGTTGTTATAGCCTCTAGTCATTTGTGATTTGTTTTATCGCATCCTAGTGTAGATAACAAGGAATGAATGAATCAAAGACATGAACTTTTCTCAGAGCTTGGCTTAATTGACGAACAGCTGTTTTGACATTCAATTGGTAATATGTATTAGCTTAGAAGTACCTACCTTTTTAGGTCAATTTCGTCCTACAATGTGAATACACTTCTTGCCAAATAACTCCTCTCTATACATAAATGGTCATCATTATGTCAACTACAAGTCCAAAGTTCATCCACGTTTGGAAAGAAAATTGCTGCAATCACCGAGAATGACAAGATTAACGTCGTAGTTTCAAATGAGTCGCAATTACTATACGATGGGATGAATTTCATTGCTATAAAATGCGATATTCCTATCTCGTAATCGCCTTTTATGACAGCCATTTCAGAATCATGGTGGTCTTATTTAAACATATTTAAATGTCCATATCTACATCTGATTTCTAACACAGTTACGTCAACTTGTCGTGGTCGACTCTGGTTATAATTCAAGCCACGAGTTTCCTCATTGTCTTATACAATGATTCATTACAATGTCACTCTTTAAAAATGTATAAATATACTCTGTTTATCAACGTATTTATAGCATATTGAATCACTAGTTTCGATGAATCTGCTTGCGCAGTCTGAAAACACGCGTTTTAATGGCAATAGTTTCCTATTATTTCGTAAATGAAGATGTTTCCTTTGATGTTCACTATACAGTTATTACTACCGGGGAACTACTGCTAACTCTTTCATTAAAATTACATTGTTTATTTATATTACGATTCTCAAGAATAATGCTATTTTATACTATCTCAATATCTCCATAAACAATGCTCGGGTAAAATTGAATTATCGCTTTACAATCCGATAATAATAACTATAAATTGACGATTTATTTCCCCAATAACAAGCTCTATCGACGACAACAAATCTCGATTAATTTATCGATACCTAATATTAAACATAGTACTTATCGATAAAATATAGTATTATCTCTTTCACGTCACTAGTCTACTAAATATAGTATTTTTTAAGTATAAACAATCGTTTCATTCTCTAAATATGTGGCCGAAAATAAAGAATTAACCGTGACTGGGTGGAAATAGGAAACAGCTGAAATTGGTATTGTTCTACCATTTAGTAGTTTGGTGCGTTGTTTAGACTGCGCAGTACGGTTTGGTACGCCTCAATTTGAATGATTGGCTAATGTGCACTTAAGGTGTTTTGGGCATGAATTTCGCAATACTAAATTAAATAATATGAGGATTTGTAATGTTCTTCTAACAAAAGGACTACTTTTTAATATTATAGCAAGCATGCAAGCAATTTATTTACTTTGTAACAATGAATGTTGCAAAATAATAACATTGCATGCTTACGGTAATTAGAATATTTAACACATAGTTATTTGAACAGGGCTGAGTTGCGTTTTCTCAAATTTTAATTCGAGACGTTTGCGGTAAGTTAAATTTAATTGCAGGGTGTTTGAAAATGGATAGAATACTTCATCAAAATAAGGGTAGTGAACTATCAGAATAAAGATTTAAAAGTTGTAAATAGAGGCCTCCTTTGCCAAGAAGAGGGACAGAGCAGCTTTAAAAATAAAATGATGTAGCGAAAACTTCACTGAAGTTTGTACTGAGTCTTAGGTTTGTTGTTACTTCTTTTCTGTATCGGTTCCTGCAGCACACCCCGGACACTCCGTACAACGCGCGCAAAATAATTACCTACTACTACTACATAGCCAAATGACGTCGGTACACGTGCAAATGTGTGCGTAAACTCTAGTAGGGTTGGTTGTCGTGCGGAGCGTAAAAAAAAGGCGGGAACGACGACGACGCGACTAGAAAGGACTAGTTTGATTGTTTATCTAATTAGTCGGGTTCGTAATGAAATAAAAATAATATTATAATAGTTAAGTAATAAATGTAAAACTTTTTAACAATAACTTTAATTTCGGATGTCGGTGTCTTTGGATCTGTATTTTAGTTTATTGCCACCGACTTACGAAATTAAAGTTATTTTTCAGTTTGTATTTAGTGTTTTTTTGGAAGTCGGTTTTTTTTTTTTTGCTAAAAAGTTTTTATTTCTCGCTTTTTAGTGGGTCTGTTTATAAAGTATCTAAGTTACAATAGCCTAATGTCAACTTGCTCATCGCCTTGTACAAAATATTGCTTTTCCCGATGCATGGACGTTAATTGTTGAGAAGTTCGCATTGTGACGAGCATAAATTGTGCTTAGCAAACATATTAAAGTAATCGAATCGCAACCTGTGAAATACTTATTATTGAGTAGACACGGTGGCCATCTGTGGTCTTCATCATCAGTTCCACTTCACTAAATGTTGCTATCCCAGAGCAAATACCCATGCAAATAAGGTACTTAGCTAAATATTGCTTACACTAAAATATTTTCGTTTAAATGACCTACTTAACTATAAATAATCGGTTATTATATCGCATGGTATTAAAATGAGATATCTTACAATCATTTATGTAAATACAAATTCGGAAAAGCATCACAATATCGAACCATCGTGATTAAAACTCAGATAAAACTTTTAAATCGCAAAATTGTGTGCTCGTGTCAGCAGTACAGTGCTGCGGTTCTTTGTGAGCGCCCCAAGCTAGAGAACCGCCGATAATGCCGCGGGTGTGCGGGGTGAAGTGCGGTATCTGATGTCAGCGCGGGGTAGGGAGTGGCCATTCTGTACGAAGTACTATTAGGTATTCTGTGCCTGCAGGTCTCTCCAATAAAAGATGTGACTTAATATTTAAATGACTTGTATGAAAGTAGTTGCACAATTACAAGTTTGATTGAGTTGCGTGATGTTCGAGTGAAAAAAGAAGTATGGCGGACGACGTGATTCCGCCGCATGCTGGCAGTGACGTTTCATTCGGAAATTCAGAAGTTTCATTGTAGTGCAAAACCACTTATGCTTGAACAAGGTTAATTCAAACAATAACATGTCTTTATCTAACTTCTATAATGACAGGCCAAAGGGTCAAATATATCAGTTTGTTTGTCTATGGCTGCCAAGAAAAGCACAAATGGTACATTGACACCTGGCCACAGACACCACAATACAGACTTCTCGGAACTGCCTTTACGACCCTCTCAAGACGTTACGAGTCATTCCAGATGATTGGAACACAGACAGAAGATTGAGTATTAAAATGAGAAAAACAATAAAAGGAAGTTTTATGACAATTTTGTTATGAATAAATAAACTTAAGGTGTTAGTAAAATTGCTTCCGTATTTGATGCGGATTGCGGAAAGATCGCTATAAAACATAAATCAACATCACGCCTTGCTGCCCCGAAGGGTTCATGGGCAGAGGAGTACCTATAGGAAGATGACTTCTGGCCCGACCTGGCTGGAGGAAGAATTTCTGGCCACAGGACGTGCTGTTCCGTCGATTCCGTACAAGTACCACAGAACAGTACAAGAACAAGCTAGTTAAATACTATTTTTTAGTAAAAATATGTATGTTTAGTTTAAGGTATTTAATTTATACAGGGTTATTGGAAAATTATTAACAACCTCTTAAGATGTCATTGTACTCATCATTATGAACACCTTTTACTATCGGACCAAACCTGAAATCGCCAAAAAAAAATCAGCTGTTCCCTACATTTTGACGACTTATGCGAACATAAATGTAGGGAACAGCTGATTTTTTTTTTTACCTCTTAAGAGGTTGTTAGTGTTTTTTTCTATAACCCTGTATGTATACCTATGGGCCTGCGTCGCCTAAAATAAATAAATTAAAAAAATAGGACATGTTTCGCCAGTTATGTTTAAGTTGGATGTAATAGGGGGCGAGTCTTATTGTCTACCGGACACAAATCCAGAATCCAGGCTGCTACTGACAAACACTCACTTTGGCCGATCTGGGAATCGAACCCAAGATCTCATGAGCAGCAGTAGTACATTACTAGACCAACGAGAAAGTGAGACGAGGCAGAGGCTGAAAGCTGCACTACACGTTAAACCTATCAAAACAAATAAAAGTGTAGCCGAGTAGATGTCCAGACCCAGGACTTGAACCAACGAGGCAGTCACAGAATCGCGGTTAATCGTTATTAGTCGGTTAACACTGCCAATCTTCTCATAACACTATCCCCTTCACTCAGCTTTTACGACACCCACATTTAAATTACCAATCTGCGCACCTGCAATCATGGAGTAGGTGAAGCTAATATTTAAAACGAAGATTTAAATGGAAAAACAAACCATAAAGAGGTTAAAGTCCGTGCACTTTCATGGTCTAATTACAAGCATGTGCGTCTAATGAGGCGGGAAGCGCCGGCGCCACGCCGAGTGCCTAATTAGAAAGTAGAAAATCTAATTATTTCGCTAGACCCAGTCTGTGGCGCATATCTTGCAGACATTGGCCTGGGGTCAGATGAAATCGGTGAGGAATTTCAGAGACGATGGAAATACACTTTAAAATTAAGTTGTCTTATGAAAATAATTACAAACAAGTTATCAATTTCGAACCTCGACGACATTTTTGTGAATTCAGCATTGCCAAATCTGTTTGCAAATATGATGGTGTCATCATCGTAGTTTTGGTGTAAATTATTTCATCACCACTGTTCTCAAAACGGTGAACGAATCGGAGGAAGGATCGTCAGGAAACCGGCATGTCCTAGAACCAAAAAATGGAGGACATGTGATATCGGCCAACCCGCACTGAGCCCGCGTGGTAGATTATTGCCCACTCTATCTCAAAGAAAGGACGCCTGTTTCCCAGCAGTGGGAACTTTATAGGCTGACTAGCTGCGTCCCGCGGTTTCACCCGCATAAGCGTCAAACCCGTGGTAATATCGGGTTAAAAAGTATCCTATGTGTTAAGCCAGGTTATCAGCTACCTCAATACGAAATTTTTTTAAAATTGGTCCAGCCGTTTGTGCGTGAAGAAATAACAAACACACAAACTTTCAGCCTTTATAATATTAGTGTGATTATGCATCATATTCTGTCTAGTAGGCTTCTCCAATCGCATACTATTTAACTCGACCCTCGGCTACTCTCATCCAGCTGCCACTACCATCCTGCTATGATCAGTACCCTAATTGCACAACACACTATAAATCACAATCTGCATCATTTTGAAGAATATTGCTAATCCATTACTTAATATGTTCGAAAAAAAAAATCTTTTCACCGACGTAAATAACGCAATGAATGTTGTTGAACTGTCAAAATGAAAATCATTGGTAACTGTTAGTGTGTTACGCAATTACCGCGCAGATGAAAGTGTCAATTAAGTAAAAAGAAAATAAGT
The DNA here is from genome assembly GCA_949316385.1 of Globia sparganii. Taxonomy (NCBI): domain Eukaryota; kingdom Metazoa; phylum Arthropoda; class Insecta; order Lepidoptera; family Noctuidae; genus Globia; species Globia sparganii. The sequence goes on along the minus strand of OX438668.1, from coordinate 3,384,998 downwards.
AAGTAAAAATCAAGTAGGGAAAGGCATTAGCAAATACTTGCAGTGTTATCAATATGCACAGTCTCGATACATTCACGATCTAGACTCTATCCATCACTTGTCACCGGTCGTGATCGTTACGCATTTGCATCGAATTCGATTCGCTCTACTGAATCAATTCGAAAACACATGCGTGACGGCATCGCGGCGTATTGTCGTGTGTTATCATTGGCCATCATAGTCGTATCTACAGATATAGATACACCTAGATAACGCAAGAGCAACTACTTCGCGTGCCTAAAATCACACCAACTTACGTACAAAAATCGTAACCCGCCTCGACGCTCGTGGACTTATCGTTACGCCAAGTTGATATCAATGAATTTTAATTATGGTAGTTACTTAATATTTGTTTGCAAAAGCTGTCTCCTGCGTATTAAATATTTTTAGGTTAATAATTTTGTTTAGATGTCCTAATAAGTTCCAACGAGGAAAACCTGCTATCAGTTTTAGAAATTTGAATCCAATGTTACCACATACACAACGACAATAGAGGACCTGTACTGTGCGTGGCACGTGACACGCACATGCCGTATCGATACGTTGGTAATGTCCTGAACAAAGAATACATACGTCCCATCACTAAAAACTGTATTCAAGTGCCGTTCGAGCACTGAAAACAATAACGATAAATTGTTCCACCGAACCGCACGTTACAAAATTTTGTTTCAGTGCGGTTAGTGGAAGTGCTCAGGCGCTGTTCGTCCAAGTGCGGTTGAAATCAGTGCTCTGAGTGGAATACCTCTCGCGCTCAGTCCTGTGTAGGTACTGCTGGCTGGGTCAGCGTGAGTGAGAAAGAGCGCTTGTGACGTTATAGTAGGTAGTAAAAAAAATGGCATGCTTGATTTTCATACAGATCGTGATACTTGCGTTATCTAGGTCTATACAAAGTGTTAATGAAATAACCCAAAACCTCGGACACCCCAACCGATTTTTATATTAATAAATTGATATGACATATAATTATTTATTTTCAAAAATTATAGAAAAAGATATGTGTAAATGTTGTTGTCGCGCTTCTTCTTACAGATTCGTAGCTCTATCGCCGCCGGCGCGCTTCCCGGCCTTGGCGCCAGCTTTAGCACCCCCTCTCCTCACCCTCGCCCGCGCTGTTTGTTTTCATTGCGTTGGACAGTAGCGTAAAGCGTCGTTAAAAATATTAAATATTAGACACGGCATGATAAATAATTTTTTTTTGGAAAAAAATAACCCATATTAAAAATTATTGTATTCGATTTTGCTGCCGATTCTAAACAGTTTCAGGTTTTGGGTTATTTCATTAACACATTGTATATATCTGTGGTCGTATCAGACACATATTTTTTTAGTAGCAACATTGACGATGAAGACTGTCTTCAACACAGTGATAGCAGAAACATAATCAGTCTTTATTTTTCCCACTGCTGGGATACAGACCTCTGTTCGATATGGTGTCGGCTATAATCTACCACGCGGGCCTAGTGCAGGTTGGTAGATGTCAAATGTCTTCGAATTTTTGGCTTTAGGACATGCCGGTTTCTTCACCATGTTTTCCTTCACCGTTCAAGACAATGATAGGTACGCACGGCTACACATCAAGCTATTGTACGAAAAACCTAAGTATACAATGCGAGGTCAGTCAAAACTGGAAATGTATAGCTTGATGTGTAGCCGTGTGTACAACAAATCGAGGCGTAACCGTTTTCTTGACTAAAAAAATCATTTATTTGGCTCCAATCAAAGAGAGTAGAGGCACGTTTTTGTTCTCAAAGCAGTATTAAAATTAATAGTTCAGCCATTAACAGCACATTTATCACGGCTAAAACTAATGGTTTCAACCTTTTATAATACCGTAAAACCAAAAGAGACCGAGACTTAACAAATTAACAGAATATAAATTATGTCAAAAATTATTGTTTTACTAATAAAACACAATAAATCCGGCTTTATTTCTGGACTTGCTGTAACAGGTACAATAGCCCTAGTGACAGTTACAATGACAAATGTACCAGGAGTACAGTTTCTAAGGAGAACCATTAATAACTAGAAAGCAGTTATAATGCAGGATTTAATGATTTGTCTGTCTTAATATTGTGAAGGCGCGGAAATGGGTGGGGTTTTGTTGATCTGATGGCATCTAATCCATCTTAGAAATTGAAGTCCTACTAAAATAAAATATGTATTTCATATACAGGCTGTCCGGTAATTAATGGATAACCGCTTCGGGGGTCATTGTACATCATTATGAACAACAGCTGTTACCATGGGACCAAACTTGAAATCGCGAACAAAGAATCAGCAGTTTCCTACATTTTGGCGAGTTATGCGAACATAAATGTAGGGAAGAGCTGATTTTTTTCGCGATTTCATGTTTGGTCCCGTAGTAAAAGTAGCTCATAATAACAACTACAATAACCCCTTAAGAGGTTATCCATGAATTACCGGACACCCTGTATATACAAAAACAAATTGCAAAAAGAAAAGTTGATGATTGATGACGGACAGTAATTTTACATAAACACAATTCACAATACATCACTATTTCTGGTATAACCGTTCACCCCAAACTAAACACTTAAGCAGAGCTTGTATCTTCGGGTTCGGGACCTGGAATGTAAATCATAGTACGCACGGCTACACATCAAGCTATACATAACCAGTATAAGCTGATTTTACGTTGACTGATTGTACGAAAAACCTATACAGTGTGAGGTCAGCTAAAACTGGAAATGTATAGCTTGATGTGTAGCCGTGTGTACTTAGGTCAACTTATCGTAAATACATATATTTAAAGTATCAGGTTTGTTTCAGTTTTTGTCATTCCTAATACCACGCCGCCACCACCACACTTCAAGTTTCTGACCGCATATATTGCAATCGTTGTGAGGTGTCTATAGCTTCTTTTAATTATAATACCACCCTTACTAGCCTATCATAGTCCCACTGAAGGGCAAAGACCTCCTCTCATACAGAGAAGGCACGAACATGCTCAAGGCTTACATTCTACTCATATTATTAATTTGGAAGTAACTCTTTATGTATGTTACGGTTTTACGCCAAAACCACTGCACAGATTTCGATAAATTTTGGCAAGGAGACAGACGGCAACCTACTGGTATTCAGCTGCATCTGGTTAGACTGGAATCCGACCCCAACATAGTTGGGAAAAGGCTAGGCAGATGATGATGAGATAGACGGCATCCTGTTAAAGAACATGGGCTAACTAGGCTAATTTTTGTCCCGATAGCACTTTCGTGTGGGGTAACATCCGACACCCACGCGGGCAGAAGCCAGTTGACTATAACTCCAGGTTTCCTCACAATGTTTTCCTTCACCTGTGTCAGTCCTTGAGACTTTATTTCCTCTCGTGACTCATTCAGCTATTATTCTCATGTTATCAAACTCTAAAACAATCGGTCATTAATAAACGATAGACATTAATTCAAAGTATACTAGACCCGTTCTTCGAACTCGATAGCTACTAAAGTTACCGTGACTGATAGCACTTCAGTTCTGCTGACTGGTTCTGACTTCTCAAGGGCAAATGTTGACTTAGCTTTTGAATAGTTCAAGTTCCGGAAAAATCTTGAGACTCGTCAATGGTGTGCTTGACTTTGCATAGCTGTTATGTTAGTTTATGATAATTAGAATCAGCTTCACTGATTTGAAGATATGACGGGAGTTTAGTTTTGTATTTTAAAATGTTTGATGCTTTTAAATTGTTAGCAAACTTATTTGACTCCCACGAATTGTGTTGATCTTCAAGCAGTGTCAATCACAAATGGATATTCTCTATTTCAAGTTGTATTATCATAATATGTTAGTTGTAAAAGTTACTGACGTTGCCCTTCATCACTTCGATCTTTGCTTTCTCCGACCAGCCTTTCCCTATCACATTAAAAACTCACTTCTTACATATCATAGAGAATATACAGGGTGTCCCTGGAAGTATGGATCAAATCAAATAGGGGCGTGGGCAAAGTCATTTCCAAACTTTTTGCTCCTGAGAATGTTGGTGAATTTTTTTACGGTTCAAAAGTTATGACCAACTTTTGTTATTTTCAATCACTTTGCATAGGGCTCAAAGAACAAAATCATTAAAAAAAAAACTACCAGGAATTGTCAATTTAAGTTTTTTAGACAGCCCTGATAGTTTTTTTTTATGATTTTTTTTCTTTGAGCACTGTTCGAAACGATTGAAAAAAATTGGTCAAAACTTTTGAATCGTAAAATAATTCTCAATCGTTAATCATTCTCAGGACCAAAAAGTTTGGAAATGACCTTGCCCACGCCCCTATTCGATTTGATCCATACTTCCAGGGACATCCTGTAGAACTTAGCGTATTTAATAATTCAGTATCTATGACTTAGCTATTCATTTACTGGTCATGCGATGATGTCCGATATGTACACAGCACAAACACATACGCAGGGCATTCACCTGCATGATCAGCAACTTTTTTTTGTTGCTTAGTAATTACTTGTATGTGAATGTGGTCGTTGATTGAGAAATTAGATACCTTGTTGTTATAGGAAGTTAATTTGTCCGTATTCCCGACTAAATCATGAGGTATTGGTGGATTTTCTCGCTCAATGTCGGTCGGCCCACGACTTCGTTCGTGTCCATGTCAGAAGACAAATTGGATTTCATGGGTTTTTATTTTTTTTCCGCGGATTTCTAACTCTTTTTCCTAGTTTTTTTAATCCTAATTTTAAAATAAAAGTAGCCTAAATTACTTCTTATAACATCAGCTATTCCCCGTCAAAATCGGTCCAGCCGTTTCGGAGATTTGCCGGAACAATAAAACAGACAGACAGTAAAAAATATATATATAATGACCGTATATACTTTCATATGCATTTAGTGAAAAGCTGTTATTTTGACATTAAAAACAGACTCTACAATTCTATTTATTTTTACGTGTACCAATAGATAAAACTGGCAATTTTGGAAACGGATCCCTAATAAAATACCACTATAGGATGTGAAAATTAAGGAATATACCAATTATATGTCTTTATTTTGTGGCAGTTGTAAAAAGAAAAGGTCATCAACTTTTTTGTGTATAATTACTCGCCGTACCTGAGCTTCTGTTGCATTCCTTTTGACGCTTAATTTTCCTGTTCCAAACCTCTCAAACGTCATACCTCATTAATATGGATCTTATCTTCGGGTGTATCGATAAGTATTTTAAGATCTAATTTAAATATTTTGAATCCAAATTCTCCTTTAAGAGTTTAACTGTCACTAATGAGATACAATAATTGCTTTTTCAGAGGAGGGGTAAACCTTCGGCAATACTAATCAAACAAACTACATATTATATCCAAGTGCATTCTAGATGAAAACGTAATTGAAGAATGCGCAATTTCGACACCGGTATTTGCTACCTACAAAATTAAGTTTAGGACCACACCTAAAACATCAATGCGTGGGATCACGCCCATAGCATCATAATTGAGAACACACCGTCTATGCTAATACGAGCATCATAACACCAACATGTTTAATCACTCCGGCCACTTGAAACTAACCTTTACGTCTTCACGATAAGGTGCGAGGGTGTGAGATCAAAGGCGTTGATAAAATTGCAGGAGTTGAAGTAGTGATTCATGGGAGATGAGTCTCATTCACCGCGATAGGCAATGTTGCAGTAATAAAACGGGTAATAGAGGTTGTTTGCGATATGCATAGGCGTTACCATGTCCCATAATCGTTATCGAGCCAATTAATGTAGTCGTTGATAATTATTGGGGTTTAACGAAATATGGCTTTAGTGACGAAGTGGATTTGCCGAACGACCACACATGGGCTCAATCTGTGCGATCCAGACGACACAAATTGCTGCGGTTATAAGCTCATTTGTGTTCATTACCCTGGTCACGTCTTGTCACACCTAAGGGAAGTGGGTAGTAACAGAATTCAGAATCAGGACCACAAGTCTTAAATTAACCTCAATTCGGACCGGAGGACCATACGTAGCGTAATCAGCCTATAATTTTCCTACTCCTGGGACACAGGCCTCCTCTCTGTGAGCAGGTGTGGGCCATAATCCACCACGCAGGCCCAGTACGGGTTGGTGGATGTCACATGTCTTTGAACTTTATTTCTAGGCCATGCCGGTTTCCTCACGATATTTTCCTTCACCGTTTTGAAAGCAGTTGTGATGAAATTAAATACACAAAGTGCTTGTCTGGTTTCGAACTCACGACCTACAACTCGGTAAATCGGGGCCGATATCACTGGGCCATCACTGTTCTAAGGACCACACGCTTAGATCCAAATCAACAAGCCCCAACGTATTCCGTGTTAGACACCGCAGATGCTTCTGCATTCCGTAACACCCTCGCAGTGTTAGATGTTGACTAAGATTACGATGATGCTTTAGCTTTCCGAACAGGTTTGGGTCAAGTCCACTTGGCACGTGCTGTGGCTTACGATTGAGATGGACGCTTTGTGAATTGAATGAGCGACTTAGATCAGATCTTGCGAAAGTGATTCGATATCGGCATATTGATAAGCTTTAACTTTGTTATACCTGAAGCTTTTGATTTCAATCATAGGTTTTGTTACCTTTTTTTTTTCGGAAATTTCAGAATTGGAGTGCATTTGAAAAGTTTAAATGATAATTGAAAAGTTGAACTTTAAATTTGCTTAACAGAACATCACGCCCTGTTCCACCGAAGGATTGGGCAGAGATCTACCTATATAACACCCACAAGTGGGTGTATTATAGGTAGACCTCAGATTACATGGGTGTAATAGGGCACAATCTACACCGGTCTGCTATTAAAAAATCGTGATAGAAAAACCAAATAACAGTTTGCCTGATCTGTGAATCTGACCCAAGACCTCATGCTCAGGAGTTGCTTGGAGCCAAGAGACCAACGAGGCCGCTAAACAAAGGAAACTAATTAAACTCCCAAAACAATTACAATTATGGCAGTACTCACCTTCTAAGCGAGCTAACTTTCTAAACATCTGGCTACTACATCATGTGGAGTAGGCCGAATGTCGCGAAACCCAAACTGTCCAATTTAGTCCAGTTTAGTTTGGCCATTACCAATTAGTGTACGAGTGCACTTAAACAGTTTGTCCTTAGCTTATGTACTATGCGTAGACGAGTCTCGCTGTAGCGATCGAGGCCGGTAGGGTTACCAAGAGTTCTCTACAACAATATTCCGTCGTTTATTGCAATAAACTCCGTTTTTATGTTTAAACCTAACTCCTGCAAACTTTTACAAACCAGCACAACAAGAACTTTTCTCGGGCTATTACTAGACACAGCTTTATTTTTAACTTCGACTATCTCATCACTAGCTTCTGCCCGCGACTTCGTCGGCGTTAAATTTGTTGTTCCTCACCCACCCATAGCATCGCATGCCCGCGCTAGTACTTCGTTTTCGCGTAGCGTTCCTTCTAAGGCTGTGTCCCCAGTAGGCAAACTGTTAGCAGCCGACTGAGTGAGTAAAGTGAGCGCAAAACTAGCAAAATTTGGACACTACTAAACCGATACGTCGCAAATTCAGTCGACCGCTAACAGTTTGCCTATTGGGAACACAGCCTTACTATGTATTTTTCTTTTTGCTCGGCTCCTTAGATTCCTTGCGTGATGTTATTATAGCCTTCTTCAACAATTGGACTATCAAATGCAAAAAAAATTTTTTAATCCGACTGATAGTTCCAGAGACTAAGGTTGAAACTGTACAAGGGTTCAGTATTGTAGCGGTATCTACAACGCCACATGTGAACAACGCGTCATACTGACGTCACCAAATCATGCATCTCGCACGCAGAGTTTACCGCGCAACTAGCATAGATACAATGGCCCGACCGCCCGACATGTATCATTGGGCACCCGTCAGACACAACACCCGTCTGGTCTGAGGATCCTCCCTTTTCTATAGAGCATGAGTGAACTTTACACCCTGTTCCTCACACCTCTATAGTATAAATCTAAGGGTAACAAATACAGCGCCACCGCCGTGGCGGCGCGCGGCGGCGCAGCGGTGCCGCTGCAGCTACGGCGTAATGTGTAAAAGGCCTTACGCGTTCAAACAATCTCTTCAGCTATATTATTAGTAATATAGCTGACAAGTGTTATGAGAGTTAAGAACCCTGGCCCTGTCTGGTCTTCACCTTAAATCTATTCATTATTGGGTTGTCAACCTGTAATGATTCTGTCACTGCTGGCTGAGTTTAGAATTGAGGGAAACGTAACTCTGCCAGCAGTAAATGTAGCTTTGCATAAACCCCGTGAGACAAGGTTGCCATCATAAATAAAGCATTCATAAAACTTAAGTAAAGATAAAATACTCCTTTTTGCAAGTATCAGTATTGTAGTAATAAGCTCTATTTACGATAGCGCAGTATATCCGCCGATTTATGACACGCAGCGCTGATCGTAAGTTCGCGAACTGATCGGTTAGAAACATTGGCAATAAATAATAACGTAGTAAATGCCAATTCAAACGTGCTTCTATGAAGAGAAATATGCACGGCCAGGGCTGGGGCATGGACCATTTGGTCTTAGACAAGCAAATCATAGTGTATTCTCTGAAACAACACCAGTCACGTTTTCCACCAAAGCGGAGGGGAGAGGAGACGAGAGGAGATGTGCAGGAATCGTCCAATCACAAACGAGACGAGTGACGCGATTAGGATTTCAACCATTGTGATTGGTCGATTTCTGCACGTCTCCGCTCCGCTCCGCACATCTCCGCTTTGGTGGAGTCCGGACCTGAGGGTGTGTCCTGTTATTTTACGTTTCTAAGATAATTGTGTAATCCCAATACAAGAGAAAAAGGAATAGAGGCCTAGTCAACATTACAGATATAAATGCAGACATATTACAAGGGGTGACAAAATGGGCGGTTTTATCGCTAAAAGCGATCTTTTATTTTTTTCATCATCCATTTTAAATAAAAGATCGCTTTTAGCGATAAAACCGCCCATTTTGTCACCCCTTGTAATATGTCTGCATTTATATCTGTAATGTTGACTAGGCCTCTATTCCTTTTTCTCTTGTATTGGGATTACACAATTATCTTAGAAACGTAAAATAACAGGACACACCCTCAGGTCCGGACTCCACCAAAGCGGAGATGTGCGGAGCGGAGCGGAGACGTGCAGAAATCGACCAATCACAATGGTTGAAATCCTAATCGCGTCACTCGTCTCGTTTGTGATTGGACGATTCCTGCACATCTCCTCTCGTCTCCTCTCCCCTCCGCTTTGGTGGAAAACGTGACTGGTGTTGTTTCAGAGAATACACTATGATTTGCTTGTCTAAGACCAAATGGTCCATGCCCCAGCCCTGGCCGTGCATATTTCTCTTCATAGAAGCACGTTTGAATTGGCATTTACTACGTTATTATTTATTGCCAATGTTTCTAACCGATCAGTTCGCGAACTTACGATCAGCGCTGCGTGTCATAAATCGGCGGATATACTGCGCTATCGTAAATAGAGCTTATTACTACAATACTGATACTTGCAAAAAGGAGTATTTTATCTTTACTTAAGTTTTATGAATGCTTTATTTATGATGGCAACCTTGTCTCACGGGGTTTATGCAAAGCTACATTTACTGCTGGCAGAGTTACGTTTCCCTCAATTCTAAACTCAGCCAGCAGTGACAGAATCATTACAGGTTGACAACCCAATAATGAATAGATTTAAGGTGAAGACCAGACAGGGCCAGGGTTCTTAACTCTCATAACACTTGTCAGCTATATTACTAATAATATAGCTGAAGAGATTGTTTGAACGCGTAAGGCCTTTTACACATTACGCCGTAGCTGCAGCGGCACCGCTGCGCCGCCGCGCGCCGCCACGGCGGTGGCGCTGTATTTGTTACCCTTAGATTTATACTATAGAGGTGTGAGGAACAGGGTGTAAAGTTCACTCATGCTCTATAGAAAAGGGAGGATCCTCAGACCAGACGGGTGTTGTGTCTGACGGGTGCCCAATGATACATGTCGGGCGGTCGGGCCATTGTATCTATGCTAGTTGCGCGGTAAACTCTGCGTGCGAGATGCATGATTTGGTGACGTCAGTATGACGCGTTGTTCACATGTGGCGTTGTAGATACCGCTACAATACTGAACCCTTGTACAGTTTCAACCTTAGTCTCTGGAACTATCAGTCGGATTAAAAAATTTTTTTTGCATTTGATAGTCCAATTGTTGAAGAAGGCTATAATAACATCACGCAAGGAATCTAAGGAGCCGAGCAAAAAGAAAAATACATAGTAAGGCTGTGTTCCCAATAGGCAAACTGTTAGCGGTCGACTGAATTTGCGACGTATCGGTTTAGTAGTGTCCAAATTTTGCTAGTTTTGCGCTCACTTTACTCACTCAGTCGGCTGCTAACAGTTTGCCTACTGGGGACACAGCCTTAGAAGGAACGCTACGCGAAAACGAAGTACTAGCGCGGGCATGCGATGCTATGGGTGGGTGAGGAACAACAAATTTAACGCCGACGAAGTCGCGGGCAGAAGCTAGTGATGAGATAGTCGAAGTTAAAAATAAAGCTGTGTCTAGTAATAGCCCGAGAAAAGTTCTTGTTGTGCTGGTTTGTAAAAGTTTGCAGGAGTTAGGTTTAAACATAAAAACGGAGTTTATTGCAATAAACGACGGAATATTGTTGTAGAGAACTCTTGGTAACCCTACCGGCCTCGATCGCTACAGCGAGACTCGTCTACGCATAGTACATAAGCTAAGGACAAACTGTTTAAGTGCACTCGTACACTAATTGGTAATGGCCAAACTAAACTGGACTAAATTGGACAGTTTGGGTTTCGCGACATTCGGCCTACTCCACATGATGTAGTAGCCAGATGTTTAGAAAGTTAGCTCGCTTAGAAGGTGAGTACTGCCATAATTGTAATTGTTTTGGGAGTTTAATTAGTTTCCTTTGTTTAGCGGCCTCGTTGGTCTCTTGGCTCCAAGCAACTCCTGAGCATGAGGTCTTGGGTCAGATTCACAGATCAGGCAAACTGTTATTTGGTTTTTCTATCACGATTTTTTAATAGCAGACCGGTGTAGATTGTGCCCTATTACACCCATGTAATCTGAGGTCTACCTATAATACACCCACTTGTGGGTGTTATATAGGTAGATCTCTGCCCAATCCTTCGGTGGAACAGGGCGTGATGTTCTGTTAAGCAAATTTAAAGTTCAACTTTTCAATTATCACTTAAACTTTTCAAATGCACTCCAATTCTGAAATTTCCGAAAAAAAAAAAGGTAACAAAACCTATGATTGAAATCAAAAGCTTCATGTATAACAAAGTTAAAGCTTATCAATATGCCGATATCGAATCACTTTCGCAAGATCTGATCTAAGTCGCTCATTCAATTCACAAAGCGTCCATCTCAATCGTAAGCCACAGCACGTGCCAAGTGGACTTGACCCAAACCTGTTCGGAAAGCTAAAGCATCATCGTAATCTTAGTCAACATCTAACACTGCGAGGGTGTTACGGAATGCAGAAGCAGTGTCTAACACGGAATACATTGGGGCTTGTTGATTTGGATCTAAGTGTGTGGTCCTTATAACAGTGGTGGCCCAGTGATGTCGGCCCCGATTTACCGATTTGAAGGTCGTGAGTTCGAAACCAGACAAGCACTTTACTTTGTGTATTTAATTTCATCACAACTGCTTTCAAAACGGTGAAGGAAAACATCGTGAGGAAACCGGCATGGCCTAGAAATAAAATTCAAAGGCATGTGACATCCACCAACCCGTACTGGGCCTGCGTGGTGGATTATGGCCCACATCTGTTCACAGAGAGGAGGCCTGTATCCCAGCAGTAGGAAAATTATAGGCTGATTACGCTACGTATGGTCCTCCGGTCCGAATTGAGGTTAATTTAAGACTTGTGGTCCTGATTCTGAATTCTGTTACTACCCACTTCCCTTAGGTGTGACAAGACGTGACCAGGGTAATGAACACAAATGAGCTTATAACCGCAGCAATTTGTGTCGTCTGGATCGCACAGACCTTTGGATGGACATTTTGATTTTAGGTGGTTAGTTTTTTTTTTGCTAACTTTCTCCTATAGGTAGTGTGCTGCCATTCTGAGTTTCCGAAATTAGCAGCTCCTTGAGGAGTCAAGAGATCCTCTAGCTACTTAAGTATACTTAAAACTCTTAAGTGAAGTGTCTCTTGTAGTTCTTGACACTTCTTGAACTGACTTCGGAGCGTCCGAACGACTTTATCAGATTAGATGCGACTGAGCGATTGAAACACAGGTGTATGGCATTAGGCAAGAACATTCAACTGTAAGTTGTCAGTACATTGATCCGCTGGAATTTGTGTACAATGAATAGTGATAGACTGTTTCTTTTGATATACATATGTGTGCATGTATTCAGTACGTGATTTATCGCAGGGTTTGAATTTTTTGTCGATTATTAGAAGAAATAATAGCTGTTCCATACATTTTGACCGCTTTGGTATTGCACTTTTCTATGAAACAGTAGAATTTTTTTTTTTTTTTTGATAACCGACTACGAGTAATAAAAATTCAGGAAGCGTAACTATGAACAAAATCAACGAGAAATTCAGCTCCAGACTTAACTACATTGACAAAACACTTCAAGTATTCGAACGAAGGAACACACATGCATATAAGCCAATCAGCTGCGCTCGCGTAAAGCGTTGTATTCCGGCAAGCGCCGTGATTGGTTCTGGTGCGCGGTGGCCTTTTCGGCAACGCCCACCGCGGTAAACATTTGCGTGGTGCCATTTTTGAGCTTGAGTTACATTTCTTGACTTTTATTATTCGTAGATAACCCACTTAAAATTTCTACGCCAGAGGGCCTAGAAGCGTGTGCTGAATGCTGAATTCATGGTTTTATTTTGCGCGTCGATGTCCCCTGCCACGCTGTATTGGTCCTCATAGTGTTATTTATGGTATTTGTACTATCTACGAGCTCGTTAACGCATGATAAGCATTGGTTTACAAAAAGATAAGTTTAAGTTTATTTTAATTCCTTTTGGGTCTAAAATTTTTAGTGAAATGAGCATAGAAATCTGGGTACGCTTATTTCAAAACTTATGTTGCCTTTTATTGCATCGAGGGGGAAGCCTATTTCAGCTGGGTTTGAATATCAACCCAAACGGCGAATTCTGCCAAACTCAGACCTTAGTTCTTCTTTTCCAGGTACCACATACACATGCCTTATTAATGTTATCATAAAATATAATTAGCTAGTAGGTACCAGCCCTGTTAGTCTGCGTATACCGTTACTGACGTATAAGCCAATATCTTGGAAACTGGTTCAATGTTAGCCGATCCTTGTTGGGATACTAAATCCATCACGATTGAATACAATGTGCTGTCATAAACATAGGCGTAACGTAATTTATACGTGGATAGGGTTTTTATAGGGAATTCGTTGCTGGAAATAGATCTAGAGGAGTTTTTGTTTTTGTCTTTTTTTTTTTGTGGATGGGAAATCATCAAATGACCCCTCCCGCTCCAGAGCGGGAGGGGTCATTTGATGAAGTGTCTGACACTCCCTTCTGCTCCACCCAGGTGGAGCAGAAGGGAGTGTCAGACTCTTACTGACTAAAACCCACCCGTGTTCCTTCCTTAGCCCTTTGTGTTCCGGGGTAGCGGTAACCCTTTCGGACAATCCCGCTGCCCCGACAGGCAGTTTTGTATTGTCGGGTTGACGATTTTGCTCTCATACTGAAGTAACCAAAAGTCGAGTACACGAAGACCAAAGAAACGATGGGTGGACTGTGCGAAAAATGATATGGTTAAAAACTTTAGAAAGGGAGTGACTACCGAGACGACGATTAAGAGAGAAGGAAGAAGAAGATGTTGCGCTGACCCCAAATAAGTTGGGATAAGGGCAGGAGAATTTTTGTGATGATGACTGAAATTACCAAAAGTGTTGAAAGCACATCCTCCAAAAGACTTGATTGATTAAATTCTTGATGTCTCCGTACCAGTTCTGCTATCTTCAATATTTTACATAACAATAAAATATTTTGCATATGTCTTACATATATGGTGCCTGTAAAGCTACTTATGCATGAGAAAACCTTAACGTATCGTATCTTTTGTTTCAGGCATCAATGGACCTCCCTCCGGACAAAGCGAAACTGCTGCGGAACTACGACCTGGAGAAGAAATGGGAGATCATCTGCGACCAGGACATGGTGCAGGCCAAGGACTCGCCAGCACACTACCTCAACAAGCTCAGAACGTACCTCGATCCTAAGGCGTCCAGGAGTCACAGGGTATGTCATATCAATGATTCCATTTCCATTTCCATGTAGGGTTTTTCAAACTAGGCCCCTCTCCAGAGCTTTTTAAAACACTCCCTATGACTTCCAGCTTTTTCGATCCAGGGCTAAAGTAGACCTCTGGTCGTTTGTTTTCTCCTCCCGCCATCTTTTACGGGGTCTACCGCGACGTCCTCTGGTTGTGTCAGAGCTCCACAAAGTGATTATTCTGGCTTCATTGGGCTTTTATCTGTGTACAGTTAATTTGTTTTGTTGCATTCTTAATACATTTTTTTTTTGCATAAATATGGTTAAAGGCCACCCACCGCCTTATCCATATTCAATTGGAGTTCAACTTTTCCCTTTGCGACTTCAAGTACTTTTTACAAGTGAACCCTAACGATTTCGCATTACGATGTGAAACACTGGACTTATTCAGACTTTAATATTGCTGTGTAGATGATATCATCACAACCTACATGACCACTACATTGTTCCCCTCGCCATCAAAGGATACTATAGAAATGTTGGAACAGAGTCGCGAAGCTCACCGTATTCGGCGATACCGTTACACATTGTAAACAATGGGCGGCTTTAGTGAGCGATACAGATCTGTGGCCACCGGCAATTTGTGGTTACTACACTATTGTGCACTGAAACTGTTTTTGCGAAGAACTTGGTCCTGATAAGTTAGATGTTGTAGTCTTCCTTTTTTTGCTGAAGAGTGAGTTCACCAGGCGACTTTTAAAATTCTTCATCATGATCATTACCCTACCTCACCATCTGCCTAGCCTTTTCTCAACTATGTTGGCGTCGGCTTCCAGTCTAACCGGATACCAGTATTTTACATGGAGCTACTGCCTATCTGACCTCCACAACCCAGTTACTGGGTAATACGATATCCCTTGGTAAGACTGGTTGTCAGACTTTCAAGCTTCTAACTACCCGTAACGACTGTCAAAGTTCCACGAATGACAGTTGGGACCAACGGCTTAATGTGCTTTCTGGGGCACATAGGGGTCTCGGTATGTAAAGATCACCCACCCATCCACAGACCAACCGCGGCAAGCATAGCTTAACCCTACCTATTGTAAAGTAAATTATAATGTCATTCCTTGTATTTATTGTGCTTAACAACTTTTTTGTCTGTACAGTGTGTCTGTGTAGTTCTGTCTGTACAGTTAAGACTATGCCGACCGCACAGTGGCGCCCTCATCGTTTGTTTGGTTATTTCATACAATTTAGAATGAAAATGCAGAAAATAAGCACGTTAAGTTGTGCTTCACAAGATTATACGCTAATGTTATTAGAAGCGGTAGTTTTATATAGTTTAGTTTTATTATAATCTTTAAAACGGAATATAGTGGCCACCGTCATCCGTTTTAAGGATTATAATAAAACTAAACAATATAAAACCGTTTCTAATAATATTAAGGTATAATCTTGTGAAGCACAACTTAACGTGCTTATTTTCTGCATTTTCATTGTAAATTGTATGAAATAACCAAACAAACGATGAGGGCGCCACTGTGCGGTCGGCATATCTTAAGTGAGTTCGTGTACTTTCAATGTCAAAACCACCATGTTTCCTGCACGATAAACACAGAAAATCCCTCAAGCTCCCAGTCCCGTTACATGTCGCGAACAATGAGCAATACATGACGTTTTATCATCGATAGGGATCGCTGGCCAGCTTCAATTTGTGGGCAATCCCTTCCCGAGCTACTGTTCTAGTGATCGTTACAACTAATGGGTTAATAAGGCCCTGTAAGGTTTATTTAATGGAATGCTCTGGGAATCTTAGAAAAACTCGAGTTCTTCGTATTAGGAATTCTGTTCACATCTTTATTGGCTTTTCAATTGCGAGTTACTGATATCAATACTATATATAAATAGTATTTAACTATCTATACTAAAAATAAAGCTGAAGAGTGTGTTTGTTTTTTCGTTTAAACGCACTAATCTTTCAACAAATATATATTTACAAATCCAAAATCTAAAAAAAATCTGCTGTTTCATACGAACAGAACACAAACAAAATTTGTGGAACAGCAAATTATTTTTAAAAACCAATGTGAGAAAAGACCAATGTGTGTGACTTCACATTCTCAATTTTCAAATACAAATTCTTCTCAAACATTAAAGCAGTTATAAATCTGCGACTTCAAATGGAGGATTGAAAACCTTCACATAGTTAATAGTAATAATGATCCGTCATATTTGGCCTACTTTTGAACTGAGTAAACTTGAACTATTACCAGTTATTGATATGACCTTCCAGATTCGGGACAACAAACAAACTGCTACGGTTGTTGTAGCGCAGACGCTTCTATCTATACATACATACATACATTCAAATAAATAAAATTTAAGTGCAGCTTTTTACTAAATGCATATATGCAAGTATGTAAACACGGCTGGACCGATTTTGACGCGACTTTCACTGGCTTATAGCTGATGTTATAAGGAGTAACTTTGGCTCATTTTATTTTAGAAAAAGCATTTTCCGACATCCACGCGAACGCAGTCGCGGGCACAACTAGTAGGTACATAAACTAAGCGTAATGTTGTAGTAGATTTTATGGATACGTTCATACGTCTCATTACCATGTTGTTTTGTTTGTTTAGGAATGGGAGAAAATCTCTGAAGATATTGTGTGTCTTGTTCTGATGTGAGTGCGGATTTTGAAGATATGAGTAAATACGCATCTCTTTCTTACTATTTTGTTCCTCGTTTATATCTCTCTCTATTATTCGTGTCTATCTTTTTGGTTCGGTTTTCCGCAAGCTGTGAAATTAAACTTCTCTGTGCTTTGATAACACCTTTTTTAACATCGGCGGGGTAATTGCGTATCAATGGTTTTCATTTTGACAGTTCAACAACATTCGTTGCGTTATTTAAGTTGTTGAGCAGACGAATTTTTTGAACTGAAGCAATGAATGGATTAGCAATATCTTTCAAAATTATTCAGATTGTTATTTTATAGTGTGTTACGCAATTAGGGTGCAGCTTTTGGTAAAAATATTGTTATATATGTAAATTTACGTGATTTACCAAGTAAATACAAAATTATGGTCTATTATGGGCTCAAGGTTCGCAAATGCATGCAAATAATGATAAGTTAGTTGTGTGGGCACGTTAACGACTCTTTTCCTACCATCATCTGGCACAATCTCCCGGAAAAATCAAATGCTCAACTGACTTCTAATCGTGTAATCATAGAGCTGACTGCCGCAGGTAGCAGCCGTTGAACCATGTAATGCCATTTATAGGACGTCGAAACATGTTAATGGAAGAAGTTTTGAAAGACTGATACAAAATCTGAATGGTACTCGTATAATATCACGCCAGATGAATACCCTTTTTTTTTGTGGATGGGAAATCATGAAATGACCCTTCCCGCTCTGGGTGGAGCAGAAAGGAGTGTCAGACTCTTACTGACTAAAATCCACCCGTATTCCTTCCTTAGCCCTTTATGTACCGGGGCAGCGGTAACCCTTTCGGACAATCCCGCTGCCCCGGCAAGAACATAGGCTAACTAGGCTACTTTTTGTCCCGGTAGCACTTTCCTGTGGGGTAACATCCGACACCCACGCAGGAATGAATACCCTAACGTCGTGATACGTTCCGTACCAGAGGAAGGCGGAAGGATATGTCGGACCTCTCCAGAAGACGGTAGAAGGTAGTCTTTACTAGTGGAAACGACTGCTATTTAAGAGTTGTAGTTCGAACCGCAGACAAGCACTTTACTTTTGTAAACTATTTGATCAGCAATGCTCCCAAAACGATGAAGAAAAACAATGTGACGAAACGGGCAAGTCTGTGAACCAAAAATTCGAAGAAATGTAACAACCAGCGATTCGCACTGAATCCGCTTGGTGGGTGGATAATACGGCCCCCTCTGCGTCCCGTCCCAGCAGTGAGTCAGAATCAGCTTATAATGTTTATAAGCTGATTATGCAGTGTTTGCTCTAGAAAAGAACAACTCATCTGCCTCAAAATCTTTTTTATCGCAGTCTCAGTTTTAATCTTATTTCAACTCACCAATTCAAACGCTATTAAATTGTTACGAAGAACTATATTTTTAGTAAATCCGCGTGCAGTATGTAAAGGCTGCAAACACCTGGGCTGTGGTTTAGCAGCTTTTACGTAAATGTGGAAACGCAGGTGCTTGCAGCGGCTGTGTGTCGATACGTCATCTGATAATGTTGGGGTTCGATACGAACTACGAATGGTTATTGAAAAAAGTTAAAAACCGTTCAAGTACGAGTCGGACTCTCGCACCGAAGGTTCCGTACAAAGTAGGTATGTAA
This sequence comes from Globia sparganii, assembly GCA_949316385.1. Taxonomy (NCBI): domain Eukaryota; kingdom Metazoa; phylum Arthropoda; class Insecta; order Lepidoptera; family Noctuidae; genus Globia; species Globia sparganii. The sequence goes on along the minus strand of OX438668.1, from coordinate 3,366,422 downwards.
CTACAAATTTACGGTTTTCGATTTTTTTCCTTTACTTGTGCTACATGACCTTGCTTCTTGCCAAAATTCATGATTCTAAGTCAACGGGAAGTACCCTATATATTTTAATTCCCTTGAGAGTGTCGAAATATACTTTTTTGCGGCATAAACTGCGCCGTATCTTTCTTTTAAGTTTACTTAGAAGTTTGATTTTTTTGCAGCTTGAAGGGACCGCAGCAGATATGTATATTATATATGGTTTTAATTTCAACGCGATACCTCCACGCGTTCCCGAGATAAAGGGTTTTGACAGACAGACGGACGGACGAACTACAAAGTGATCCTAAAAGGGTTCCGTTTTTTCGTTTTGAGGTACGGAATCCTAAAAAAGGCTTGAATGATGGCTAGTGAATTGTACGAAACTAATCAGTCTTTGTCATAGTGAACTCAATCGATCTGCCTAGGCTTTTCCCAACTATATTGAGGTCGGGTTCCAATCTAACCGGATGCAGCTGAATACCAGTATTTTGCATATAATAATAATAGCCTCCACGACCGATTTCGGTCACGGTGGCCAATCTCAACGGAGATTAGCCAGATACGCAGGAGATATTATAGTGCACAAGTGTGCGCGCAGACACAGGTGCACTCCCTCTTCCCTCACTCTCATAGTCCGGTGGGACGGCAATCCGACACGACCGGAGAGAGATCAGGCGCAGGGCCAACGGCTTATCGTGCTCTCCGAGGCACGCGGGTATCACAAAAACATTTACCACCAGCATTTTACATATAGCGACTGCCTATCCGACCTCCACAACTCAGTTACTGGGAAACACGATACCCCTTTGTAAGACTGGTTGTTAGAATTTTGGGTTTCTGACTACCCGTAACGACTGTCAAAGATATACGAAAGACAGCCGGGACCAACGGCTTGACGTGCTTCTTAATTAATTTAACTACTGCAATGTACAATGGGAAGTCACAATTGTATACGTCAAGAGAACTATGTGCTAATAACTATTAGCAGAGAGTACATAATAGTTATAACCCTTCCCCAGACAGAAATGCGGACATAAGCTCCACCAAAAAAGGCAAGCAATAAAATAACTTTCCGTAAGGACCAGTTTTGATTAAAAATTCAAAATTAATTTAAAAAAACGAGCAGCTTCTTAATATAAAAAGCTATTCTTTCAAGCTCGTTATACATAAACTTGTGAACCAGACACCTTTCATAATGCTTTCCAATTAAACCACAACGGCAATGTAGGGTTGACAAAAAACGATGCCTCTCAAAATGAAAGCAAGTGTATTTTCATAGAGGTACCGTTACAACGGTGCTTCAAACGTATAGACCTGATTGATCCGTGTATTACAAGCACTTGAATTAAGTACATAGACTAACAGCTATAAAAAACGTGTGTTATTTGATTCGTTAAACGATTTTGGTCCTTGTGAAGAGGTAGATGAAGTTTGGTTTCGTTTGTGTCTGGAAATAGAACTCAATAATATGTAGATTCATTATTTCCGATAAAGTGATAAGGTTCTTCTTTTCGTTTCGACGGTACATCTGTTTCTTATACTGTTAAGAGTCCAGTACGTAGCCATATTTATTGTTAGAGGCTTTCAGATCGTAAAGGCTGCAGGTGAACGGATATTTTGGACACTAGCAGATAGGGCATCGTCTGTTCAGGAGCTCCGCACTCGCACTGCATGTTGGATGAATCAATAATGCCCCTTTTCGTCAATTTAATGTTTGCAGCGAAGATAGGATGCCTGATGCCCAAAGATATCTGTAAGAACAGGCATCGTAGTAGGTACGATAATGTCCTATCTGTGTGATCAATAGCTGGTTCCACCCCAGACGGAGACGATCCAGTGCGCTCGATGCGCGGTCGATGTGGAGGTGACGCGCGCGATCGGAGCACACTGGATCGTCGGTGTAGATCCAGCTATTTAGCTCCCATCTTTCCTGTTGCAATTGGCGACAAAAACACGAGCAACAGGCGCCGAAGTGGCGCTTTTTATTTACCCACAGTTCTCATACTTCGTAAGTGATTTCGACACTTCCAAGTTAGTACATAACAAACATTGTGTGTCTTCTGAGTAAAGATCGTATTCTATTTTTTTTGTAAATATTTGAGGTTTGAGATAACTTTATTATTATTAAAAAAAAATATTGATTTTATATATCTCGAGATCATGGGGTCCCGGTCCTTTGGAAGGCTTACGATGGGCCGAAGCTAACTCGCAGAGGCCCCTGCCCCCTTAGGAAATTTTAATGATATCGGGCACCAACTGACGATTATATCTCTGTATGCACTATGCAAATGCATACAAGGATAACCCCCGGTGGGTGTAGGACTATTGCAAGGTATCGAAAAATAAAAAAATTGGATTTACACGAGAATATTAAAATTATAACTTAATGTCAATATTGTTTGGCGTACAAAAGCGGCATGTCCTGGAACCAAAAATTCGAAGACGTGACATCTACCAACCCGGACTGGGCCCGCGTGGTGGATTACCTTCCACACCCTTTCACAAAGAGGAGGCTTGTGTCCCACTTCTGGGAGTGGGAACATTATAGGCTGGTTAAAATTACAAAACCTAAACTATTATAATTTGCGAAGGATTTATACTGATTAGTTAGTGTTATATTTTTATGTAAATAAAAGCAAATGGTATAGAAATAGGAATAATTATTTGCTTATAATTAAAACTAGCTTTTTTTTTTGTTGTGGATGGGAAATCATCAAATGACCCCTCCCGCTCAGGGAACAGAAGGAGCAGAAGGGAGTGTCAGACTCTTACTGACTAAAACCCACCCGTGTTCCTACTTCCTTCCTTAGCCCTTTATGTTCCGGGGCAGCGGTAACCCTTTCGGACAATCCCGCTGCCCAATTAAAACTAGCTGACCCCGCAAACGTCGTTTTGCAAAAAAAAAAAAATAGATTGTAGCCGATTCTCAGACCTACCCGATATGCACACAAAATATCATACAAATCGGTCCAGCAGTTTCGGAGGAGTATGGTAACTAACACTGTGACACGAGAATTTTATATATTAGAAGGTATAATAAGTACAGCAAACAAAAGAGATAAGTATACAGGATCGTCGGATATAGTTGAAGTATAATAAGAAAACGATGGATGTTGTTGACTGAAATTTAATTTGATAAATGAGCTGTTTGTATTCTATTAATAAAATAAAATTTTATTCGAAACTAGCTGACCCGGCAGACTTGTACTGCCTCAATCGATAAATTAAAGACTCTACATTTTATTTAGAAAACGTTTGTATGGGAAATAGGAAAGGGCTGTTTTTAGGGTTTTCCCGGGAATTATTCGATTTTTCTCACCTTTTAAACCTTCCCTAGACCTCCACGAACATTTCAAGACCAAGATAAGATAAATCCGTTCAGCCGTTCTCGAGTTTTAGCGAGACTAACGAACAGCAATTCATTTATATATATATAGATGATCCATAGGTTTCTTACTTAACTTCAACTATATCCGACGATCGTACATACTCATCTCTTTTGTTGACTGTAGGTACACATCAGATGGAATTTTTATAAATATTCCTGATACGTTTTACCATAATAAGACATGTATTTGAATGAAATAATTAAGATAATAGAGATTAAACTATATCGATATCTGTTCCTATGGTCCGTTTTAATAGTTTCAGTCCTTCAGTAGGTGGCAGTTGCTTAGTAATACGAGCCAATAGTTTCTGGATGCGTCAACTTGTACTCCATTATCCTTGAAACACTCCGGATGGCTGATTTTTCCACCCAGAATTCTGAGGATCAGAATAATGGGTTTCACATAAAGAAAATTAACCCATTCCCTGCCCCATGAATCACATATGATTCGAGTTGATTGTTTAACTATTGTGTCTAATTTGTGGACAGTGAACCTGTTAATAATATTGTGAAATAAAACTGTCGTTGAATACCGGGCTCACTGTTCAAGTAATTGATGAGTACTTGAGAATCTACATCGCTTTAGTACGTAAATATCTGTATTGTAACGAGATATCCAGTCTGATGTTTCAATACACTCGCGAGAATCTGAGGTTCAATTGTAACTTCGGTAGGTACACTTGAATAAGTGAACCAGAGCAAACTTGAAGAGAAGATCTTTTTAGTTATCAGTCCCATGAGAAGGCTTGGAAGAAAAGCGATTAAAAAAAATATTGAAGAATAGTCTCAGTACATACTAAAACAATGTTAGGCTGCGTTCAGACGACACGCGCCCGCTAAGCGCACGCCACGCGCGTCAGCACCCGCGTCTAACTAGCTTTGAATTTTTTTTTATGTAATTTGAGTCTTATGACACATCAATAGATTTGCATCAATTTTGCATCAATCAAAGTTCAACCGCACACGCCACGCGCCCGCCTCGCGCCAACCCCGCGCTCACCCCGCACACGCGTTATACTCACGCCGTACGCCTCAATACCTGTACGCTTTGGATGCATACGGTGATTTTGCGCGTGCCGAGCGCGGGTGTAAGGCGGGCACAACGCGTGTGCGTGGTCGGCGCGTGTTGTCGGAACACGCCCTTATATTATAACGTTTCCAATAGAGACATATTTTCAAACACTAATATCTCAACAAGAACCTAACTGGCAATTAAGCTAGCGTGTGCCTAACAGTAAATCCCGATGAGATACCACAAAAGATAAGCGAGGCCCCACAGACCGGCGCGCCACTTGACCTCGGGCTCCAAGATCACGAGCCACGTGTAGACTTATTGTGTGGGCACCACGAAGTGGTTTTCTTTTGGAGACGGATGTGGAAGCTTGGGACGTTGGAGGTTATGATTTGAATGAGCGTTATGAAGAGAGCAATGACTTTCTTCTTGCCATTTCACAGTTCTATTAACCAAATTTGAGGAAGACCATGTCTGGTGGAGACAGGCTTCTTCAAGGTGCTACAGGACACACTGTAAAACCTACCCGGACAGCATAGCTGCACACCATTTTAATAATTTGATGTAGAATATAACACACTACTAATCCTACTCCTACTGAATATTATAAATGCGAAAGTTTGTGAGGATGGATGGATGGATGTTTGTTACTCTTTCACGCAAAAACTACTGAACGGATTTGGATGAAGTTTGGCACACATATAGTTTATAACCAGGATTAACACATAGGATACTTTTTATCCCGATATTCCCAAGGGATCGAAACTTACGCGGGTGAAACCGCGGGGCGCAGCTAGTAAAGCATAATTTCCTATTATGTTCCCACTGCTGGGACACAGGCCTCCTCTCAGTGAGATGGAATGGCCGTAATCCACCACGCGGGCCCAGTGCGGGTTGGCAGATGTCACATGTCTTCGAATTTTTGATTCTAGGATATGACGGTTTCCTCACGACGTTTTCCTTCGCCGTTTTGAGAACAGTGGTGATGAAATAATAACACGAAATAAAGCGCCTGTCTGGGTTCGAACCTACGACTTTACAACTCGTAAATGGTGGCTGGTAACACTAGGCCACCACTGTGCATAAGGGATATATAAATGTTGCCATCGTTTTCATAATGCAACCTTTTCAAATCAACCGATACCTGAGAACTGATGGTCTTTAGTCACCAGGACCACACAAAACCTTATCGTTACTTTTTTTTTTCCGAAAATATTCCAGTATCTACCATTCGGATCACTAGAGCGAGGTGATAAACTCTGACCTGTCTTTATTTTAATTATTGAGGTCGCACGGCAATCGGCTCGCATTACCGAAAAGGTCGCGTCTCAGAATGTAATCATGTCTGAGACTGAGTCATATATTGTAGCGTCGTGCTTCTCATGGCGTGTGGTTGATGCGATGAGCAGTAGATTTACTTACCGTATCCAGGGCTTTACTCCTTGGATTGGTAGACCGATCGCGATCTAATGAAGGTTGTGGGAATCTGCTGGATATGTGAGTATTATAGGACCGGTCGTTGTGGCGATTTTTGAGGAAGATCTGTTCCTGTTAGTGGATGTTCTTTGGTAAGCATTTGTTAATAATGATGATATTAATACCTCCAAAACGTAATTTTATTCATGGGACATAAAATAAAAGTTGTTGCCAATACAAAAGCGGTTGCGATATTGTTGGTTGAATTCTAAAAAGAGGTTTCCGACAAAAACATCGTTAAATCTGTAAAGGCAACGTGCAAGGTTTCATTTTCAAACCGTTCGCTTAAATCAGTTAAATTGGGAAAAAGTATAATCGCCGTTTCTCCTCATTTGTGCCACAACGTGAATGGGCGTAAAGAATGCAGATACAGTCGAGATGAATGCTAGCGGAACGTATATGGACGTAGATTGTCCTATCTGTCTGGTCGTGATATGTACCTGAACTTTCGCCAGGTATGGAGCACTTGTGTTACGGTTCGTAGGGGCACTAAATATCGGGATAGGAGCAAGTTAGGATAACATCTGTCTGTATCGGGAGAATGGTCATTTAAGTTATGGCGATTGACTATGAAATTGAAGTTGGAATGTTACATCACTCTACGCTTGCTAATATTATGCTCCCAAGAGTTTTTCTTTTCGTGTATCGGCACGAACGTATTAAGAATAGCAAATGCCCCGGAAAATATTACCTAGTTCGAGCATGGCGGATTACTCGGGCTGCATCAGACATTCATTTAAGTATTGATACTTATGAAAGCTATTTATGTCACCCCTAAGAATTTTATGCGGGGAATTTTTAAGAGTATCGACGATTCCCAATAGTTTTGAACCTTTGGCTATCATACTATACCATACTACAAATATATAAAATTAAAGTGTCTGTTTGTAATGTCAAAATAATAGCTTTTTACTGAATACATATGAAAGTATATAAGGTACTAAATAACACATTTTTTTAGATTTTTGTCTGTCTGTTTACCCTGGCTAACCTCCGAAAAACCTGGCACGATTTTGACGGGATTTTCACTGGCACATAGCTGACGTTATAAGGAGTAAATTAGGCTGCTTTTATTTTAGGAAAAGAATAAGGGCTCTGCGCAAAAAAGTAAAACCCATGAAATCCAATAAGCACACGAACGAAGTCAGCTAAACCAAAATAAAAATCCACTTTGCCTTACCAACGTATGGTGCATACCTGACCTTTCTCGATCCACATGATGTTAGCCGCAGCTCGTGAAGTCGTGATCTACACATACAAACATATCTCCAGTCAGGTCTCGGGGTGCATGGGGAGGAGCATGATCTGCGACTTTCTCCGGATGTTTAGCGTTGTAAACTTCGTGATTAGCTGGAGGCGTTGTTATCTGTGCAGTCTGTTTGAGCTTTGTTTATTAAATGTTTCTCCTTGTGGGTATTACTTTCGACGATTCTAGATCAGGGAATAAGGATATTACCGTTTAATACATAATTGTAACTCAAAAAGAATACACTTCACTTATCATGAAAAATACAAGTTATACACGAACTTAAGAAGAACCGTAGGTTCTCGATTCGGCTTTGATGATAACCATTGCATATCGATTGTTGGTTCAGTATCTTTGCCGGTTCTAAACTTATTTGTGCAGAATAAACATTGTTTTTTCTTTCTTTCTTCCTTCCTTCGAAGATTTCACGTCATTTTTATAAGCAAAAATATGTCTGATAATCCTGAGAGTGGTTCAATTTGAATAACGATATGTAAATCTTTCTTTATTTCAGAAACGGAAAATGGTCGGCGATTCAACTTCGACGCAAGTCCTCAGGGACTTGGAGATATCCTTACGAACTAATCACATAGAGTGAGTACTTCTTTTGCCTTGTATAAAATGACATGAAAAAAAAAATTTAAAGAAATTGATTGACTACTAACCCGACTGAAACGAATGGTGTTTGTTAGAAACTTGTAGACAGCATGGCTTTATGATGCGGACACAACTATGTATAGTACTACGTATGAAACAGAAATCGTATTGTAACCACTACAAGAACGCTTGTAACTTACCGCCCGTCGACTCCTGGCACGGAATATAGTGCATTCCCATATCTGTCTGGACGGGAGCCAGGAAATTATGCACCGTTTAAGGATAGACTCGCATTTATCTTCCTGACAGGGAGAACTGGGGCTGAATAAATTCGTTCATAAGTATTCGTATGTATTGAAGAAGCTCGCCATGGTTGACATATGAATGAATAATCTGGAGAGTTTGTTACGCCACTTTTTCCCAGCGCAAGCTCTGGTAATGGTGGCGGGCGCTTTAGGAGGCTGTTATAAGTGATTTTGATGTTCGAAAAGTCGTGATTCTTAGCCTAATTTGAATAAATGACTTTTGATTCTGAATAAAAATCTAAGTCTTCCTCATAAAATTCTTAAAATGATGTAAAGAATCTTATCAAAATCCATCATCATTTTGATGCGGTGTTGACCATTATTAAGATTTGTTTCGGGAACACACACACATACATATTTAAGTTATATTTAAAATTTTTTGCACAGAAGTCTAGGTGTTCTTACAAAATGCCATATCAGTACATTTTTGCACCCGTGCGAAGCAAGGGCGGGTCATACATGGATATAAAAAACAACTTTCTAATAATAGTGAATGAATGTTTCCAGATGGGTCCGCGAGTTCCTGAACGAACAGAACCAGGGCCTGGACGTGCTGATCGACTACCTCAGCTTTCGGCTCAGCATGATGCGCCACGAGCAGAGGATCGCGCTCGCCAGGAGCCAGTCCAGCGATGGGATCAACCAAGGTAGGACCACAGATTTCACGAACCTCAAAACTGATATGAAACATGCCAAGATATTATTATGCCAGTTATTCACATAGTTGTTTATCCGTCGGGCTGATATTGCCGTTACAGTCAATTTACCTCTGATTGTGCATCACAGTGATCTCGTTACATTCTTTTAGCAGAAGATTTAGTTTAGCCAAAGATAGCGACAGAGACCAACTTAACTTTTTCAAACAGTCCAGTTATGTCTTTTATTCAGAGAGCTTTCGTCTTTGGCCGAGGCAACAAGTTCTTAACCACATATCAGCCCGGTTTGTTGCTACGAAATAAAGATCTTCGTTTGTAGCAGTAAATGTGCATACACACGAGCGGCCGTTGACGCGTACCACTCGTGTGTAACTAAGGCGGTAAATGTCAAATTGACTGCCCCGTTGGTCTCGTGGTCGCAAGCGCGACTGCTGAGCGTGGGGTCCTGGGTTCGATTCCCAGGTCGGGCAAAGTGTTAGGTATTGAGTTTTTCCATTAGGAATTTCTTAGTAACAGCCCGGAGTTTAGAAGTTGGTGGTGTTGATACCCCCGTGCCTCGGAAAGCACGATAAGCCGTTGGTCCTGCGCCTGATCTCTCTCCGGTTGTGTCGGATTGCCGTCCCATCGGACTATGAGAGTGAGGGAAGAGGGAGTGCACCTGTGTCTGCGCGCACGCTTGTGCACTATAATATCTCCTGCGTACCCTGCTAATCTCCGTTGAGATTGGCCACCGTGACCGAAATCGGTCGGGGAGACAATTAAATGTCAAATTATGACAATGGGCGGTTGACTATTTTAGTACAACGCCAGGCACACGAGCAACGCCTTAAATGATTATTGTTCACCTTTACCTACTGAATATTTTACTCTACCTCGAACCAGTTAACTCCCTTCTTTCCTTTCTCCAGTAAACACCACAACATCAGAATGCAGCGGGCCAACAGAAACAGGGTCCACAATGTCAGCATCTTGGAGGCGGCGAGCTCGCAGTGCCGAAGCTGAGTGTGAAGGTGCCGCAAGTCCTGCAGTGGCCAGGAGAAGGACCAGGCATGCGGCCCGGCTGAATATGGGAGCTTCCACCGATGATATACACGTGTGCATCATGTGCATGCGGGCTATCATGAATAACAAGGTATGGTAGTGTTATATGCGGGCAGGATTCGGGATGTCTTTGGTCTTTTGAGTCTAGCTGACCCCGCAAATGTCGTTTTGCAAATAAAAAAAAATAGATTTTGGCCGATTCTCAGATCTACTGAATATGCACACAAAATTTCATAAAAATCGGTCGAGCCGTTTCGGAGTAGTTCAATTACGCACACCGTGACACGAGAATTTTATATAATAGACTAGCTGACCCCGCAAACGTCGCTTTGCAAAAAAAAAATAAGGGTATGAAAAATAGATGTTGGCCGATTCTCCCACCTAGCACACAAAATTTCATACAAATCGGTCGAGCCGTTTCGGAGGAATTCAATTATATACGCACATCGTGACACGAGAATTTTATATATTAGATTTACTCAAAACAAAGGATTGTAGAACACGTTAAAAATACAGTTTTACATAATAAGTACTAGTTCTACAAAAGTGTGGGTGAGCACTGCTCTCCTAGTTAGGTTATGGAAACCTGTGTTAGGAGAAGCAGTCCGGTCCCATAAGGTACTAGTACGTAAAATTTACATAGGGCTTCTGATATTACTGTTACGATTTCGAAGAATTGAGTTAGACAATTAAAGGTTTAAGATACGTTTTGCTAGCTTTAAAATAAAATAAAAAATTGCGCTTAAAAGGACCAAATTAAATAAAGATCGCGGCAGACCCAGAAAGAAATGCCGGGATGACCTGGAGTCCTTCTTAAAGGATTGGACCACAATCGCAGAAGACCGGGAAAAGTGGAAAGAGGGAAGGCCGCCTTTGCTCTGCAGCGGGATAACACAGGCTTATAATAATAAGGGGAATTTTGCAACTGTATTTGGAATTTAATTGATTAACTCTTCGCTAAAATGTTACAAAAAAATTGCCTTAGACAAAACAGGAAATAAGTTGCCAAGCCAACTAGCTCGATCTTGGAATTTAACTCCTTATTACACATTAATAGCGCAGAAGACCTTTTTGGCTCTGAGAATCTTATTTATTTATTTCAAAAAAATCACTGCTATGAGACATACATTAAACTTATAGATATAGCTAGAAATAATCTTAATATCTAAAGCAAAAAACCAATAAAAAAACAATGCTATGTACGCCGTAATTGTCATATACATTAGTACTAATGTATATGCATTGATTATAATATCTTGCTGTCTTGAAATTTAATATACTAAACTAAAACTAAAATAAACTAGAACAGACTAAAGTAAACACAAAGCACAAAGCTGACACAAAGGTTTCATTGTTAAAAATAGCATAAAAGTAAAAAATTAAAATTAATATTTACCCCGTTTCTCAATTTTCAGTATGGCTTCAACATGGTGATCCAGCATCGTGAAGCGATCAACAGCATAGCTCTCTCGCTGGTCCACCACTCCCTCCGCACCAAGGCTTTAGTTCTTGAACTCTTAGCAGCCATATGCCTGGTGAAGGGCGGCCATCAGATCATCCTGTCTGCCTTCGACAACTTCAAGGAGGTGGTGGGAGAACCCAGGCGGTTTCACACGCTCATGGAGTACTTCATGAATTATGAGAATTTTCATATTGAGTTTATGGTGAGTTGATAATAAAAGTGACACTACTATTATTACATCTTCATCATCATAATCAGGATATATAGTTCTTGAACAGGGACGAGATTCACAAAAAGCACTTTACTATGCAAAGTAAGGTTCTTATACAAATATGAGCTTTGTATTGATAAATGAATTAATGTTAATTTATAATTATGCATAACACGCTTGCAAACATTCGCTTAAATGAATATGATTATTAAATGCGTGTGAATAAGGTTCACATTCGTATGTAGCGCTTCGTTATCAAAGTCAAAGTGCGGTCTATGGACTAGTAAGTCAACCTCAAACTGGAAGTGGTCCTTTAGTGCATACACAATATAATAAAAACAACATCAGGTAGCCAAATTGTGTGAAATAGAATTCATGTTCGGTTTTTCCACAGATAATGAATTAGTCCCGTACATTAATTAATTATCTGTGAAAAAACCGAACAGGAATTTTATTTCACACAAAAAGTTAAACATATAAATAAAGCTAAATAAATAGAGCAGACATCGCGCAAATTTACGCTATATCTGCGTAAAACTTTTCCCTTATTATTAATTCCCATAGTCCCGCCCTAGTTTGAAACTATGTTAATAAAATTTCTACAGCCTCATTAACTTTATTTTTCATCCACCAGGTGGAGATAAATATATTTTTATTTATATCTCTCTCAAGTTGGAAATATCGAGTACCTATATGAATTAAAGTACTAATAAAATTAATGTTTCTCTTTCCCACCAGGTGGCGTGCATGCAGTTCGTGAACATAATAGTCCATTCGGTGGAAGACATGAACTTCAGGGTGCACCTGCAGTACGAGTTCACTGCGCTCAAGTTGGACGACTATCTTGAAAGGTTGCGGTTGTGTGAGAGTGATGATTTACAGGTAATTTTCTTTTAACACCTTGTATGTTGGCGCCTTAGCCCTCTATAGCATTGTGTAGACTGTAGGTAACATACCGTACAAACTCCTCAAAATTTAAAATAATTGATTTCATACCGTAATCGCGCACTGTAATTCATAGTCTACACTCCGAACTAACGAACTAGTACGAAAAATTACGATTAGATGGCGCTTTTTGATACAAATTGAGATTTGTGTTTCGATAGTCGGTATTTACGAAACGAGGCGGTTAACTGTGATTTAAAAAAAATATATAATAAATTGTTCTGCTTGTGTCTTGTGTATTATATTGATAAACTGGAGAGGTAAGTGAGAAGAAATAGAATACCGGATTGTAAGTTGTCATCAGAACCATTTACCATTTACTAAAAGCAACACTATTTTTGTAATTTTGTTTCCAAATAATTAACAATAATTAAAACCCAGAAATACGTGTATTTTATTTTTTAGTAATCATCTCCAATCCAAAAAAAATAATTAAATCCCAGTTTATGAGCGTTAGACATCTTCTGGGCACACTCGTTCCATCATAGACCTCATCTAGATCGCTTTCCATCAGGCGTGATCGTAGTCAAGAGCGAGCCAATTCAACAATAAAAAAAAATAGATGATCTTTTTAGAGTCAAATTTATTTTTTTCTGCTGGTTTGAGGAAAGCGAAATCTGGTACATCTTTCCATCATAAAAAGAGAAATATGTCAGCCCTGAATCTGTAAAACATATTTTATTCTTTTTTTTTCCTTTTTAGGGCTCCGTATACCCAAAGAAAAAAATCTAAAAACGCTCGATTTTTTCGACTACCTCGAATGATTCTATTTAACAACGGCTGACCTTAGTCGGTTAGATTTAATCTTTGACAAATAGAGGCTGAGTAATGTCAGAAGATGAAAATGCAGATCACTTACCATCTTGTAAACTTCTTTTACTAAAACCTTGTTAAATGATTGCAGGTTCAAATCTCAGCGTACTTGGACAACGTGTTCGACGTGGCCGCGTTGATGGAGGATAGTGAGACCAAGACTGCCGCCCTGGAGAAGGTCAATGAACTCGAAGACGAGTTAGGACATGTAAGTCTGCCTAAATATATACCATAGACATCCTGCTGTTGAAAAGTGCAGTCAAGTTTGTAACCCAGGGGCAGCGGGATTGTCCGAAAGGGTTACCGCTACCCCGGAACACTAAGGGCTAAGGAAGGAACACGGGTGGGTTTTAGTCAGTAAGAGTCTGACACTCCCTTCTGCTCAACCCAGAGCGGGAGGGGTCATTTGATGATTTCCCATCATCAAAAAAAAAAAGGACGTCCACTCCACAGGACATAGACCTAAATAAAATGCTGCGCTAAACTGAGGATCCGGTTTTTAGTTTTCAATCCAGAAGAAAACGATACTGCTTATACTGTTCTTGCTCTTTTAGCGCGTTAGTATCGGAAATTTCGCTTCTGTATGAACTAAAAAGTGAGATGCATGAATGAAGAAGCCTCCTCGTGTAGCGCAGTTTGTTCCGCCAGTTACTCAACTGAACCGAGAGCTCGGCGCATCCTGGACAGTCACACCCAACATCTTATTTGACTGGTCAATTCTTCCCTTGCGGTAGTAACGCCCACTTGGTTTGCCACTACAGTCCGGCGTCAAGTCCTTAGGCATCTTCTGGGCAATCTTGTTCCATCATAGTCCTCATCCATCGCTTTCTATCATGCGTTATCGAGGTCAAGAGCGGGACCATTCAGCAATAAAATAATAAAAAAAGATTATTTCTTTTACTAAAGTCATTATTTTATTTTCGTCACGCCATCTCTTTCTGGGCCTACCGCGTCGCCGATCCCTGTTATTCGGAACCCAGTCAGTGGCTACTTTTGCCCAATTCTGTTGCGACATACGGCAGGTGTGGCCTGCCCAATTCCACTTTAGTGACGAATTGGACGCCTATCTAAAGGATTGGCCAGATGTAGCAAGAGACAGGAGAATATGGAAAGACGGAAGGGAGGCTTTTTTTTTTGTGGATGAGAAATCCCTCCTTCCCTATCCTTCTATTCTTCTATCCTTGGCCTGCAGTGGGACATAACAGGCTCATAATAATAATTATTATTTTATTTTCACATTTACAGGCACACGAACGAATGGCTGCGTTGGAAAGAGAAGCAATAGCGAAACTGGCAACACTGGAGTCGGAATTGGCTGCGGTTAGAGCCGAGCGCGACCAGTTAGCTGAGGCCAGAAGACAAGTTGTTGAGGAGGTACGTGAATATTATTATGTCTATAACAATCCTACTTCCTACTATCCTACTAATATTATAAATGCAAAAGTTTGTGAGGATGGATGGATGTTTGTTACTCTTTCACGCAAAAACTACTGAACGGATCTGGATAAAGTTTGGCACACATATACTTTATAACCAGGATTAACACATAGGATACTTTTTATCCCGATATTCCCACGGGATCGAAACTTACGCGGGTGAAACCGCGGGGCGCAGCTAGTATTTAATAAACCCACTTCATGGCAACGAGTACAGACGCCAGCACATCAAGCTACCCGAAACTGTCAAATTTTCCTGATCAATTTTGAACCTAGGGCGCGTTCCCGCTATGTCGTGACGACGGATTGTCGTGTCGTCGTGGCTTGTGTATTTAAATGGACGGACGACAGTTAATTGTGCCGTCCTATATGTGAACACCTCCATTTAAATACACAAGCCACGACGATTTAAACGACACGATAATCTGTCGTCACGACATGGTGGGAACGCGCCCTTAGGCTTTAGCAATAAAGTTGAAAATAGATTAAAGAAATTTGACAGATTATAGTAGGTTGATGTGCCGGCGGCGGCGTCTGTATGTACAGTAAGCTTCAAAGAAAAGTAATGATGGTTTGGTATCATTACCAACGGGGGGGTCCTTTTCTTTGAAGCTTACTGTACCTACAGATCAGTATAATATTTGATTGTCGATTTACATTGTCAAGATACAAAGTGATTTAAAATCCATTATTTGAGCACTTATTCCACTCGGTGGCCGACAATATTACCAGCCACGTGTGGAGATTATCTGCCGAAAATATACAAAAATGAAAACTGGTTTTATTTCTTTAGTAATTGATGCCAATTGCTGTATCATCTTAAAGTAAGTTAAATCTCCTAAAATCATGAAAATATCGATATCTTTCAGGTTTCTACGTTACGTCGCGCGCAGCAGGACTCGCGCAACCGTCAGTCGATGTTGGAGTCCAAGGTGCAGGAACTGGAGTCTCTCACCAAGTCACTGCCCCGAGGAGCCTCCAGTGAGTACTTTACCTGTAATATCATTCTGTCTGTGTAAACGGTAGACAGAATTATTTAGTACGCCACACATAATATGATCACTGGTATTAGACCTTGCCTCTTACCTTTCATGATATTACTGAAGAGTCATCATCATCTGCCTAGCCTTTTCCTATGTTGGGGTCGGCTTCCAGTCTAACCGGATGCAGCTGAATACTAGTAATTTACATGGAGCGACTGCCTATCTGACCTCCACAACCCAGTTACTGGGTAATATGATACCCCTTGGTAAGACTGGTTGTCAGACTTTCGGGCTCCTGACTACCCGTAACGACTGTCAAAGATAAACGAATGACAGCCGGGACCAACGGTTTAACGTGCTTTCCGAGGCACGGAGGGGTCTCGGTATGTAAAGATGGTTGAAGCATTGGGCTAACCCAATGCTTACTCTATGATGCATATCCGGTCCACTAATGGAGAGATGGGTAATTATTATCTATGGATGGGCATCTTTTAACGACCTTGCCGCTAGGTTGGTTCAGGTCCGAGAGGCCACGGCAAATTGCCACCACTGCGGAGGCAGCCTGGATTCCGCACAACACACGCTTGAAGAGTGCCCTGCGTGGGCCTCCGAGCGGCGGGTCCTGGTCGCTAAGATCGGGCGAGACCTGTCTCTACCAGCAGTAGTGAAGGCTATGCTGGCGGAGACAGAGAATTGGATGGCAGTAGCCTCCTTCTGTGAGACCGTGATGGTCAAGAAGGAGGCCGCCGAGCGGGATCGGGAGAGGGCTGATCCTGCTCGGAGAAGAAGGCGTCGAGGAGGTAACCGCCGTGGCGCCTAATATGCCGAAATCCTCTTACCAATCAAGGTAGGTGGACCTTTGGGGTCACGGGCGCATAGAGTGGGGTCTCTGTCCGCCCACCAAGTGATCCTAGGGAAGACGGTGGCACAGTGGTCACGTGCCGCCGTAAACAGCGAGGCGAGGGGAGGCCCCTTTACAGTCTCCCCAGGGATGTGCCTTACAGGCGTTGCACGGGGGGGTTCCGGAATTGGTCTTTTAAGAGGAACCGGGACCACCCCTATGTGCTGATGGTGACCACCGGGGTGGTTTTAGTGAGGTAAAAATCCCACACTCCCCGACCTCCCATCCCCAGAGGTCGGGCGCCTTTTGAAGGTTTCCCCCCGAAAACAAAAAAAAAAAAAAAAAAAAAAGGTTGGTTCAGGTCGAGTTTCATCGGTAAGTCTTTTGGCGGAGTGTTACCTACAGCTTTCTCGGTTCTTTTGTATGTCCTTGTTCTGCTGTGTTGTTTTAGATGTTGCTGTTATCGATGTCATCTTCGGAAGTTTCGCTACTATCCGTTTTCGGTTTATTGTAAATCTCACTAGCAGCGATCTTGATCTTACTTTTGTCTTCAGGATGTCCTGTTTTAAATCGTCGTTCCATGTGTAAATAAGTCGGCCGACCTTCTTGGATTTATTAAAATACTAGCGACCCGCCCCGGCTTCGCACGGGTGCAATGCTGATACTAAGTATAGGTACTTCAAGAATGCCAGCACGCGCCGCCGGCCTCCCGGCCGCGGCCGGTACCGCAGCAACCGCTATGTCCCTGCGTTTTAAATGTGTAATATCTTCGAAAATATTCATTTAAATTACATGCTGTAAAGGGCCATATTTATCTACAGGGTGCATTTGATATCATGGGCATTATTTTAACCTAAGGTACTACTTATGATACTAATTGCATTAGGGCTACTATTACGCAAATCAAAAATATTATTAATGCAAGTATGGAAAACCTTAAAATGTAGTAAGTCATACAAAGTATCAAATTAGTTGCGCTTCTCGATAGCAAATGCGTAGGTACACTACGCCGTACGCGCGTCATTGGGCGTGAATTCTTTGACCCCGCCCGACTCACGTGACATTCGTAAGTTGCCAATGAATTGATTCATAATAAATTCCAATTTTCCCTTCGTACTTTGCCGGCTTAGGACGGTCAAAACTACGTCAACTAACATACATTAAAAAAAAACATTTACGTACCTAGCTTGTGGATTGTTTTGAAAAAACCTTATTTGTCGGTAAAGTGACAGAGGGTAAACGGGTGCTCTTCCACGAGCTTGTGCATGTGCTGGCACGTGAAAAGACGAAAAATCCAACAGGTTCTGAGTGGTTCTGGTGGAATGAGACCCCGTGAAGGAATAGGGTCGTTCGGGTAGCGCCGATGGAACATTTCACGAGTTCATACTAAATTTCTTGTGCGATCGTAAATTACAACCATTTGTGGGTATTGTTGGTTGGTGTACCTAGCCTGCACATTACGCGGTCGAGGCATCGTGTACACAAACACACACACAACACACAACTAATAAACTAACACTTAATACACTGCAATCCAAGCACCGTATGACGCGAGCGGCGAGTACGGCGATTACGTCACGGGATCAATAAATCAATTACGCGTCAATGCACCTGCGCAGTCGTTATGACACTGGTTCCGGGTTCGTGACTTCGTGTTGCGGCGGGAAGCATACCCCGCGCGGGGGTGATATTCGTATTTTTGCGAGTGAGGGAGTGGGACGGAGAGAGTTCAGGGAATCCCGCCGGACGGAATGTCTTGTAGCCCATTGTTATTATTACTTGTAAGGAAAAACCCGCGCGCGCGCAGGTGATGTTTGTTTACATTTCGCTTTGCGCTGTAACTGCGCTTTAAGATTTTGATATTTCAACAATTATTGGCGTTAACAAAGTATTTTGTTTTAATTACTTTAAGTGTTTATTTGCAATAATAAGCCTTGTGCAATTTGACTTACTACATTTTTAAGGTTTTCCTTACTTGCATTAATAATATTTTTGATTTGCGTATTAATAGCCCTAATGCAATCAGTATCGTGAGTAGTGCCTTAGGTTAAAATAATGCCCATGACTTCGATTCCACCCTGTATATTAAATGTACAATGTATTTAAGGAATAATAATTAATTGGATAAGGATTAATGCTGTATTGCTTAAAATCGCTTCGTAAATAAGCCATTATTTCTCGTAAAATGTAAAGGATAAAAAATGGTTATTGTGGGTTATCCCTAAGAGATAGACATATACCATCGCGGACTTTTTTGTAGACCTTTTTAAGGTGTACAATACTGTAGTACATAATTTTGACCTATGTCGTAGGGTTCAGCCAGCGTTTGAAAAGTAAGCGCAAAAAAATGTGTTTATTTACGACATCGCATTAGAAACCTCTAAAATTATCAGTGTTTTTCTACTATATTATGCATGTATTATATATATATAAACCTTCCTCTTGAATCACTCTATCTATTAAAAAAACCGCATAAAAATCTGTTGCGTAGTTTTAAAGATTTAAGTATACATAGGGATATAGGGACAGAGAGAGCGACTTTGTTTTATACTATGTAGTGATTTTTTAAACTTTCCAGTGGGTGCTATATCAACACACGCGCTGTGCAACGGCACAGCGAACGGTCACCTCCCTCCCCCTCCGCTACCGAACGGCGACACGCCCACATTTAAGTCCCCGCCCCCGCCGCCGCCCGCGCCGGCCCCGCCCCCCGCGGCGCCGTGCCCGCCGCCCCCCCCGCCGCCCCCCTGCGCGGCCCCCGCGCCCCCGCCCCCGGCGCCGCCCGCCCCGGGCCTCATGGCGCCGCCGATGCATACAGATGCAATGACTATAAAGAGGAAGGTGGATACTAAGTATAAGCTGCCAACGCTCAACTGGATCGCGCTCAAGCCTAATCAGGTGAGTCTCGTCAACTAAATAGCTATTAAAGTCTATTAGCATAGCATCAGCCTATAGTGTTCCCAGTGCTGGGACACAGGCCTCCTCTCAGTGAGAGGGAGTGGGCCGTAATCCACCACGCGGGCCCAGTGCGGGCTGGCGGATATCACATGTCTTCGAAATTTTCGGTTCTAAGACATGCCTCTTACAGAGAGATACTGATTATACTAATAATAATTACAACATCGCAGAAAGCGATAAAGCAGCCCATTGTATATTTTGTAGTGTTTGATGTATCTTTATTTGTTGTATTTTTGTGGTGTACAATAAAGTATATATAAATAAATAAATAAACATCAATTACTACGTCTAAATGTTAGTCGCACTATGTAATGAAAAAAAAAATCGTTGATAGCACATCAATTCTACGCTTTACATCAACTAAGCTGTGAATATTAACCGCTCACTGAATACAAAAGGGCCACAAATAAAAAAATGTTAAAATAATTTTATTTAAAAAATTAGGTCTAAAGTTATTAAAATGTTCATATTTTTAGTCGATAGAGCAGGTAAAACCGCATATAATTATATACGGTGACTGATAATTAGTGACCGATACTTAAACACGTGCTTGTACTCATGCTAACAAACAACTTTTACTATGGGACTGTACGAGCCAATACTGCTCATACAGCAAAAGTACGTTTACGCGTACCTTATTACAAATCAGTCAATTCAGTCGTCACTAAAACTCGGTCACGCGCTAATGTGCGGCTCAGATAACTAAACGAACGCTATAACCTGTTTCCACAAATAAACTATTAAACTTAACAGTGGTTTGGTGTAACTTAACTTCTACCTACAACAACTACCGGGGTATCCGTCAACGACGAGATAACCCCAACATCTTTTGGTCCTTCGAGCCGGATAACACGGCAAATCATCAGGTGAGTAATCGTGTCTCCTCATCAGCAGAGTACTTAGCGTGGTACATCCCAGTTACGTTAGCAAATCGGTACTGTTGGCTTCCCACAAGCGGGTCTAACCAGTAGCATTGAGACGTTGCACATGACGTAAAGGAGGGTGAGCTACGTTGAGTGCTTGCCACAAACGAACCAGCAGAGATCACGTCTGCTACAAACTACTTATCAAGAAACAACCAACGGGGATAACGTCCACGGCGGTTACTACAGCGGAGATTACGTCTACCGCTACAATCAAGAAATACCTAATCAGCGGGGATAACGTCCACTGCGATCACGTCAGCTCCGAAAACTTCGTGAGTACACACTAACTACACGCCAACTACTAGCAGCCATAAGGCATAAACCATGTCGACAGAAGACTATCCTGAATTTGTGGAACTTATAACTAAGCAGCAAAGCAGCTACGAGAGAATCAAAACTCTCCAAACCAACTACAAAAAGGATGCTGTGAGTAGAAAAACCATAGACTACCTTAACAAGCGTATCGAAGCTTTGCAATCTCTATGGGATGAATTTAGATCGAATCATGAAATCTTGAAGAAGTATGAGTCTAAACAAAGGGACCATGACTACTTCAAACAGGACATTTTCATCATAACAAGAAGCATGTTTGACGAAACAATGCAATCTATGAATCAACTACGAAACAAGTTGATAAACGAACCTGGATTTTCGGGTATATCAAAACCGAAAATACTAGAAACTCCCGGAACACCGCAATTTGATACAACTGGAGTACACCAACAAATCGGAGATGAAACGGACAAGCACCTATCAACGCTGTTACGTAATCAAATGTGTAACTTCAACGCCTTGAAGCGAGCGGTTTCCAAAACTAATCTGGATGGCATGAAAGAGAAGTGGCAACTCCAAGATCAAGTCAACATATTACGATCTAAATGGGAATCCATCGACAAGATTCACTGGGAACTAAGCTACTTACTGCAAGGGAACGACAAAGACTATGAAGCAAAATTCGACCATTGGGAGCAAGTCTACGACAACCTAAAGGAAGAGCTAAATAGAAAAATCTTTGAAACATCTCACTACGAAAAAACAACACCGCGTATGGAATTACCAGAGTTCGACGGAAGTTTCAACAATTGGATCACCTTTAAGGATTTATTCTTTGAGATGATTCATAACAATCCAACGCTGAACAAAACACAGAAAATGAAGTTCCTAAAATCTAAACTGAAAGGAGAAGCAGAAAAGTTAATCAAGCACCTTCCTGTAAGTAGTGAGAATTATGACTCGTGCATTGTTATTATTCAGCATCGCTACGACAACAAACGATTACTTTTCACCTCCTACGTAGATACACTTCTTAATCAATCATCCATCGAAAAACCAAACTCAACCAACATGAAGAAGCTGTATGACACAACGAAAGAGTGTTTAAATGGCCTAGAAAACATTGACATAAACATTCCAGTATGGGGTCCACTCATCGTGTACTTACTATCCTCCAAACTGGATAACGTCACTTACGGTGACTACATCAAGACCATGAAACAGTCAAGAGAGCTCCCAGACTTAGAAGAGTTTATGGAGTTCTTGGAATTGCAGTTCATGACGTTAGAAACATCTCGTAACAAAACGAATAGCGGGAAACAAAATTATTCAACGAATAATCAACATAAAAGTATTAACAACAACAAGTCAACGAACTTTAAAGACACAGAAAAGTGGTCAAAAACCTTCCATGCTACGCTGAGGAAATGTCCACTCTGCAAAAATGAACACACGCTGAGACAGTGTCCTGCATTTTTGAGCATGGATGTCGCAACGCGAAACCAAACAACAAAGAACCTGAACTTGTGCAAAAATTGTTTGTTTAGTCACGGCGGAAATAAATGCAATTCAACGAAAACATGCCGCACGTGTAACTTCAAACATCACTCCCTTCTTCATGATGATAATCTGAAAGGGCAGAAATCAAAGCCAACCACATCAACGGTGGCTGAGCGAACATCCAACCACATTAACGGCGAACAAGAGATACTCTTAACGACTCTTCAACTAAGAGTCAAGAACAAGGAAGGAGATTACGTCATCCTTCGGGCGTTACTGGATCAAGGCTCTCAAGTAACCTTAGTCACAGAAAATGCTGCTCAACGGTTGAACTTACCTCGAAACAAAATGAATGCCGCCGTCACTGGTGTTGGCACTATAATGGGCAAGAGTAAAGGGATGATAAAATTGGAATGCAAGTCTATTCATTCAGATTATACATTCCAAACCGAAGCATTAGTGATGAGTAAACTCATCAACAATTTGCCTAACTCAACGATCAACACAGACAACTGGACGCACCTTCATGATATCAAGTTGGCAGATCCACAATACAACATCTCTGGACCCATCGATCTACTGCTTGGAGCCGATATTTACTCCGAGGTGATCTTAGGAGGAATAATCAAACATAACAATGACTCGCCAGTAGCGCAACACACAAAATTGGGCTGGATACTGTGCGGTGCTACAAAGCAGTTCAACTGTCTAGTTACTTTAACAACAGAGCTAGACAACATAACAAAATTTTGGGAAATAGAAGACATTCCTTCAGAACCCGAAACAACGGAAAACGAATTCTGTGAAAAATATTACACAGAAACAACAGAACGATTGAGCAACGGGCGTTATGTGGTGAAAATGCCCATGAACGCTAACTATGAACAAAACCTGGGTAACTCGAAACCTCAAGCTACAGCACAATTTCTTCATTTAGAAAAGAAAATGGCGAGACAAGAACACTTCGCTAAACTATACAAAGAATTCATCCGAGAATACATCGAATTAGGTCACATGAAACCAGTGACAGAATCCGATAGTCGAGTACAAGCCTACCTACCACACCACGGCGTAGTAAGGGAGTGCTCAACAACAACCAAATTACGCGCTGTTTTCAACGCATCAATGAAAACAGACTCCGGGTACAGCCTAAACGATTTGATGGAAAAAGGGGCAAATCTACAAAAGGACATTCTATCTCTCATCATAAAATGGCGAAGCTATAAATATGTTCTAACGGCGGACATTGAAAAAATGTACCGTCAAATCCTTATCCATCAAGAACAACAATGTCTTCAAAAAATAATTTGGAGAGACTCCAAGAGAGAACCACTGAGAGACATGCAGCTGTGTACCCTAACATACGGGACTAAAGTCGCACCATTCATAGCGATGCGTACTCTCCAACAGCTGGCTAAGGATGAAGGCAACGCTTTCCCTCTGGCCCAAAAGGCACTACTAACCGAATTCTATATGGATGACGCCATTACGGGCCACCATACGATAGAATCAACAACGCTACTGCAAAAAGAGCTAAGCGAACTTCTGATGAAAGGAGGTTTTGTTTTACGGAAATGGTCCACGAACGAACCAGCTATTCTCAAAGAACTACAGAGAAACGAGAAAAGAAACAATCGTGAATTCAACTTCAAACAACAAGAGTTCAGCAAAACACTTGGACTCGCATGGAATGACGCAAGCGACACATTCCATTTTACTAGCGAAACGCCTAGCAACAATAAAAATGCACCATACACTAAACGCAGGCTATTGTCAGAAATAAGCAAGATCTACGATCCGCTCGGTTGGTTGGCTCCAATTACCCTACAAGCAAAACTGCTTTTTCAAAAACTATGGAATGATAACTGTCAAAACATTGGCTGGGATGAAAATGTACCAGATTCCATTGAAAAGGAATGGATGCAAATCAACTCCGATCTATCAAACATAAAACACATAACTTTACCAAGATGGATAAAAAACGAAAACAATAGTACGATCGAATTGCAAGCATTCTGTGACGCGAGCGAGAAAGCTTACGCATGCGTTATCTACAGCCGAACTACGTCACCCACCGGTGCGTACGAAACTACACTACTTGCGGCAAAAACTAAGGTGGCACCAATCAAGAAGAAAACTACAATACCGAGGTTGGAATTATGCGCCGCAGTTTTGCTAGCGAAACTCCTACAAAGGATAACTAAGATCCTGGAAGATTACGATCTAGGAATTACGTGCTGGACCGATTCTAAAGTCGTTCTAGCATGGCTTCAGGGAAGTCAAACTAAATACGAAAAATATGTAACCAGTAGAACCACACAAATATTAAACATCGTGCCCGCGATGAACTGGAGTTACGTGAAAACGAACGAAAACGCTGCCGACTGTGCAACAAGAGGACTCTCGCCGCAAAAACTGGTCAACTTTACTCTGTGGTGGGAAGGCCCTAAATGGCTTAAGGAGCAAGAAAAACAAGCCCTTATCTCAAAAGAAACTTATACCACAAACGAGGGTTTCCTAACAAACTGTTACACGACTAATAGTACGGAACCCACGTTGATTAAAAATGAAATTATCAATTCATTACTTGAGCGACATAGCAACATTGATCGTATTACAAGAATACTCGCCTTAGTGATACGTTTCGCTGATGCATTACGAAATAAAAGAAGGTCAACTGAGTTCAATGAACTAAACTTGAGTGAAATAAACAACGCACTATTTATAATTATCAAATCAGTGCAACGGGATTATTTCGAAAATGAAATAAATTCTCTTGATAAAGGTGGAAAACTTCTCAACAGAAGTACCATTTTGAAACTTAATTCATTTTTGGACTCTTATGGAATCTTACGTGTTGGAGGACGTCTAAACAACTCAAACTTGCCAGTAGAAACGAAACACCCCATCCTCATACCAGGAGAGGGAAGACTCACCCAACTAATTGTTGAAAAGGCGCATCAACGAACCTTACACGGTGGAGCAAGATTAACGCTAGCTGACACTAGAAACAACTACTGGATTATCAGTGGCAATCGAACCGTCAAGAAGATATTGCGACTATGCATTAGATGCCGGCGATACGCTACAACCCGAACGGAACAGTTGATGGGCAACCTTCCTAAAGAAAGGATCACTCCATCGAGGCCGTTTTCACACACCGGCATCGACTTTACAGGCCATGTGGACGTAAAGATAAACAAGGGCCGTGGGATAAAAACCTGCAAAGGCTACATAGCCATATTTATATGTATGAGCACAAAAGCAGTACATATCGAACTTGTTTCGGACCTATCTACTCAAACTTTCATCGCAGCACTGAAAAGAATGTGCGCCAGAAGAGGCACTCCAAAGCATATCTACTCCGATAACGGAACCAACTTCGTCGGAGCCGCAAGAGTCCTAAAAGAAGAGTTCCAACTATTTAAAACTATGCTATCTTCAGAGTTCTTCAAAGAGGTCAACGACCTTCAAATCGAGTGGCACTTCAACGCTCCATCCTGGCCATCAGCAGGAGGCTTATGGGAAGCTGCTGTACGTTCCATGAAAGCACACCTAAAACGGGTAATCGGACAACAGAAGCTTACCTACGAACAATTTGCAACGCTTCTTACACAAATTGAAGCGTGCATGAACAGCAGACCGCTGTGTCCATTATCGGAGGATGTGGAAGATCTGGAATATCTCACCCCTGGTCACTTTCTCACGGGGAGTCCAGCACAAACACTACCACTCAATGAACCTGAAGAAACAAAAGCGTTAGACATCAGAAACAACTGGAAACTTATTGAGCTCATGCGTCGACACTATTGGGATCGCTGGTCGAAAGAATACCTTCACTCATTACAAAACCGAAACAAATGGCAACAAACTAAAGAAAACATACAACAGGGACAACTAGTTATTGTCAGGGAAAGTAATCTACCCCCAAGCAGATGGGCTATGGGACGCGTAGTGGAACTGCACCCAGGCAACGATAACTTAGTACGAGTAGTCACACTCAAGACACAAAATGGGATACTAAAAAGACCCATAACTAAACTAGCCCCGCTACCTATAAACGAGGCAATCGGAAGCACGGATCCACAAAAAGTGAGTCCAGAAACTGAGCACAGCAGGCAAAAGAAAGGGGCTAATAAAACCCAGAAAAGGGTAAACAGCTTGCTTATGGTGTTACTAGTAGCGTTTACAACGCTAACATGTGGATTAGCAGCACCCAAGCAACATTTTCAAATAACTAGAATAGCTGAAAACCGACCAGTCTATTTCGACCCCGTCGGAAATATTCAACTTATCCACGACGAATGGAAACTTCTGGTATACTATAACCTGACAACATTCTGGCAAAGTACAACAAAGGTAGAAAAATTTGTGAATCGTATAGCTCAACTATGTGGCACGATGCCTAACGAGCCGTGTTACTCTACGACACAACAACTCAAGTTCGAAATGAACCAGCTGAACGAGTACAACATATTGTTACGGTCTCAACATCAACAACGAAGGCGACGTGGCTATGTCAACGGCATAGGAAATCTAGCACGAGCCCTGTTTGGTGTCCTGGACAGCGATTTCGCCGAAAAATACGCTCAGGACATAGAAAAAATCAAAACGAACGAACAATATTTATTACAGCTGATAAGAAATCAGACACTGATTATCGAGGCAGAAAATAATGTCATCAAGAAAAATGAAGACTTTGTAAAGACGCAACTGGAAGTAATTCAGCAATTCATGAACGAAACGAAATACAATACGGCAGTAATAGAAAACAGATTTCAAATAATGAAAACAATGAATGACGTCAACGCTGGGGCGTTAACTGCTAGTTTACTTATCTCAGTACTGAGAAGAAACCAAGAAATGCTCTTAAGTGCAATAACAGATATCTATAGAGGTAATCTCGATATGAAATTATTCACACCGGAGCAGCTATCTGAACAACTCAACTATGTTGCCGGTATTATACCAAAAAGGTTAACTTTACCTATTAAAAACAGCAACGGAGCAAACATAAAAAATATTTACAAAATTATTTATGTTAAAGCCCGGCTCACCGAACAGTACTTGCTCTTCGAATTACATATCCCTTTACTAAGTGATGACGAGTACACACTGTATCGCAATATAGTTATACCTAAACAGCAAACTACTAATCAATGTCAGGTGATAAAGACAACAACACAATACATTGGAGTCAACTTCGCAAAGAATACCTACATCCAGATGGAAGAGGCTGATCTTCAGCAATGTACAACAATGACGGCGGACAATCACATCTGCCACGCGTCTACAACTATCAGCAACTTGCACGGAGCCACGGCATCTTGCGAAGCCAAAATACTAAGCCAAAATGTAAATAACATTACATGTGATTGGATACCACAACAATGCTCTGACCAATGGATAAAATTACAGAGACCAAACATATGGCTGTATAATTGCATCAATGAGTGTACGACTCGCATTGTATGCGAAAACAGAATCACAACAACAATTATATCAAAGGCGGGGCTCCTTGCCCTAGGTCAGGATTGCATACTTCAGCACAAAGACGCTACAATTTATTCACATAACGTTTTTAGTAGCAGGACAAATATTGGAATTACCTTGGAGGTACCTACTATTGACTCACCAAATGATATGTGGAATACACTCAAAAACACAAAGATTGTGCTACCGAAACTAGATTTATCTAATGAACACAGATTATTAGAAGACCAGATAACCAGACAAAAGGAGCGAGAGAGCCTACCTAACGACCTAAGTGTCCACGACATCGGCAACTACGCTATAAGCACTTTGCTGGTGGGAGGAATTCTCGCCGCTATAATTGTTTGGCGACTAAGAAGATATCTTCAGGCGCGTCAGAAGAGCAGTACCACTATCAATACGAACAAGACTCGAGAGAGGACAGAAGATATAGAACTAAAGGAGATTCCTACCTACGCTAAAATACGACAGGGACATTCAGAGGATTACCGTCCGCAGCAATCAGCAATTGGAACAAGATTCAAACTATGATTAATTATTTAAGAATTACTTCCTGCTTATTGTTTTAATTGCTTTTATTAGTTTTATAACATTATATACCTACTTGTAACGCAAGTTTGGTGATCTGAATACGCATATTTTTCCCTCGGGAGCATGTACGAGCCAATACTGCTCATACAGCAAAAGTACGTTTACGCGTACCTTATTACAAATCAGTCAATTCAGTCGTCACTAAAACTCGGTCACGCGCTAATGTGCGGCTCAGATAACTAAACGAACGCTATAACCTGTTTCCACAAATAAACTATTAAACTTAACAGTGGTTTGGTGTAACTTAACTTCTACCTACAACAACTACCGGGGTATCCGTCAACGACGAGATAACCCCAACAGGGACCAAACCTGAAATTGTGAAAAAAAAATCTGCTGTTCAGTAATTTATGTTCGCCTAACTGGTCAAAATGTAGGTACTGAACAGCGGATTTTTTTTCGCGAATTCAGTTTGGTCCCATAGTAAAAGTTGTCACCCTATATATTAACATGTTATATTAACAAAAAATAATGATGAAATAAAAAAAACATGGCCTAAGTTTTGTTTTGGCCGTCGTATAAAATTTATGCCTTTTGATTTGTGGCCCTTTTGTATTCAGTGAGTGATTTGACCTCGTAATTGCTTTACCACCCCATTGTAGAATGCCGCTTCAATAAAACGTCAAGGTTTATTTTTTGCTGTAAACACCAATGTGATAATTATATAGATAGATAGTTTCGACCTAAGTAAAGAATACATTTTCAGTTAACTGGAAGTTTTTGTCAAACTTATGAGGTCGATTATATTTACCATCTATATTACACACTGTAAACCTATAGATACCCGAATTTGACCTCCTTTTACAAACGACCTTTGATCATCGCTACGACAAATATCGAAAATATCATTTAAAAATTCTCACCTTACAGGTCCGAGGAACAATCTTCAACGAGCTCGACGAAGAACGACCCCGACGGAGGATAAACTTCACAGAATTCGAGGAGAAGTTCCGCATCGGTGGCGCGTGTCCTCAGCTGGACACAGACACCGACACACTCGCTTCCTTCCCCAGCAAGCGCTTCCGCAAACCCGACACTGTGTCACTGTTGGAACACACACGGCTCAGGAACATAGGTAAGTTTAATTAATTCAGCTTTTTATTAGCCTGAAACGTCACCTGTCACTTTTACACGTTAAAAGAAATAATAATGATAAATGATTTATTTCTGTAAATAGGTTTGTACAAACACTTTTACACGTCAATCTTATTTTTAAAAACGAGATCAGGTCGGCGTTTCCTATCTGACTACTCTGAGAAGAAAGGCCTAAATAAACTCAGAGGTCATAGTCTCTTTTAAAGTCCAGACATGATCTTGGTCAGATCATGTGGAGACCATGTAGATTGGTGTCTGAAATGATCTTTTGAGGAAAGAACCACACAGATTGAGTGGACCTGTCCATTCAGTGCTCGCATTTGTCAGTAATCATGCAGCTCAACTCAAACCTAAGGAGCTCAACGATTATACGATACGATAATAAGAAGAAACACAGAAACAAACTCACAGTTTTTTTTTAAGTCCACTCATTATCTTGGTTATATCATGTGAGGACCATGTAGATTACTTTTTGCGGAAAGAACCACACAGATTTCAGTGGACCTGTCCAGTCAGTGCACGCATTTCTCAGTAATCGTGTAGCTCAACTTATAAAACTTACGGGGCTCAAAGGCAACGACGTTGAATGTTTATTTTATTTTAAATATTTTTTCTTTCCACTCCTCTACATGTTGAGCTAGTGTGGACCAATCCCGAAACATTTGAAAACGTTTAAGATTAGACCCCTTAAATAAAAGCTTGAATAAGAAAAACATACTTCTGAATAATGGCAACACTAATTATGTCGCACTAGGAGTGGTATCAATCGCATAGAGATTCGCAGGAATCGTGAATTTTTCTGGCACAAAAATTATCCTGTGTTACTGGGAAATTGTGTAGCTTTTTATCACTCATTTATTTTTTGAAATCGATGCAATTTTTTTAACAACTTTAAACATAATAAACCATAGATCCATAGATTCCATAGATTATTGATTTCCATAGATTATTAAACTTAAACAATCTTTTCTTTATTTCACAGCAATATCAAGAAGAAAACTCGACACGCCAGTAGAAAAAGTAATGACAGCAATAAACAGCTTAGACCTCAAACAATTACCTCTAGAAAGCGTAGAGATCCTTCAGCGAATGGTGCCGACAGAGGCAGAACAGAAGGCCTACAAGGAATACGTCGCCGAGAAGAAACCAATAAACCAACTCACAGAGGAAGACAAATTCTTAATGCAACTAACCAAAGTAGAACGAATTTCAGCGAAGCTTTCAATCATGAGTTACATGGGGAACTTCTTCGACAATATACACCTAATCACTCCTCAAATCCATGCCATTATTTCCGGGTCTTCCTCAGTCAAATCCTCTACAAAACTGCGCAATGTATTGGAAATTATCCTTGCGTTTGGTAATTACTTGAACAGCAGTAAGAGGGGGCCGGCGTATGGGTTCAAGCTGCAGTCTTTAGATACTCTTATGGATACTAAGTCGACGGATAAGAGGATATCGCTGCTGCATTATATTGTGGCTACGATACGGCAGAACTTCCCCGAGTTGATGAATTTCGATACAGAGTTGATGTATATTGATAAGGCTGCTCAAGGTGAGCTTTGTGTTGATTCATTTGTTTTTCTGATACAATTTATGCCGTAGATCTGCTAGTGTACAGACGCCAGCACATCAAGCTAGTAAAATCTGTCAAAGGAGAATGGGCAGATTTGCCCAAGTATTGTAGCACTTTGAGTAATATATCATTAGAAAGATATAATTTAGACAAACAATTTGTTGTATGACAGCGATGCTGAAATCTACATCAGTAAAAAGTTACAGGGGCTTAAAGTTCCTTTAGATCTATTTAACGTGTTTGTCAGCAATTATAAAAGAATTTGACATATTATACCGAGATACGTAAAACTACCACGTGTATTAATAATACAAATCAAAATGGCGTCGCTATAATGCGCTCGCACCAAGTGCGCATGAGTGAGTCACAAAACGTATGAGGGAGCGAGAAAGGTGGCTACTGTCGATAAGGCTTGCTTTCGCTCTCGCTTATACTAAGTGCGAGTGAGCGAGATAGTATGCAACCTAAAACAAAAGCAACAACAAACAGACAAACTATTCATGCCCATGTCGCCATTAATTCGTGAATATTGTTCTGGTGCTAACGTGCGTTCAGAGTGATTTGATTCCTATACTTACGTTTCGGCTGTGTTTGGACATTTTTATGGTTTGATTTCTTTACTGACGACTCGGCTGTGTTTGGACGTTGTTTCTGTTATTACCTGCGACTTGGTTATTTTAAACGGACTTTGATTACTGCAAGTGAACGGATTTTGGTGAAAATGCGAATTGCCGCTGCTCTCCTTAAAGCATTAAGAGCGCCTTTAGAAAATAATGCTTACTCTAGCGAGATTATTAATATTATTAATGAAAGAATAGATGTACCAAATCGTCTTGGTAATTTCGTAACAGAAAATAATATAAACATGCGAAGGGCACAATTTATCCAAATAAATAGTGACACATTAAATATTCCTTTTCCTATTTTAAGCGAAGAAGATTTGATATTGACTGCTCTTGGAACATACCAATTGAAACTGACCAAATCGTACGTCGGTGAACATTCAAGGGGTGGTATATATACTATAGAAGTGTGCCACGAAATAAGTCCGAACCTAATGGATTATGAAATAGACGCAAGTAACTGTGTGTTATTACGAGGCCAGATTCATTCACGACATACGTCGAGAAAAACCTATTACTCGTATATTTTAGTTAAGACCAATATGACAGGTAGAGAGGCTTTATCGCACCTTTATTGTTTTTGCTTAACTGGAAGTCGTATTATCGGAACTTTTGCTCACATTATGAGTATAGTTTGGTTCTTGGGATTTGCAAGACATCAAAATTATTTACAAAGCCCGGCAAGTTTTCTAGATCATATTATTTTAAATGATGAGAATGTTTAATAATAAATAATGCAAAATATAAGAGTTATATTTCTATTGTATATGGTAAAAGTGTAAGTCTTAATCATACAATTAGTTGTTTTTTACTAATATTGGTTCAAATAAAAGTAACATATAAATAAAAATATAAAATAATATAAAAAAATAGTATAAAAATAACAACAACAATCAATGCACATGTTTTTTTTTATATTTTTTATCCCCTTTTGAACTTCACTCACCTTACCACTTTCAAAGAAAATAGCATGCGGCAGTAGGCTACATTCATACTCCACAGTACATATAAAAGAATGATAATGAATATAAAATAGGTATCCGTAAAAATTAAAATATTAGACAACAACCCACTAAACAAGTAGGTTATTTGCTAAAAATTCAATTTTTAAAATAATTAAAAAAAATTATTACTTTGACGTCGCTGAGAGTAAAAAAAAATACATTTATGTGATGAAGGCAACTAGTACAACATATAACCATATAGTCTATATTGCTACAATGGTTGGGCAAACCTTCATACAAATCTGCCCATTCTCCTTTCTTTAATATGTTTTTAACTTTATGGCTAAAGTATAAGGTTCAAAGTTGATTGGGAAAATTTGACAGTTTCGGGTAGCTTGGTGTGCTGGCGTTTGTAAATTTGTTGCTATATTTGTCTACTTCAATGCATCTTTTCTTTCTAACACTTTCATCGAGTGGGAAAAGCTAAATATACTTAATATAAAAGTTTTGTAAAAATTTTCAAATGGTGAATATTGCTTGTTCCAAATAGAGTATCACTGTATCACTAAAGATCTCCATTTTTAGCAGTATGCTATTCGAATTTAACCCTTATTGCTTATGGCAATCACCTCACAAACTAAAACATTTTTGTCATTCCTTATTCCAGTATCCCTAGAGAACGTAGCAGGTGACGTGTGTGAGTTAGAGCGAGGCATGGAGGCTGTGAGACGAGAGGCAGAAGCCAGGGACGGGCTGAGAGCGTCCCCGCATGTTCTGAGGGACTTCCTCGCCAACGCGGCAGACAAACTGAGGCGGCTACGGACTGAGACTAAACATGCACAGGTATAGTACCTCTAGGATTGTATACCTGAGGGGCAATTCTCATAATTTTAAGAACCTTCACAGTCTGATCTCAGTCTCAATCTGTCAAAAAATGCTTATATTTTCCCTACATTTTGTTTAAGTTTTTGACATTTGTTTGTCGCTGAGATGAGACTGCGACTAGATTTTGAACGTTTTAAATTACGAGAATTGGCCTTCTGTTGTTAGATAACATCTAAAAACACAAATTCAGATTCATTTATTTGCCGGAACGTAGGTTTACAATGGCCCCGATTCTGTTGTTCACAGACTAAATTAAATTTAAATTCAGTGCATCTTTTTCTTTCTGTTTCATTATGAAAAGGTCAGAACTTGTCTATGGATTAATTTGACAGGACTAAACTAATATTTATCTTATTAATCACGTCTAAACTTGTCTATGGATTAATTTGACAGGACTAAACTAATATTTCTTCTGTCCTTTTCTTAATGAAATAGAAAGAAAAAGATTGTGAACAACAGAATCGGCGCTAGTGTATGATCTTAAAACCATAATGGCACCTTTAAATTCTACCATTACTTAAGGTGTGCAAATATTAAATTTTATCTTCCACAATGCTTATATTTTAATTAAATAAAAATAAATAAAGATAGCAACAGTAAATATGAGCTACAGAAAAGTTTATGGTTCTCATATAGAGTAAAGCAAAGATAGTCGTACATACCGCTGCTTGTTTTTTAGCATTTATATGTACCATTATCTTTGCTTTATTGGGTTGGCGTTTTTAGGAAATTATAAAACAGTTTCCTGACAGTTTATACAAGGTGTAACATAATTAACGCAAGACCCCACACACTCCAATTAGAGTAATGAGTTAAAAGCATAATAACATTGTATTATGCTTTTAACTCAATACTCTAATTGGAGTGTATAAAAAAAAAAAAAATAAGTTTTGGTCATTACCAAAACTTATTTTTTTTTTGAAAGCTTGCTATTTTTATTAAGAAAATCGTGTTGACACTAGCATTACTTGATGTATTTAAAATTGAGCCTTATTGCCTGGAAATAAGATTTAATTTTCATTGGCTCAACCGGCGGTCAGTATGGCAAAATACATAATGTTTGAAGAAAATACCTATACTAAAATTACTGAAATAGATTCAGCAGTGCTATTCTGCAAAAATCTCACCGTGAAAACTAAGGTGAAGTGAGCTGTCAATCCACCTGATGTTAGGGATTGCCTCCATTGATTGATTGCACTTAGCGCTCACTTCACCTATGTTATCACGGTGAGATTTTTACAGAATCGATAGGCTGTAGTCAATTATGAACAAACTACTTTCAGGACTTGCGTTTATTCTGTTACAAGTTGTATAGTCGACCTCGTAATTGCTTTATCACCCAAAGGTTGAAAAGGTTGAATAACACTTGCACGTCTTAAAAACGACAAGGCTTATTTGATCAAGTTTCAATTTAGTGGAAATTGTTTTCAAAAATGGTAAAGTAATTTTGAGGTCGACTATACCTTCATTAGTCAGAGAATTTTACCATTGATATATTAGTTTATATCTTACTACAGTAGCTTATGTCTACAAATGAAACACGTCCGTTTGTGCTCAGGACTCGTTCGCGTCGTGTGTGGAGTACTTCGGCGAGGCACCGCGCGGCTGTGACGCTAACGCTTTCTTCTCGCTACTCGTCAGGTTTACGAGGGCGTTCAAGGTAATATACGCCATTTAAATAAATTCATTTTAATAGTTTTTTTTTATATCACTGTTCGGCTCAACCAAAGCACCTGCCAGCTAATCTCTTCACCATCCTTGGTTGACTGGTAGAGAATGCCTAAGGCATTATGTCCGCCTTTGTACCTTTTTGTGTGCGAAAAGATCAAATAAATATAAATAAATCATAATAGTCGTTTAATACTGGAGGTCCGGTCGTGTCGGATTGCCGTCCCATCGGGCTATGAGAGTGAGGGAAGAGGGAGTGCACCTGTGTCTGCGCGCACACTTGTGCACTATAATATCTCCTGCGTACCTGGCTAAACTCCGTTGAGATTGGCCACCGTGACCGAAATCGGTCGGGGAGGCTATTATTATTATTATTATGCCACCTATTACTGGTTTATGATGCACATAACATGTGCAAGCCCAGGTTACATTATCTCTCTGCCTAGCCTTATCCCATTTAGGGGTTGGCTGTATCATGCTCCGTGTCATCTGCAACGTTTTAAAAAAATACGCAATTCAGTGTCGTGCTTGGTAATCCCTAATAACCTTTAAATGCTCTGGGAACTTGCACATATAACATACAGGGCTACTTTTCAATGACCACCCAAATTATTTAAGGATGTGGTACAGACCATCAAACTAAACAAACTTTCTCCATGGGACCAACATCGTAATCGCATAAAATTTATCAACTGTCCCATAGGAAACTTCAATACCTACTCGACCTAAACGTATGGGACGGCTGAATTTTTATTCGCGATTACGATGTTGGTCCCATGGAGAAAGTTGTTTAGTTTGATGGTCTGTACCACATCCTTAAATTTGGCTGGTCATTGAAAAGTAACCCTGTATGTTATATGTGCAAGTTCTCAGAGCATTTAATTTAAATATTCAGATAGAGCCTGAATATTTAAATTATTTACCAGTTTTAGCTAACCTAAAATTCTTGTAAATCCCCATCGCACTTTAATTCAGACAAACGTGAGGTGCGATAACAATACACAATTAATCAAAATATCTTTGGGGCACTACAGAAACATGCGTATTCAGTTTAGCCAGTTCAATACTAAACCAGTCAACTTACAACTTCCAGCAAGCAGACGGTGAAAACGAACAACGTCGCAGGCTGGAGCAAGCAGCGCAACAGGCAGATCACGTCGACCCTAACAAAGCCAAGATCATGCAGAAGAAACAACAGGTATGCGACTGTAGGCCTTGTGTGTGGAGGAGTATGAACGATTGTGGCGTGGATGGCAGATTTGTAATGGGGGGTTAAGCGCTGTTTAGAATTGTATAAAATTTGGTCAAAG
This sequence comes from Globia sparganii, assembly GCA_949316385.1. Lineage (NCBI taxonomy): Eukaryota > Metazoa > Arthropoda > Insecta > Lepidoptera > Noctuidae > Globia > Globia sparganii. The sequence goes on along the minus strand of OX438668.1, from coordinate 3,330,150 downwards.
GTATTCTTTTTTGAGCTTTGGGTACCTTTTTCTGAAAGATATACTATAATTTATTTGACAAAAGCTACCTATAAAAATATCTAAGGTAAATTAAATTAGATTGTCAATTGATTGGTTTTTTTTTTTAGAATTCATGATTGACTATTCTAATCAGTCAATCGGCTTTATTGAATCACATGTTCGGAATCGTGATAGCATTCATTTTGACAGAATAACCAGTTTGTAGTGTTTATTGAAAATATTCGTGTGTGAAAACGAATATTTGTAACTGCACGGTGAACGGTGAACAACAACAGAATTTATGTGTTCTACAGAATTTATGTACACATTCCAGAATATTTGCTACTGTAGAAAATAACGACTCATCTCTTGTAAATAAATCATATTCCAAACAGTACGTAAACTAAACTAAACAGCCCTTAACTCCTAGAAACTCGATGTTGCATTCATTGTTAGATTCGCTTCGATGGCTCTACATAACGCTTTCAAGGTGAATGGACAGTAATTTATTGTAGAGTTCAAAGCCAAATACACTTTGATTACAGCAAGTTAGAAGGTTCTCGGACCGCGAAATAGAAATAATAGTAAAATAATCGATTTGACTCATTTGTGATCACGGGGCAGGGAAAGGGTTGAGTCTGCACCCAAATTGCTTAAAACTATCAATCACAATCTGAATCATTTTGAACGATATTGCTAATCCATTGCTTCATATGTTCGAAAAATTTGTCTGCTCACAACGAAAATAACGCAATGAATGTTGTTGAACTGTCAAAATGAGAGCCATTGGTACTATTAGTGTGTTACGCAATTACCCCGCTGTTCATCCTAATTCGGACGTACCATTTTTTGCTGCCTCTATGAATGTTTTTGCAAAAGCGCTGTTTCGAACCGTGATTTGCGCATCAGTCTAAAGACCGCCAATTAAATACGCAAGATGTGGCTCGGGAGGCACATGTACGTCACTCAAATGCATGTAAGCCACATGCGCAACGATCAAATGCATGCAATTTACATGCGCGGCTTTCAAATGCGCATTAGTCAAACTCTTTCACTTTTGCATCTAAACACGGGTGCGTATGCAGTACTTATGCTAGTAAATTTTCAAAGAAAATAGCAGAAGGAAAAATATTATTCTTTCTTCATGGCGCAGTATGCCATTATTATAAAGTTAAGCTGTTTTCAATGAAAGCAAGTGTATAGTAATTGCAATAATCAAAGTGTTGAGGCTTATACTGATGCATTCTGTCTACAGTAGCCGTGATTCGACTGTTTCTACATAATGTACTCATATTTTCCACTAATTTTGTTTTTTTTTTTATTTATACTTTTTTGTGTTTTCTTAATCACCTCTGACGATATCGCTTTTTTGTGTTAATAAATGCAAATAATTATTAGAATACGTTTTAGTTGTTTAGTTTATTATTGTGAATAATTTTAACCCGTTTTACCCGTTAGTGTGCATATATACGAGCGTCTCGCGTTAACGGTAGAGGCAATTGTAACCGTCGACGAGCGTCGCCAACGTGCTGCTCGTGTATTTTAGTACGGCGCTCATATACACATGTTGTCGACGCCTACAGTTGATTCTGCTGTTGACACGTGTCGCTCGTGTGTACTCGCACTTAGCCTCCACTTCAGGCACATGTGCCTGGCGCTAAAGGAAGGTTAGCCTTCAACATTTGCCCGGCAGTATTTTTTCACGGCCACAGTATTTTTTTTTATATTGGCCCCGATTCTGTTGTTCACAAACTAAACTAAATTTAAGTTCAGTGCATCTTTTTCTTTATATTTCATTATGAAAAGGACCTGTGTCAAATTAGTCAGCGCCTGACGTAAATTGACGTGTTTTTAGTAGCCAGTTTTTTAATCACGTCTAAACTTGTCTATGGATTATCTAATTTGACGGGATTTAACTAATATTTATCTTCTGTTCTTTTCATATTGAAATAGAAAGAAAAAGATGCACTGAACTTAAATTTAGTTTGGTTTGTGAACAACAGAATCGGGGCCATTGTATTACTAACTTGATCTCAAAGGTGATTAAGAAAGCCAGTATGATTTTATTTCTACTTACAATCTGTTACATATAGATGTGAGTATGTGCATTAATACTATTATTTGAGGTGACAGGTAGACAACATTATACATTGAAACACATGATATAACATGCTATTTAGTGGTGGTGGTGTATTACATTTAAAGGTTTATGTGGCAACACTGGTAGAACTCAATGCATTTATTTAGATATCCAGTCAAATCGAAAAAAAAAACCTCTATAGCAAAAATTAGATGAAATACAATTTTAAAACTATAACTTTGTTTTTTTTTTTAATAATGATTCCACACATGCTTAAAGCCAAGTACAGCAATCATTCTAATTTCAAAAATCTCTTTACTCACCAATGTTGCCACAACAACCACATCAAAAAACTACCAAAAAACAATCGTAGTAGGTGATGGTAACACCGTAAACTTTCTCACAGAGGTTTAACTACGCGGCCGTCAACGCAGGCCTATTGCAGCAACACTTGTCACAGTTGAGGCACAGTCTAGGGCCCGTGTAGGCCTCCCGGGGCCCAGGCTAAAGGCCTAACATATAGGAGTAAGTCCAGTTCACACTGACGGGGAAACACTTGAGTGTGCGTGTGTACTAACCACAGTGGGTGGGGATGGTTGGTGTGTAATGGGTGTAGAGGGCTAATAAAATGGTTCAATTTGTTTAAATAAAAATATACTAAATGCATAAAAATCGGTGCTTCGGAATTATAAATAAAAAAACTGAATGAAAATACTTTATGGTAATTATAATATTGAAATCTATGAAGTTCATGGAGTCCGACAGGTTTAACCAAATTTTCACACGGTACAGAATACTTGATGGAACAAATTTACTTGTTGCAAATGTCTAAGCACCTAAAAACAGATTCCACCAGACTGTTTTTTGCACAGATATAGATAGACCTAGATAACGCAAGTATCACGATCTGTATGAAAACCAAGCGTGCCATTTTTTGACTATCTACTATGACGTCACAAGCACTGTTTAGTGTTGGGAAAATCATATCGATTCAAAGACCGGCCCCCAAAGGCCTAGCGCCAGCGTTCACGCTCACCCAGTCCAGTACTCAGGACTGAGCGCAAAAGTGGCGGCTTACGATTTTTGTACGTAAGTTGGTGCCACTTTTGGCACGCGCTCTTGCGTTATCTAGGTGTATCTATATCTGTTTTTTTTTGTAATTTCAGGCGTGATAGAAGTCAAGAACGTGTCTATTTAGCAATAAAAAAAAAAGTTTCTGAAGATATCCAAGAATGATTTGATCACATTTTAATAACACTATGAGCCTGTTCAGTGAGGCAACACCTAACAAATAAATAAAAAAAAAATGGTAAAGAATTTGCATGAATAAATTATGGCAGATAATGAGATTAATCGGAACTTATCAAGAGGTGGTAAAAGATAAAAAAAAACTTCTTAATAAAAGTCTCTACTTCTATTACACACCGATTCTGGGCCAAAGTGTGACTAATGATCATGAGAAAGATTCAGCATGTTTTTGGGGCAAGTCTGGACTGGTTGATAACCCCACGCGCCTAGCATGCACACGACCATAGTAACCCTTCACCACGATAGGGTTAGGTCTAGATTTCTAGATATTTGGGATAGAGGTGTGCCTATGCACGGGTTTTGGACTACTCTTGTTTTCGGAGCTGATTTTTGGGGTCAAACGAAATTTGCTCCATGAATGCAAGTTTTTGGGACATCAAATACATAAACTCACGTCTTTTTCCCACGGGGTTTGGCAAAAACCGGCATCTCCTCCGATCCTTACATACTGCTTTTGCTTCGGTACGTTCTTTTTGGAACTAATTTTTAGTAAATTAACCCTTCAGGGAAAACATCTTAATTATGATGTTCTGTTTGTTGATTTGTATTAAAATTCACACGGCCTTATTACAAAACAAGGATTATATTTAGAACCAGGTTAAAACCACTGAGTCATTTTTTAATTTCGAACTCAATTCCGACAAAATTAAAGTTCTAATTACAAAAAGTATCAAACTCGAGACTGAATTGTTAATTTTGTATTAAGAATTTTACTGTGCTCTGAATAATGTTTATCCATATACTAATAGTTGAAGGGATGGAGAGTGACATAGGCTACTTTTTTTTTCAACCGTGTAACCCCGAATTTAACGCGAGCGAAGCCGCGGGCAAAAGCTAGTAATACAATAACGAGTTTGAAAATTTGTGCTTGGACAAAAGTTAGAACTCGTTTTGTAATAAGACGCATTGTGTTTGAAAGCAGAATCAATAATCAAATATACTGATCAATAAAATATTGCTTGTTTTTAAGAAAGGAAAAATATTTTACAAGCTTATTTTCTTTATTAAAATGTGGATATTCACGACTGTAAGTAGAAAGTTATTTTTTTTAGTAAACTAAAGTCAATGGAGTTTCGTTTGAGCCCAAAATTAAATAGAACAAGAGTACACCCTACTATACAGGGTGGAATCGAAGTCATGGGCATTATTTTAACCTAAGGCACTACTCACGATACTGATTGCATTAGGGCTATTAATACGCAAATCAAAAATATTATTAATGCAAGTAAGGAAAACCTTAAAAATGTAGTAAGTCAAATTGCACAAGGCTTATTATTGCAAATAAACACTTAAAGTAATTAAAACAAAATACTTTGTTAACGCCAATAATTGTTGAAATATCAAAATCTTAAAGCGCAGTTACAGCGCAAAGCGAAATGTAAACAAACATCACCTGCGCGCGCGCGGGTTTTTCCTTACAAGTAATAATAACAATGGGCTACAAGACATTCCGTCCGGCGGGATTCCCTGAACTCTCTCCGTCCCACTCCCTCACTCGCAAAAATACGAATATCACCCCCGCGCGGGGTATGCTTCCCGCCGCAACACGAAGTCACGAACCCGGAACCAGTGTCATAACGACTGCGCAGGTGCATTGACGCGTAATTGATTTATTGATCCCGTGACGTAATCGCCGTACTCGCCGCTCGCGTCATACGGTGCTTGGATTGCAGTGTATTAAGTGTTAGTTTATTAGTTGTGTGTTGTGTGTGTGTTTGTGTACACGATGCCTCGACCGCGTAATGTGCAGGCTAGGTACACCAACCAACAATACCCACAAATGGTTGTAATTTACGATCGCACAAGAAATTTAGTATGAACTCGTGAAATGTTCCATCGGCGCTACCCGAACGACCCTATTCCTTCACGGGGTCTCATTCCACCAGAACCACTCAGAACCTGTTGGATTTTTCGTCTTTTCACGTGCCAGCACATGCACAAGCTCGTGGAAGAGCACCCGTTTACCCTCTGTCACTTTACCGACAAATAAGGTTTTTTCAAAACAATCCACAAGCTAGGTACGTAAATGTTTTTTTTTTATGTATGTTAGTTGACGTAGTTTTGACCGTCCTAAGCCGGCAAAGTACGAAGGGAAAATTGGAATTTATTATGAATCAATTCATTGGCAACTTACGAATGTCACGTGAGTCGGGCGGGGTCAAAGAATTCACGCCCAATGACGCGCGTACGGCGTAGTGTACCTACGCATTTGCTATCGAGAAGCGCAACTAATTTGATACTTTGTATGACTTACTACATTTTAAGGTTTTCCATACTTGCATTAATAATATTTTTGATTTGCGTAATAGTAGCCCTAATGCAATTAGTATCATAAGTAGTACCTTAGGTTAAAATAATGCCCATGATATCAAATGCACCCTGTAGAAGTGTGATATTGGAGTTGGAAGTTGTTGTATTTTAAAACACGGTTGTTTGGAGGGTAGCAAAAGTATTAACACGTCGCACTAAACACTCTTAACATTTATACGTCATCTCAGTGCATGTACCATTTTATTTTATTATTATTTAAATTAAAACACTCGCCTAAGGGATATAGTCGCTATTTTATAGGTAAATTAGGTTGCGTTTGTTATATGGTGCATGGAATGGGCGTTATTTTAATATTAGGGTATTAGTTACTTCATATTATGCTAGCCGTTTTATTAATAAAAGTATAGAAATACAATTAAAGGCCACTAACTACCTATTGTAAGGCGAAAAGACCTTAAACTAAAATGATATTAAGTACACACGACGATATATCAAGCTAAACATATCCAGTTTTAGCTGACCTCGCTTTGTATAGGCTATCGTACAGTGAGAAGCCAGCTTATACTGGAAATGTATCGCTTGATATGAGCTCGTGTGTACAACTGCACTTCACTAACTCACTAGCAACAATTTAAAATGTGAGGAAGAAACCGAGAATACATACCTACTTATTTACGATTTTATATTTGATTCTAAAAATTTATTATTTTTATTTTTACTTATCAAATTAGTTTTTTTGTTTTGTTTTACTGAGTTGTCACGCATAACCATAGTTCGCAAATTGTGCATAAAAATACGTGTCAGAAAAAAAGCGGTGGATATTCAAGCTATAAAAACGTAATAGAAGACGAGTTTTGGTTCTCATTATATTGATCTTGCATGTTAAAAATGATAACACATAATGTTTTTTCTTCTGCCGATACCTATTTGTTTGATACGTTCCTAAAATGACAGGAAATTGGTAAATTTTATTTTGTTTGCCAACTCTTGTGAGTTCGGTGACCTTTTAAAAAGAAATTGAGTGTAAATATGTGTTTTGTCTTAACGCTGCACTTGCATGGACGTAACAGGGAATGTGTTTACTTATTATGCTAATAATTATCATTTATTACTATTAAAATGTAGTTTTAAGAGCCTCCTTTTATTAATAAGATTATTATTATTACTTAGTGCTACAAACTTATCGCTCCTTGAATAGTAAAACTGCATTTTCTTTTTACCTATTTAGATTTTAATTCTTATTTAAAATCCTCTAAAATTGGTTCTGGCAAACCCACTGTTGCAAAACCCATGAGATTCCACAAAAGAAACCATCAATTGATTGATTTCGAACCTTATTTCGCTTGGCTTGAATTTATGTAGAATATAGGATTTATTTAAAACTTATAATTAGTAGCTCTAAGCATGAATTTTCTACCCGCCACTGTTTGTAGCAATGTCATTAGAATCACTAAAATCCCAATATCCATACACCCAAAAACAAACATATCAAAATATTAATTCCCGCTCTCTCAACAGGAGGCTGTAATCAACGAATTAAAAACGAAATCTCAGGCCGTCGGCGAAAAGAAGCTGCTTCACCAAGACGAGGTCTACAACGGTGCGCTGGAGGACATCTTGCATGGCTTGCGGAGCGAACCCTACCGCCGCGCTGACGCCGTGCGACGCTCGCACCGACGCCGCATCAACTCACACCGACTCTCCAAAGGGTTAGAGGAACTGGATGTATGATACGAACTCCACTCCAGTGAAACACTGGACTCCCCCGTACAAAACGCCGTCAAATCTATCAACGCTAGATGCAACACTGACAAAAAGAAACGCCGCAAAGACCTAGAGATGGTCCCAAAACAGTCGATAGCTATTTATAATATCGAGGATAATGTGACAGAGTTTACCGCTCATATAGAGAGCAACAGAAAGAAGTCGACGTACAGAGTGGCGCCCGCGCCGACGGACTGTGAGATTGAGGAACGCTGCGAACTCATCAAGTCTACTTACGAAGTCATTTCGAAGTACACGAGAGCCATGTTCGACAAACAAAACGAAACCGTCGTATGAACGATGTGCCTATTTTGTATTGCGCGTATATTGCACTCATTATTTTTTTTTTAAATATATTCAATGTTATTGGCTTGTAGTTAAATTGGCCTAAAAGGTGCGGAGTTATAAACGTCCAATGAAAACAGACAATTCGAATTTCGAAGCCGTTAAAAGTGTTGCCATTAATACATAGATAATTACCCCGATAACTGGGTGCAATATATGTAAGAGTATACTAACTTTGATACGCCTACGATTCATTCCATTCCACACGCGACAGCGATAACCAATATTTTGCTACGACACCTTTTACACGAGTTTTTATTTTCTATACGGAAGCTTAGCTTTTAGTATCGTTTACATGCCCATAGCAGAACCCTAAAAACTTTCTCATTAAATATGAAACATGAATCTCAAGCACAAATAAACGAAGAATAGGACCAAAACACCAGAATTTCATAGTGAAATAGTAAAAAAAAAAGCTATGGGCAATTAGTCCCGCTAGATCAAAAATGGCCTTTAAAATAGACGCACAGGTTTTGTACCGCGATTTTTTCGATTTAAATATATACTTAGATATTAATAACAGTGTCCTTATATATGTACACATATACATAATTACGAACCAATAAACGATTTTTTGTAATATTTAATATTATAGTATGGAACATACGCATTTATAATATAGCATTTTTTATCTACTTGTGATAGTTAAAATTTTTTTACTGCACGATACGACTTTTATCGGCTGCCTAGTTTTATTATTATTATTTTTTACATCCTTAGAAATCCCTAACAGTATATTGCCATTTGTATTAAACTGCATGTATTTATGTACCTCAAAGGAAATTGAACGCTATTGTGTTTATATAGAGGTCCAGATTCCATGGGGCAGTTTGGTTTCACTTTTACAAACTCGCATGAAAGCCGCTAGATGTCGTATCAGTATAATTATACTATTTGTATAATTATCGCCACAAAACGGTCAGAAACGATTGTGTCTCTATTATTTTGTATACTGATATTAGTCCTAACATGACACTATAGCTGTAATTATTTATACGATTCAATTCCATCTAGATTAAGTTTTGTATACAAATTCTTTACCCAATAAAATAATTGCTTTTTTTTAATCTGGTAATAATCTGATTGGTTTTTCAAATAAGTTATTTTAATGATTGTAAATATTTTTTTTTTGCAGCTTGTGAAAGTTCCAATTTCAGAACTGTATTCGCATAAAATAGAAAATGTAAATATTGTATTTTTTATATTATTATGTATTGACTCAAGTTACTTGAGAATGTAAGCGGGCAATATAATTTTTAGGGTACCTATATATTTAATATTATGCCTGAAATCGGTACTTTTACATTGTAATTTCGAATAAATATGTTTAATAATTTAATTGATCCAGTGAATATTTAATATATTGATGCTTATGCACTAACCTTAGCGCGTAAAAATTAAAATTATACAACGCATACTTATAATTACATCCATAATTAAAATTTTATTGTATAATTATCATTTTTGCAAAGAAAACAATAAAACGATTAACTTTTCTACGATAAGAATAATTGCGTTAACAAAACCCGAAAAGAATATATGATGAATGATCTAAAAATTATATTTATTTACCCATAGGTTTATTGTATGATTTGAAATAATTTAAATAGCTACGCACTCGGGCTTACGTTATTAAATAGAGGTGCTTGTCCGCACATTAGCTTTTTAATATTCGTTTCGCTAAGTCATGACAAAATGATTCGTTCGTTCGGGAGTTGTTTATAAGATACAGGGTTATGTTTAATAACAAGAATGCATGCACAAATATGGTTATAGTTCATTCTTACTGTCATCTCGTTAGAAATACTGATTTGGGAGTAAAAGAAAAATAAATTTATGGTCTTGAACCCACATATTACTAAGATATGTCGGATAGAAAGACACAAAATTCAATATTGTCACTTATGATACAATGCTGCTATAGAAATATACATATCAACAACCTGAAGTATACAGGCTTTGTCTGTATACTGCTTTGAATTGTAAAGGTGACTACGATAATATAATTCATCAACTACACTTTTTCATTTACCCCCAAGAAAAGACACCCCAAAAAACGCGAAAATCGCACAAAAAAAATTATTTAACGAGCTGACCGTGAAAGTAGACTACACCCTTTTTAGTGAATCTTATTATTAATATGTTGTGTATTATTGTCGATACGGTTTCTCAAGTTATACATTTTGAATATTATTATTTCCCGAATACAGATGACAGCGTTTTTAAAATAGGTAACCGTACCCACCATTTTACCCCACCATAGAGGTAAAATAGCCTATAGATCGCTACAGTGTTGCCAAGAAATAAACTCGTTTTACGATGCATTAAAGTTTTTGACGAGTTTTTTTTTGTATCCCTTTTAGGGTAAGGATTTAATATTGATTTATTGTAGTTGGGCATTTTGTTTGTAATTATTATTTCTTGGCGATGATTTAGAGATCTAGACGTAATCTTTGTATTTTATGCTATTTGTATTGTTCTACACTTTACCTATTTAGCTGTATTTATTGAATAGTATTTCTAATTTAGAGTAATATAAACAATATGTGCCTATTAAGATATATAACCGTATGCTGTCCTGTGCATCATTCAATACTTTTTTTTACTAAGTAACAATATTTTAACTTAGTATTGTAACTTTTTTTAAATACACCAAGTGCTATAAACTTATAAATGAAATAGAAAATATATATATTTCTTTAACCTATTTGGTTAAAGAAATATATATATTTTCTATTTCATATTTAGTTTAATACTGAAATAGCTTGTAGAAGTTCCTTCAATATTTTATCACGTCTTTATATATTTAATTTATATACTTACTTTCATGTGTATTCGGGAACAATTTAAGTTTAGTAGAAATTTATAGAAACGTTTTGTGTATAGTTATTGTATATTTGTATTCGATTTCTGATTTTGTGTTAGTATCGCATGTACGCTAGCATTAGTAACAGTATTCGGATGCAATAAATAAAACATACATTTAATTAACAGTGATTTTATTTAACTTTTAAAAGACGTGTCATTTAGTAGCACCTTAAATCTATCTTAACACTGAGGGACACCTAACGCCCCTAGCTCATAGGCGTAAAAACAATTAAACCTGTTCCCTCTTGCAAAACAAGGTTTTTCCTCATATCAGTTTTAACCACCGAGCCAGTTATTGAACCTAACTGTTATCGAAATACAGTTGTCTAAACAAAAAATGACAGTTCGCTGCTAAGTTGCCCTTTTAGTATTAAGAACTTGGCCTAAATATAAATAAGGTTCGAAAAACAAATAGTGGCTCAAAGGTTTAGACTAGAACTAAAGTTAGGTTTCGTTTTGTAATAAGACGGCAAGTGTCTGGTTGTGTCATGGAACCAATTAAACATTCAAATAGGATACACCTTTGCCTTTCATTATGAAGTTAGCTGTAGCTAGCACAAACTTGGATTACAGTAGTGTCCAAACTTACTGGAGGCGAGTTTACCCGGTTCAGCGTCACCGACAGACTGGAGCCGAGTTTATCCGGTTCAGCGTCACCGACCCGAGCGTGACGATTCAGTTTGGTTCACAGTTCAGAAATAGCTTAAAGTGCGCCTAGAGAAGTTTTCACTTCAAAAATGTGTCAATAGACTAGACAATTCTTCCAATTTAAGACAATACATGCCATAATAATGAAATCATTGGCATGCAAAGCCCATACTATTAACATGAATATCTACATTTCCCTTTGTTGTACATTATTGCAGATAAGTCATGATTATAAACTAAATAAGCATTACACATTTTAATATAACTCTTTGCTCTCTCAAAAAGTTAAATCTAAATTATAATTTTCTATCCTGCACCATAACAATAATCATATACCTATAGTCTGGCACCACAGATATAGATACACCTAGATAACGCAAGAGCAACTACTTCGCGTGCCAAGAATCTTAAGCCGCCACTTTCGCGCTCTGACCTGAGTACTGCTGGCTGGGTAAGCGTGAGTGAGAAAGAGCGCTTGTGACGTCATAGTAGTAGGTAGTCAAAAAAATGGCACGCTTCCTTTTCATACAGATCGTGATACTTGCGTTATATAAGTCTATCTTTAGCTGTATCCGGCACTGACCCGACATCTGTCAGTGTGACAAGCGAAAATTCTATCTAGTACCTAATAGAGATCAAATTCGCAAAACAATTGTTCATTTGTATAATGGTCGCTGCACACAGCCGACGTGACGTGGCGGGGCGCGACGTGGCGGGGCGGCGACGCGACGCTGGCGCGACGGTTACCGTCGCGTCGAGCGCGCCGGCTCTGTGTGGCGTCGTCCGTAATATCTAGTACATTACAACTGCTCAGCGTCGCGTCGCCGTCCCGTCACGCCGCGCCCCGCCCGCTGTGTGCAGAGACCTAACTGACAGGTCTCAAGAAAACCTTCTTTCGTCGGCCACAGCCAAGAAGCTTAAAGATAAAAGTGAAGGCAACAATCTAAACATCAAAGTAAAGACGACTGTGGTCGGACACTAAATACACACATAAGAACGAGACAGTGACGTCTGAACGAGACAGTGATATGTGTTTTTTTTGTCATAAGTATCTATACTAATATTTTATAGAGGAAAGATTTGTATGTATGTTTGTAACAAATTGGCTCAAAAAGTACTGGACCGATTTAAAAAATTCTTTCACCATTTGAATGCTACATTATCACTGGTTAATATAGGCTTTTTTTAATTGTAAGAAAAAAATAAAATGTTTAAAAAATAAATGTCCACCCGTGCGAAGCCGGGACAGGCCGCTAGTGTATTCAGAAAGAGAGCATCCAACCACAGTCGTCTTCACTTAGGTATTGAGAGTGTTGCCTTCATTTTTATCTGCAAGCTTCTTGGCCACAGTCAAACTATAGTTAGACCATAAAGTAAATAGAAAAATAAACTGTATTGGTCTATGAAGGCCTTATCCAAAAATACAACTAAAACAATTTGATCATAACTCTTTGGTCATAAATGTAAGAAAAAGCTCATAAAATACGCTAAAATGGAATATTAGTTTTTAGATCACTCACACACAGAGATTATTGCTGTAAGTCATAGCCCACAGCCTGATAATTAAAAAAGGTAATATGTTAAAACAATGGAAATTACAAGTTCGTGAAATGTTAGTAATATTATAAATTAGATTAATTGTGTGCAATCAATGTTGCAACTCTATACAAAAAGTAAAGCATGTAACAAAAAAGCGTATTTAATAAAAAATATCTATCAGAGTGTACAGAGGCCAGCGCATCAAGCTACCCCAATCTGTCAGATTTTCCCAATTGAATATGAACCTTATTCCTTTGTACTAAAGTTGAAAATCTATCAAAGAAATTTGACAGATTAGGGTAGGTTGACCTGCTGGCGTCTGTACTTAAAATCTATTTCATGCACTATACTACAAAATGATGAATGTGATTTATTTTACTTTTTAAGCCCCAATCTACCCAAAACTAGCTCTGAAAGCCCTAAAAGAAAGGAAAGTCAACAATAACTTTGCCTTTCAATCCACCACAAAATAACAAGTGCTACACATTTTTAAATAGTACAAGTTTCAATCAAAAGTGACATTAAATTTCTCATTAGCAATACTTTTAATTTTCTCCACTATGGATTTAATTTCAGCCATTGCTCCAATACCGGTATCACCACACATTAGCTTCTTACTAATCGGTGGTATTTCAATGTGGCCCCAACTTTTAAGTGTAGCAACCTGCTGTGATGTGATGGGATGATCCCACATCCTTGAGTTCATAGCAGGGCAGAAGATTAGTGGCTTTGAAATATCCCAAGCTCGTGTTGTGCATGTGAGCAAGTTGTCGCATATGCCCTGGAATTGAAAGGAATGATTATATGCATTAAATTTAGATAAACTTTAGAAATTATGAAATGTCCAACTTGACTGGTTTTACAAGAGGTACTGACTGATTAAGTTTGCTTTTACCTATTTTTTTTTTAAGATATATTTGTTATATTGTGATAGTAGATACAAAAAAAAAGGTTTTATTCCTTGTTGAAGATATTGATTTTGTAAGTTACCTATTAATAGTTCAGTTTTTACCACCTTTAAGCAGAAATTCATATTCTACTCACTTGTGACATTTTCGCCAGCGAGTTGGCGTCCAGAGGAGCTATCAACATGATGTCAGCCATCTTTCCAAGCTCTATGTGCAACACAGGGTCACCCCTCTGCTTCCAGGCTTGCCACTCCAAGCTATCATCATAAACCTTCACGTCTGACGGCAGATCCGACATCTTGAAGAAATGTTTGGCATGTTCTGTGACTATAAGATGCACCTAAAAATATTTATCAGTGATGTTAGTAACATTTTTGTAATTTTCTTCAAAAAGCTAAATATGCTATGTAAACATAACCTCAAAAACATAAGTCAATTCGTCCTCAGGTATTTCTAATAGGGATTTTATTAGAATCGGGATTTTTAAGGCAGCTACGCTACCTGTCGCTGCAATCAATAGTTTGCAAGATCGTTTATCCATTTTAAACTTATATTCTAGAAACCTAAATATTTACAGTAGAAAAGTGACATTATATGACAGGAGTGTCATTTCACATTATTAAATTTTGGTCGTTCAGCTACACGAAAGACGAGGCGGTATGGTCGAAAGACTTTAGCCTGCCCATTGGGCGAATTAAAAAAAAAAAAAAATTGGTCGTTCAGAAACAAAATTAATAAAAAAAAAACATTGTTTTTCTCAGCATTTGTTATCGTTTTATCATCCACTGTTTAAGAATTCATATATCATTATTTATGTTATTGACAATATTTCCAATAATGCTGAAAGGCTCAGCAGTTCTAATAACCCCGAAGGGTAATTTTTACTTTTATTACTGGCAGCACTGAACTGAAACGTCAATTTATTATCAACAAATTATCCACAATAAAATCACGTCCGTCAGTCGATTATATTAGACGAAAGAAGCGGGTGTGTTAATTAGTGCGTGAAAACAGTTTTTATTTACGTTAATGAAAATAATGTTAGTGTGTTACTTTACTTGATAAAAGTTTTAGCGTAGTGTGTTTATTTGTGAATTGTAAATAGAAATATGTGAGTGATGTGTTGATCGAAATTTATTTGTTTACGATGGATGGCAAAGTGAAATATTACGAAGGTTGTGGACAGGAAGGGCCGATTCGATGTATATTTTTGTGTGAATTCCACCCGACCGCTGGGCCGAAGATAACATGCCAAGTGCCAGAAAATTATATATCGAAAGATATTTTTGATACAGTCAGTCATTATATCATACCGAAAGTACAGCTTCAAAGAAGCACTTTGACAGTGTAAGTATTTTTGCGGGTAGTTGCAAAATTGTTAAATTATGATATATGTATAAGTAAAATATTTTAAAGTGCATTAAAATTGCATCTTGTTGAAAATTTTCGATTTCACTTCTATGTTTGTGTAGAAATGAAATAAATACTAGCTGCTTATTTTTCGTGTATTTTGGACCCAGTGTTGACACGGCTTGGAATTCCATTGATAGTAGCTAAATAAATAGCGTAGTCAATTGTTTTCATGCAGCGCAACTGCTTTTCATACTTTTATTTACTTGTACACACGGCTACACATCAAGCTATATATTTCCAGTTTACGCTGACTTCTCATTGTAAGGAAATCCTATACAATGCGAGATCAGCTTATACTGGAAATTTACAGCTTGATCTGTAGCCGTGCCTACTAGCTTATTTGCATTTATTCAATAAACACCTTGCTTATATACCTAACGATACAACAGTGAAACAATTAACCTTTATATATTTTACTTTTAATGCGTATTATTTTAAACATGACAAAATTTTAAAATTACATTATTTTCTGTCTAATAACAACATGTCAATTATGTTGGCAACTCAAAAATAATCTGACCCGTTTTAACTAAGCTAATAAAGTACCTACCTATTATATATTGCTTTTAATAAATTGCAAAAAAATCTTGACAGTAATGGACCAGCCTAATTACCAAGTCAATAAAGTGCTTGCGTATACACAAAAAAGTCTTAAACTTGATACCATCCGATAATTTAGGAACGGTATTAATGCACGCGATAATAATGGTTACCGTTCCGTTCAGGTCCGCTGGCTTCCGTGCACCTGCCTGCATAGAAACAAATGAACAAGCCATCACAAATTCAAGATGACAATAACTGTTTCATTTCTTAGACTTTCCACAATAGAACATCTAATAATATTCTTGATTAGTGTTTCCTGTGGCTTTGTGCGCATAGAATTTTTTTTTTTGAGGATGGGATATCATCAAATGACCCCCCCACTCTGGGTGGAGCAAAAGGACGTGTCAGACTCTTACTGACGAAAACCCACCCCTGTTCTTTCCTTAGCCCTTTATGTTCCGGGGTAGCGGTAACCCTTTCGGACAATCCCGCTGCATGTGCATAGATTTAATAATTAATTGTGTCCTACATATCCATCTATAAATACGCATGTGGACACGGAAAGGGTTTTATTAAAAATGTCAATGAAGTCTCCATTGACGTTTAACCTTTTTACCGCCGGCTTCATAACAGTTGTTGTGCCCCCAGCGCCCGGCAGTGATTCGATTTTTTTTTCGAATAACCTGATAGAGTACAGCGTAATTAATAAAAAAAAACAGAGTAAACGAGCTGTGGTTCGTAAATATACGAGTCTGGCGAAATGGACACGAAAACATTTGTCGCATTAATCCGACGTAAGCGGTTAAAGGGTTAAAGAGTACGAAGAACGTACCTACTTCTGTTAGCATAGACGTTTTTATTTTGTACGAAAGGCCGTACGTCAGAGGTAACAAAACCAGTGTAAGCTGGCCTCTTACTCTATTGAACCTCCGTACTACGCTAGGCCAGCTTAAAGTCAACGTGTTACCATAGACGTGCGCCCAACTGTACAAAATGAGCAGCATCTTCTTGATGTGGTTTTTTTAAACTTTCAAATCAACTTTTTCTAGCTTAACGTAGTGTACAAACATAATTTTTCCCCAGAACCCTACTCGGGTCGAAGATCCTGGGCTTCCCAGTGCGAATAGACAACAAGAAGTACGCGCGAAATGCTTACTACTTCAACCTCTGCTTCGTGTGTGATGCCTGGGCCAGGACGGTGCATCTCGAGCCTCTCGTCAAGAAGCTTACAGAATACCTGGTCAGTGGAACAGCTTATCATATTCTTTGTCTGTAATAACCAAGCCAATAGACTGTCTGGTGCATAAGGATTAACCTTCGTAAGGTGCCCTCCATCACCTGCTTATCTGACTTTCAATTTTGTATAGCTCTTTACGCATCACCACACAATCATGAACAAATTTTTTTCCATCAACCGACTTCTATTGCTGAACAATGGCGCCAGGTCATTAAGGTGGAACTAGTCGCGAGCTCGAACTCACTGGTGGTTATGGCCAAAAAGCACGCTGTCTCACCTGGCTTTGTGTCCGACGAAGATAGTATCAGTGATGAGTAGTTAGACGTTAATCTATACGCACAATGTCTAGTTCTCACGCACAGAAACACAGTTCCGAACAGAAAGGCGCATAAAAAAATCGAAAAGAGCTTTGGAAAATCAAGTTAGAAAAAACTACTGCACAAATAAAGTTTATTCAACTCTTCGATGACTGAGCTTTGTCAGTAGCGATTTTGTTTTGAAGATTTTGCAGTTCTTTTATTACTTATTTACACCCAAAGTTACGTTAAAAATAGCAAGAAAATCGAATCTTTGTTGGCTCATAACTTTTTAATCGCTTTTTATTTTATTATTCTGTTTCCGTACAGACAAAATAATTAATAATAATACAAAACGATATCATGTTTAACTTTGAATTCACAATGTCAAACAGTGGAGTAATACTTCCCCGAAATTTGTATGGAAAAAATATCGACTAGTGACACCTTAAGATACTATTATCTTTAGAAATGTTATTGAAACTTTCAGCACAGCTCAATCCAGGGAGCCTACTATCTAAGTCCATCAACGAAGATACGGGCCCGTCCAAAAGTAGTGCGAAACTTCAGAGAGAACCCTAATCCCAATTAACTAACTTTTTCGGACTGGTAAAATCACATCGGAAGTGTTATCTTTCATAGTTCAGGCCCCAAACTAAACTTATGTCCGCAGAAGATACGGAGTAGGAGAGGCCCGTAACTGCAGCCGAAACTACGGACTTAGGGAGTTACACCTCCAAAATCACATGATCTTACCAAGTCATATATAGTAGTAACACATGGCCGAGAAGTCTTAATAATGGTTATTTATAACGATATTAGTATCTTAATGGATATGGCGCCACGGTTCTAACTTACCCACACAACATTCAATTGACTCTCACCAACTGACCTAACTATAATTATGATAAAATCTTATTACTCAATGACACTACACGTAAATTGTACGGGATGGTAATTTGATTTTATTTAGAAGCCAGAAGTAGGGCTTGGTTATTTCTACATGCACGTGACATTTGGTGTTTGGGAATGGTTTCACAATAGGGAGTAACCATATTCCATAACGGCGAAATGTATTCTCTCTGCCCTTTAAAGACAATATGAATCAATATTTCCATTATTCATCTATTCTCTATCGCATTCCTCTTTACCATATAATGGAGGAAAGTTAGAAATGGGAACATATTTTGAATAAATTGAAAAGCCACACAGACAAAGATCTGGGTTTGAAATGAGATTTAGAAGTGTTCGCTTAAACACCCGATGTTTGCGCGTAAAGTTATGAAGTTCCACTTTTTACTCAAAACCTGAGGGGCAATTCTCTGAATTATAAGAACGTTCACAGTCTGATCTCAGTCTCAATCTGTCAAAAAATACTTTTAATTTCTCTACATTTTGACATGTTTTTGACATTTGTTTATCGCCGAGATGAGACTGCGACTAGATTTTGAACGTTTTAAATTACGAGAATTGGCCTTCTGTTTTCCTGTAAACCCATTACAGACAAAAAGTTTCCTAATCTTGATGACATTAATTTTATAATATCTTTTTGAACAGTTATCAATGGAGCTGGAGACAGAATGGCTGTCGAAACAGTCCATTTCTGGCGAAGCTAAGGCACTTACCGGTGTGATGCGTCAAGTAATGCAGGACATCAACAGCCGTAGGATGTGCACACTTACAGGTAAATAATAATACTTACACACACCTAGTGTAAATAGATTCCTTGAATGATTTGATATTCAGGATTTTTTCTTACACACAACTAAAATAAAGCGAATAATTGATTTGAAATTCAAGATAATTTACGTGAAAGGCCAGTCGAATCTTTGGAGAGATTGACAGGCTATACACAAACGTTGCGTTAGAATTTAATCATCGTAGGTAGTATCACCCGGTACGTGTACTGTGAACGTCACTCGCATTGAAAATAAACTTCACTCTTGCTTTCTATGCGATTTTGCCACGTATATTGCAAACTTTGTTGAATTAGATACAAATTTCTGGAGATCTTGTTCACAGATGCTATTAGAAGACTTGGCAAAACCCTGCTCGACAATCAAATTAGCAATCGATTCATAAAAATAAATACTATTTTTGTTTATTATTAGTATTACACCACTCATATTAGTTTCTATTGAAGAAAACTGCTACAAATCAAAACAAAGGCTCTCATCATCATCATCATCAGCCTGTAACAGTCCACTGCTAGACATAGGCCTCTCCTATTGCACGCCATTAAACTCAATTTTCGGCAACTCTCATTCAGCTGCTACCAGCCATCCTGCGAAGATCGTCGCTCCACCTAGCCTGAGGGCGTCCCACCCTACGTTTACCGATTCGCGGTCTCCACTCAAAAACACGTCTACCCCAACGGTCATCGGTTCTACGGCTAATATTATGGCCACTTCAGCTTGCTTATTCTGTAGCTCACAGAATCTCGACAACTTTGGTTCAAAATGAAAAAAGTGGTTTGGTTAAAATAAGTAGAAGGACAAAGAAAACGGCTTTGTTTTTGTGATTTCAGCGACTTTGATCTTGTGAAACCTTCCGAATTATTTTATATTAAACCTGTTCTAATTAAAATACTTACAATAACCATTTTGAATACGTTAGTAGGTATTTACTTGCAAGTTTCCAGAGATACGCATACAGGAAATAATAAAAATATAAATTATTTATAGGATTTAATACTTGTTTATCATATTTATGACATATACAATGTTCATAAATAAGATATGTACGACGTACGTACCTACCGATTTAATGTCAATATTTAAAAAACCTAACAATATTTTTGCTACTTCATTGCGATGCTTCATAAAATCTTCATTGTTTTTTACAACGAATTATTCTATCAAATCAAAAATACCTTACATCATGTTATATTCAAAATTAAAGGATTTAGACTTTTACACATAAAAATGCTTACAACTCGACAAGTGAACTTTAATTTTGGTGAACATAACCGATGTTGCCTTTTAAAATTTTACCCCGTATTAGTGCAAATAATATTTTACGAACTACTTAACACTTTTTCTTTTGGTTTCGAGACAATTCGTGCTCTCCCATTAACAAATTTTAATTTATTGATGATCGCCACAAGTATACAAGCAGACGACGATATACATATGTATTTGCAATTAATTACTGCCCACACGTTGAACCGGTGTGTCAAAATAGAAATTTCCGTTCATACAATTGAATACATAACATAATCAAACAAGAAATAACCGTGGTTCTTAGAGCTGTTGTGAATAGCCAGTGCCCAGTTTAAAAACTGATGCGGTATTCAAAACTCATCGGTATTTGTAACGGGATTCAAATTTTGCAAGAGCTTTAAATAAATTGGACAAATAACAATAGGGTGTCATAAATGTCAGCTATATACAGGGTTATTTGTAAAACACCAGCAACCTCTTAAGAGGTCATTGTACTCATCATTATGAACAACTTTTACTATGGGACTAAACCTGAAATCGCGAAAAAAATCAGCTGTTCCCTAGAACAGCTGATTTTTTTCGCGATTTCAGGTTTAGTCCCATAGTAAAAGTGGGTATTTTTAGAATACCCAAATCGCTATAGGTGTGCCTATAAAATTTGAGGGTTTCCCTCGATTTCCATGGGATCCCCTCATCAGATTCCGATTTGGTGACAATGGGACCACCTCGGGAGCATACCCTTTCAAATAAAAAAAGAATTTTGAAAATCGGTCCACAATTGGCGGAGTAATGGCGTAACAAACATACACAAAAAAAAACATACCGTCGAATTGAGAACCTCCTCCTTTTTGAAGTCGGTTAAAAATAGTTAAAACCCATCTTACTTTATGGAACTTAAAATTATTCGATTAAGGGCTGATATTTCCATCGCCAAATAACTTTTATTCATTTTTAACCGACTTCAAAAAGGAGGAGGTTATCAATTCGGTTGTATTTTTTATGTTTGTTACCGCATTTATGAACCGATTTGGAATTTTTTTTTATTTGAAAGGATATGCTTCCAGACTGGTCCCATTCTTGTCAAAATCCAGTTCTGATGATGGGATCCATGAGGAATTGAGGGAACTCCTCAAATATTATAGGCATACATATAGCAATTTTGGTATTTTCATCAACATGTCAAGCATTTGCATTCAAAAAGTATAATTTGGTGAAGTGGAACTGATGAAGGAGACCACAGATAGCCACAGGAACTCTTCAATGATAATAAGTATTTCACGGGTGGCGATAAGATATCTCGATTAAGATAGTTAAGCGACTATGACGAAGCAAATTTAAATAAATGGTTCTGACGAAAATGGTACCATCAAACCGATCTGATGATGAAGCTGGAAGGTAGGTACCGGAACTTCGTAATAAAACCATGTATTCTAGCCGTGTTTGGGCTTATTGGAATTGTCATGAGATGCACTCTGACTATAAAAAGTAAAAAATAAAAACTTTTTAACAAAAAAAAAAAACAACCGACTTAAAAAAAAAAAACTACAAAGTGTAAAATAACTTTAATTTTAATTTTGGAAGTCGGTGGCAAAAACGTAAATACAAAACCAAAGACACCGACTTCCGAAATTAAAATTAAAGTTATTTTACACTTTGTAGTGTTTTTTTTTTTGAAGTCGGTTGTTTTTTTTTTGTTAAAAAGTTTTTTGTATGAAAGAACTGTGAAAAATTCCAAATTATTCCTCCGATATAATTACCTGGCCATTAGTTAGCCACAAAATGAAATGTAAAAAAAAATACATAAATAAGGCCAATGCAGAGCCAAATAAAAAAAAACAATTAAATATTGGAACTTTGAACTCAAAGTTTCTATCAGCAACATCGTTAACATAATCACATCAATTAACCTATTCTAGAACTCTCTCTTTGTTACAATTTATATAACGTTTTGCTATAAGAGTATTTAATGCAACAAAATGATTGTGTTGTCTAACAAAACGCAAAATTGTACCCGCATACATAGACTCACTCTAAGGCCCGTATTACAGAACGTCACTCAATACTCAAGCATTAAATAAAACTAGTTTCAACCAATCAAATGGCTTGAATCTAGTATTAAGTAATGCTTGAGTATTGAGTGACGTTCTGTAATACGGGCATAAATAATTCAGATTGCGATTGAGAGTTGGGTGCTGGGTCAGCGCTTCTAATTGCGTACGTAGGTACCTAACACGATCAATCTCAGCCTGAATCATTTTCAAGGATATTGCTAATCCATTGAATCATATTTTTAAAACTGCTCAACAACGTAAATAAAATAATAATAAATAAACATTTCTCTTCCACAAAGGCGCATTAAAAATATGAAGACACTACATGATAAATCCTTTGTCAGACTGGTATAGGAAAAACCTGTCACACAGATTACCAGGCCCTCCTCAAAAAAAAAAAAAATGATTGAGTATTAAATCATAAGATAATGATAACAAATTAATAGGTCGGGGCAAAAATATTTTCGTATTTTGAATCTATTGTTAGTAATCAAACCTCTTTGGCAGTACTGAATGTAACTGGCTGGTTTTAATACTATTAAATGTTGACATTCTAAAGATGCAATAAATTTTAAAAAAAAAACTAGTTCCCGCCATTTCTCAATTGTTTTTCAAGCAAGCAACATGAACGTATGTGACGAAGAAATTCGGTACATTTTAAAATTTTATCACAAAAAAGGTAAAAATGCGACGAACGCCGCGAATAAAATTTGTGCGGTTTACGGACCTAATGCGGTATCAATACGAGTAGCACAAATGTGGTTCAAGCGTTTCAAGTCAGGAAATTTTAGTGTGAAGGATGAAGCTCGCTCTGGACGCCCTGTCACGGATAAAATCAGTGCCATTTTTGAAAAAGTGGAGCAAGATCGACATATTAGTAGTTATGATATTGCTGAAGAACTGGATATTGATCACAAAACAGTTTTACGGCATTTACAAAAGTCTGGGTACAAGAAAAAACTTGATATTTGGGTACCACTGATCTCACTGAGAGAAACTTAATGCAACATGTTTCCATTTGCGATTCTTTGTTAAAACGTAATAATTCCGACCCATTTCTTAAACGGTTGATTACGGGTGATGAAAAATGGATCACTTACGATAAGGATGTCCGAAAAAGATCGTAGTCGAAGCATGGACAAGCCCCACAGACCGTGGCAAAACCCGGCCTGACTCGGAACAAAGTGATGCTGTGTGTTTGGTGGGATTGGAAAGAAATCGTCCACTATGAGCTTTTGCCGCCGGGTAAAACTATCGATTCTAACCTCTACTGTCAACAACTGATGAGGTTAAAAGAAGCTATTGAGAAAAACCGGCCGGAGCTGGTGAATAGGAAGGGCGTGGTGTTTCATCACGACAACGCCAGATCGCACTCATCTATAGCCACTCGGCAAAAATTGAGAGAGCTTGGCTGGGATGTGTTGACGCATCCTCCGTATAGCCCTGATCTTGCTCCATCAGATTTTCACCTGTTTCGGTCACTTCAGAACTCTTTAGGAAGCATAAAGTTAACCTCAAAAGAACACTGTGAAAACTACCTGTCAGATTTTTTTGATAAAAAATCTCAAAACTTCTACAGCAATGGGATCATGGCATTGCCCACAAGATGACAACAAGTCATCGATCAAAACGGCACATACATATGATACATATTATAAATAAATAAAAGATTAAATGAAAAAGATTTTTTTTTTCTGTATGAAAAATACGAAAATACTTTTGCCCCGACCTAATATTTTAACCTTTTGTAGGAGAACACAGTATTTACTCACTGCTGCTACTGAATACTTGCCTAAAAAGATACTTACAGTAAAGCTTATGTACAGTAATAAAAGTGCTAATATTCCTTTGGTAGTGCTGACATAAGTGCCGAAACTCGCGTTTCATAGATTTGAGCGTGTTATTAACGTGATTAGCATGTAGGTACTTGTTTGCGAATGTTAGCAATACACATAGTTCTCAAGGAAAACTTGAAATTATTTAAAAACCTGCTGTATGCATTAATTTGCTGTTTAGGTTTTTAATTAGTTATGTAATCATCTTTTTAGTTTTAGCTAATTAGGTACCAATGTTTAATTTTACTGTAGCGTCAGCAAATAAAAAACGCTCGTTCTAGATCTCATCCATCGCTTTCCATCAGGGCTCCAATTCTGTATGGTAATTATTATTCGGTATTTCGGTAATTATTACATGCAAACCACGTGTCTTGTAGAAACCTCTGTCACGGCAAGGAATCGAAATGTCAACCGTACGGACAACATGTGTTTTGACAGTTGAAACCACAGAACAGTTAATTTTATCTGTTCTGTTGTTGAAACCCACCAATCACATGGACCCGGCATACCTACAAGAAAAACGTGCATACCTACACTTTACTGAGAGGATAAAATGGCGGCTAATAGAGCAGCCCCTAATCGATATTTCTATAAAATAACATCGATAAAAGATTGTGGGAATGTTTTCTTTGTGTCACGGACTCACGGTACAATTTCTACGGGTAAAAATACCTCAAGTTTACTGACTTAAGTCTTTCATTTAAGTTATTTGTAGGTTCGTCCATCTTTCACAGCTAAGCCGTAAGACGTGTTACCGTCAATGGACCGCTGATGATAATTGATAATAATTTGAATAATAATAAAAAAAATTGTAACAGAACTACAATTTGGAAAAAAATGAGTGAAAATTTGAATTTCACGGGATATAATGACGGAACTAACATAATTAATATTTTTGAAATTTAGATGTTAAGTTTCCAACACCTACCTTTTCTAACATGCAGATGATAGTGGGCTTTAATTAAAAGTCAACAATAAATTATAATGAAGTATATAATTATATTCAAACAGGAAAAAACAACAACAAACAAATCACTCATTTATTTCTGAACTATACAATTTTGATCAGATAATTTCGATGTGATATTCTTTCAGGAGATTTCTTTCCATAATATTTTCGTCTGTATAAAAAATTTCTCGTTATGTCTTTTTATCTTCTTGGGCTGTTTTTGACATTTGTCCTTTAATTCTCTTAATAAATCTGAAACAAATAAAATATAAGTAAGCTTTAATAGATATTGAAGACAAGCGAGAGATATCTCCTACTCTGTCTCAATTACTTTATTCAGTGTCCGGTTGAAACTAGATTCTTCAAAGTGAAGAGAACAAATATGAATTGTTTTTGTTGACATCTCTAAATTTTCAACACCGATTGTTTCCAACCAATAAAGAACCATAAAATAGCATTATCGATAAATATAATAATGTCAAATGCACTACTCTATTCCTACAATAACAAAGAAAATGATTTCATTAAATACAACTTGAAAATAAAGAGAAAAGGGAAAATATGAATGCTTTGCTGTTGAAACTCTTCAAGGAATGCAGAATCTTTTGTTTAACCTCTAAATCTAATGATATTTCAGCTGAAATTAAGTACACATACTGGTGCTGGTTGTTTTCGGGTGATTTCTGCTTCTTTTGATGCCACAGCCACACGTAATGCAATTGGGCATCTTGCTACTGACGACTTCCACTATAGAACCGAGTTCAAACACAATAACACAGCAAATTACACCAAAATTCACAAATTATATCCACAGCTCAAGAGCATTTGACAGTTGACGTACCCAACTTTGGTACCAAACAGTGAGAGGATAAAATGGCGACCGGCCGCAAATAGGTATTTTAGTGACGCTAGGAATGGCGGGTTGCCATGATAGTGACTGTCAAAAATACTGTTATCCTTTTTCACTTATGCAAAACTAAGAAAGTTAAAAAGGGATGGCAATATTTTTATGATGTTGGCGTCGATAAGCCTCATATTTGTATAACTGTGTTTTTGTATAGTCAAACATTTCGGGTCCATAATATGGACCATCATATTATGATGTATAGTCTAGTTGAAACCACGCCAACTCCGCGTTAATTTCGCGCCATTTTCGCGCGGTTTCGTTCATTGTGTCTTAGTCGTGATAAACTAAGAAATTGACGTGGCTTCGGAGAAGGGAAGCATTACGTGGTCATAGTGAATTACGGCCCAGGTGCGATCGAGTTAAACAGCGGGCCCAAAAAAAAGCTGAAGAATTAGGTTGGTAGAAATGGTAGAAAAAAGAAAAATTATAACGATGCCGGTATCTAACTCGCTTATTATTTCGAGAGATAAGAGTCTAATACATAGGCTCTCAAAGTGGGCGGTAACGCCCCCTCGAGTGTGCTACAGACTTTCAGGGGGGCAGTAGAAGACCCAGATAAAATTATAATTATAACCTATCTTACGACTATATAATATTAGGTCCTTACATATGAAATTGGCGTTTTGTACGGGAGGAATATAAAGTCATTTTTTTTTTTTGTAAAATATATTTAATTAATC
This sequence comes from Globia sparganii, assembly GCA_949316385.1. NCBI lineage: Eukaryota > Metazoa > Arthropoda > Insecta > Lepidoptera > Noctuidae > Globia > Globia sparganii. The sequence goes on along the minus strand of OX438668.1, from coordinate 3,303,566 downwards.
AAAGTATGCGCCGTTGTTATCTATGCACTTTTGCTATCTCATAGGTAGTTCATTGATCCGTTTACTAAAAAAACCATGGGGCGAGAATCAATGAACTCTGTGAAGGCGGTTTAGACTGCCGCATCGGAGTTGAATTTTTTTCCTTGTAAGAAGTTGTCCAAATTCCGGAAAAAATGGTAATCTATTGGAGCAAGGTCCGGGGAGTACGGTGGACGTCGCAGACATTCCAATTGTAGCTCATCTAACTTAGTGGTTGTTTGTTGTGCAGTGTATGGTCTTGCGTTGTCGTGAAGCAGCAGTGGCCTAGAGCGATTGACCAATCTCGGTTGTTTAGCAGCTAGTTCTTCCTTCATGGTTTGCAGTTGCTGACACTAGATATCTGCCGTAATCGTTTGGCCAGATTTTAGAAAGCTGTAGTGAACGACACCGGCGCTAGTCTACCAAACACTCACAAGTAACTTTTTCTAAGTCAATTTTCGTTTAGGGCAGGATTTGGCTGGTTCTCCAGGGTTCAGCCATTGCGACGAGCGCTTCCCATTATCGTACAGTATCCACTTTTCATCACAAGTAATGATTCGATTTAAAATCCCTTCATTATTGTGTCGGTTGAGCAAAGTAACACAGCAGTCGACGCGTGTTTGCAAGTTCGATTCACTCAATTCATGAGATACCCGTCGTTCAAGTTTTTTTACTTTCCCAATTTGCTTCAAGTGGATGAATACAGTTTTATCACTTACCCCGAAGCCTGCAGCTATCTCTGAAGTGCTTTGTGATGGATCCGCTTCCACAATAGCCTTTAATTCTTCATTTTCCACTTTGGTCTCCGGCCGTCCAAGGGGTTGGTTCTGAAGGTCGAAATTTCCAGAACGAAAACGTTGAAACCAAAAACGTACCGTGCTTTCTTTTGCGACACCAGCGCCGTACACATCATTAATCCTTCGAGCTGTTTCTGCAGCACTGGTGCCACGGTAGAACTCGTACTCGTAAATATACCGATATTTCATGTTTTCCATTGTGCGTTAATAAGCGACGCCAAAGAAAAAAATAACGAGGAAAAAATGAATGACTGTTTTCAAAACTCAAATGTACAAGCTAAATGAATTTATAAATTTGAATTTGGAATTCTTAACCAAAGAGGAGATATTTCAGATCAAAGTGGTCAGTACGACAAAACGCAAATTTCATATGTACGGACCTAATATTATTCATTTAAATATAATGATGGCAATAGCTGTTTCAGATTCGCGACAGATGGTGAGTAAAAAAAAATTAAGGACACTAAGTATAAAAAAAAATATTCTCACAGAAATTTTCACTAAGTATGTTCACCAAGTATAAAAAAAAACATTCACTCACAAGCACACACACACACACACACACACAAACGCGCTCGCGCACTAATACTTGTACTTATATAAAATTATAACTTGTAAACATAAAATTGTAGTAATACAATTAGAGGGGATCGGCACTGTTACTCCTTAATACAGGCTATGTCATAGCCTAGCAAGGAGAACAGCACGTCACCCACTTGATTGCCAGAGATTGAATACTACCCACTTTGTTAAAAAACTGTTACATGTACTACAATCTGTTTTATATAAATAAAGATTATTATTATTATTATTTTTATGCCTTTACAATTCTCGGGACCATGGGGTCCCGGTCCTTTGGAAGGCGTACGAGGGGCCGAAGCCAACTCGCAGAGGCCCCTTAGAAAAATTTTATGAAATGCGGCACCAACCGACTATTATCCCTGTATGCACTATGAAAGTGCACCCAAGGATAACCCTCGGCTGGTGTAGGACTATTGCAGGATATGGAAAAATAAAAAATTGGACTATGGGTTTGGGTGGCTAAGGTGGACTGGTTACCAAGAACTATGGAAGAACTATGACTCCTGCCTGATCAATGTTTTATATATACACGGATGAAATGACAGGGGGTGACTTGCACACTCAATAATGGGCCCCCGGAAACGGTCGCTAGCACATATTGACGTAGCGACAAGGGGGCAGCCAGTCCTGAGGTGCTTATGAGGAGTGGAGAGGTATTCCACGGCCATCAGGACAATCTCGGAAGTATGGTCAAGATCCCTACCAGCATCTTACTGGAATATATCCTTCCTCCGAGCACGTTTGCTCTTGCGAATCTCCACTCAAGCCGGCCAATAAAGGCAAGAATGAGGTGGGAGCTCTGTTCCTCGTCATTGTTCACTCCAGCCAGCCAATAAAGGCAAGCCAAAGGTGAGGAACAAGACTACTCCCGGGAGATAGGGTCCGTGGGGTCGCTACTGCCCAACAGCTCGCCACATGCTGCCCTGCGGGTTTCTGTATTTCTCTTGGTCTGGCTCCTCACCTTAGACCTGTTCCGGCAAAGTAAACTCTTCCGGCACAGGCCTAGAGTTCGGAGCGCGCAAGCCCCACCACGACGTCAACGTAGAGATACGACGATGTATTATTATTATTATAAAGTGGGCGGTGGGACTTGAGAACTTCTGGCCCAATAGATTTATCTTATTAATGTAAACTGCAAATATTAAAAAAAAAAAAACACCAAATAGGCATACTGTTAAATTATTTAATGTTCCGTGTTGCTACGCGCACATTCTCTATGTGTACTTAAGTGATAATAAATTACAGCCGGCACGCAACTGCTCATCCTTGTATTAATTTAATTTGCATACAAATGTGAAACTAAGTTTATTGTTAAATGTTCCGGGTGTAGGTAAGTAATAGTGACTTTAACCTGTGTTTAGTTTTCAATTTAATTTTATCTATATCCTCATTTACGCTTATGCCAATTTGTTATTGCGCTTGCCTTAAGTAGGTATGTAAATTGTAGTTCGGCTAGTTAATAATGTAATAACACGGCCATAAAAATCATATTTAGAACAGCGGTAGCCCAGTCAGTAGTAATGGCCGCGACTTACGAATTGTAGGTCGTGGATTAAACCCAAGCAGGCACTTTAGTTTGTGCAAGTACATTTTTTCATCAGCACTAACCCACACTGGACTCGCATGGTGGATTACGGCTCACTCTCTCTCACTCACAGACCGGAGGCCTATATCCCAGCAGTGGGAATATTATAGGCTGAATATGCTATTGTATTTGTATGTGACATTTATATTTCCTGTTGGAATAGACAGGCACTTCAAAATAGGGATGTGAAAAAATAATCGATTATACAAAAAATCGATTTTTTTCCCATAAAAATCGATTTTTATAGCATAAAATCGAAACTTCAAAACGCTATACCATGCCATACCCATACGATACTTACATAGTAATAATTTTCATATTTATGATCCGAATTCGTTTTTTAAACGAATCGTCGAATCGTTATTCGCATAGTAATTATTCATGACTTTAAATTTTAAGCTATCATGCAGACATCGCATATTAAATACTAGTCTAGACTGTCTTCTATGATACAAATACAATGTACCTATCTATTAAATATATCATAAACGTTATCGACCTATGAGACAATGTACCAATCTATTAAATATATCATAAACCTTATCGACACACACGAGGGAAAAGTGTGGATGGTTCGGCTGACTGAACACTGGTTTTTAGTCTTATCCAAGGCATTTGGCTAAGTTATCCAAAGTACTATACAGCTTGTTTAGCGGTTAGATTGTTGTTGTAATATTTAAATCTACATTAATGATATTTACAACATTATTTAAAGCCCCATCATCATTCTACCACCCTTAGATAGAAGCTAATTACCCCTTGTGGTAATTGGTGTGCCCTAGGAAGCTACTCTTGGTCCATCACTAAATTGTAATTAAACAACCTTTAGTGTATTTATACAAATTGAGTAAAGACTGAATCATTTGTCTGAACAATGAAAACGTATTGACAAATGCACGTGTAAAATAATTCATAGACACCATTAAGCTTCAAAATATTTACATACATTAATACAGACGATATATTATGACGTATATGGAAGCGTCGTTGCGTGTTATACAAAGTCTTGTCACGCAGGAATGCTTGTCATATTTACTAAGAAGACATGTCATGTACTACATTTATATCACGCCTGTTCTCCGCAAGGGGTGGGCAAATGTGGATAGCACGCTCACATTACGCCTGTTTTGATAAATATCCTAAGTATGTAATTGTGGGCGACGGGCCGGGCACACGTTCAGATTTAGGGACAGCTTTTTATTCGTACACTAGCTTCTGCCCGCGACTTCGTCCGCGTGAAATTTCACCCTCCCCATTCACCCTCTTAGGGGTGGAATTTCGAAACTACTCACCACAAAGAACACACCCTCCAAATTTCATGTCTCTAGGACCAGCGGCTTAGGCTCAGCGTTGATATATCAGTCAGTCAGAACTTTGAATTTTATCTATACTAATATTATAAAGCTGAAGAGTTTGTTTGTTTGTTTGTTTGTTTGAACGCGCTAATCTCAGGAACTACTGGTCCGATTTGAAAAACTCTTTCAGTGTTAGATAGCCCATTCATCGAGGAAGGCTATAGGCTATATATCATCACGCTAAAACCAATAGGAGCGGAGCACCAATGAAGAATGTTTCAAAATCGGGGTTTTTTTTTTCCTATTGAGAGCTTCCGCTGCGTGCGCTGCGTAAATGGTTAAAGTTTCGCAAAAATCATATATGACAGAATTGTTACCCATTAAAAGCTTTAAAAAAAAGTCCGCGACGGCATATGTCTATCTTTTAAGGTTAGCTCACTATAACCTCTTTTATGCTAACCAAATTTGTTCTAAAATAATGCATTATTTGCGAAGGTGTTTTTATAAACATGGTATTAATCCTTATCCAAATAAATACGTTATTCATCACATGTATTTAAATTTGAACAAAATTGTCTCTGACATCATTTGATTTCAATGTATATCTTAGGAGATATCATAGTTTTAAAATAATACTAATAATAAAGCTGAAGAGTTTGTTTGTTTGAAACACGGTTTGAAAGCTCCAAATCTCTGGAAGTATTGGTCACATATATAAAAATATTTTTGCGTTTGATAGCCCAGTTCTTGAGGAAGGCTATATTATATTAAACTTGACGCTAGGACCCTTAGGAGTTGAGCAAAAAGAAAAAAAGTCTGAAGTTTTCGCCAAGCGAAAACGAAGTAATAGCGCAGGCCGGCGACACGTTGCTACGGGGTGGATCGGGGAAACAAAAAAAAATTTACGCGGACGAAGTCGCGGGCAGAAGCTAGTATATATAGATTTATGAAAAGTAAAACGATAATATTTCAATGAATTTCTAGCGTCGGTACTACAGACGAAACGATTAGTGTGATCCTGTGTCAGAATAAAAGAATGTACGTTAGAATAACCTGACATTATGGAAATAAACGAAAATTCAATAAAATCCTCCTGAAACTCAGGAGGTTAATCAAAACCTCTTTACTAAGCTCGTTGGAGTTAACAAAAAAATCTGTATGGAGTTAATTACTAACGAAACATCTTAATCAGTGTAGTGATAACCCGTAATCTGGTATGAGATAACACCTTTTTTTATTATGTTGTTTAATAATAACATCGTAATCACAAAACATATATGTAGATGCAGCACCTATATCTCATGCAGTGCTTGAAAAAATGACAGACTTACGCGTGTAAACTACAGGCAAGGCCGAAAATAAATCTGTATCATCGTTACCTACAGATTACTAGGCTAACCTTCCGCATCATATTATTTCCCGTACAGGTGATCTTCTTTCAATGGTGATTTTAGAACTGCTTTATCGCTTGAAGTATCAGCATTATATTAATCCTGAATGTGTACTGCTGGAAAACTATCCGTTTTAAAGATTTTCTCAGCGATTAATTCTGGGACGTTTTTATTCAGCGATCCTGCGACTTCTGCCTGGTTATTTAACCAGGTTTAACCATAACATGTGCATAATGAGCAGTGGTGGTCCAGTTTTAACGATCGCGACTTACGAGTCATGGGTTGTAACCCAGGCAGGCCCTGTAATTTGTGTAAATAATTTCATCACCACTGCTCTCAAAACGCTGGAGGAAAACATCGTAAGGAAACCGGCATGCTAGAACCATAAATTCTAAAACATGTGACATCTACCAACCCACACTGGGCTGCACTCCCCGCGTGGTGGATTACGGCCCACTCCCTCTCAACGACCCACGTGTACGTGGTCCAGCAGTGGAAACATTAAATAGGCTAATTATGCTATGCTAACCAAAGCATTACATGCATACATAAGTACCATACAACGCTGCAAGAAAGTAGATATAGGAACTGATAATTGAAAAAGATGTTCTACTTTTTCCTAAAGAGCCTCATGGGTACGTACCCTGTGGCTTTACTGGTAGTACTTACTAGTTTTAATTTGACTTACGTCACTATGTGTAAGCTGGATTTTATTTGTGCTCACTATGGATTGTTTTTCTAATGCAACTGAATTTTTATTTTTGGTTCTATGACTAATGCAGCATTCAAAAACTTCTTATCATTATTTTCGTGAAGTACTTACATAATTATTAATTATTCTGTTGCTTTATATTTTACGATTGCACGTTTGTGTGTAATCACTCGTCTCCTGTTTGTTATCCTTTATCAACGTAGCTACTGACTGTTTCGATATGTCTGCAAACATTGATCAAACTGCACAGTTTTGGCGTCTATTCCCATATATGTATATTTGGTTATGACCTTGCATTGGTTTTGATATCATATCTTTTACATCATCCTACTAATAATATTATAAACGCGAAAGTTTGTGAGGAAGGATGGATTCACGCAAAAACTAGGTACTGAACGGATTTCTATGGAATTAATTGACACACAGATAGTTTAAAACCAGGATTAGCTCATAGGATACGATAAATAAATAAATTTTAAACCGATATTCCCACGGGATCGAAACTTATGTGGGTGAAACCGCGGAGCGCAGCTAGTATTTATCATATATTTGTTAGTTTTATACTTCCAAACTCAAAGCATGTATTTTAAATAAAGCAATTACAGGCATTTTTGAATTGTCATGGACTTCTCCCTGATGACGACTATTCCCTGGACTGATAACTAGGTATCTTTTTTTTTCACTGACTCTATTACTTTAAATTGCAATTTTTTATTCAGAATTAAAATAATATGTACATCAATTACAATTAATACCTAATGAATTAATAAAAATAACAAAATGATATCTTAACTTAATTAAAAATATTCACAAACTAAAATATAGCGTCGAAAATTTCATTCGCATCGCTGTCGACCTCGACTGGTAATGTCAACTCTATTATTGAAATCGGAGAGCACTACCAATTCCAAAATTCTAAAGTCATTAAAAAGATCAATCACGAACCTCAAACTAATGAAGTCTTTCCATTTTAGGGTAGGTATTAATTTAAAGATTTCAAAAATATTTTGAAAGGTGCTTTCTAATGCCCATAAATTCGAGATAGAATTTTCTATGCCCTTAGAGACTGAATTTTCTTTATCAAAGGTAGTCAGGGAGGACATAATTAATTTTCAAGAACCTTGATTTTCGGTACGTCGCGCGTCGTGTTTCAGAGACTGTTTATTTACTAGAGCGTTATTTATCTACGTATTATAAAGGGTGGTAGAAATATTGGCGATGGGGGCTCAGGATCATGTACGAGGGTTAAAAGTCATAATTCGAGGTTTGACTCTAGCCTATTTTCTCCTGAAATATTGGACCAATTTAAAAGATATTTCATATACTGAATAAGAGGGATATATGCCGGAGATGTTGAGAGATTTTTATCCGAAATTCCATCGGTGTCCGCCATGTTGCACGTGGTTGGGTAGAATCAGTGCGCACACCCGGCGCGGTCGAACTCTCAACTTGGCATTTGACAGATGTCACGCCACACGCGACAGTTCATTGACAACCCCGACTCGAACTACTGACTCAATGACAACTGTTATCGATTTGATTAATCGAGTAAGGTATCTTAAACGCTAATAGATGGCGCGACTAGTACGTAAACAAACTTTTTACTTCACTCCTCCGACATATATACTGTGTCCCAATGTTTTTTTTTCTTTTCTCATTAATAGTTGCAAATTTGTACACTAGGCCTCTGTTGACAGCGGTTTAAATCGGCACTATTTGAGGGTTATAAGATATGTGCCATCCGCCAATCCGCACTGGGTCGGCGTGGTGGATTAAGCCCACTCCCTCTGTCAAAGTGGAGGTCCTGTGTCCCAGCAGTGAGAACATTATAGGCTGATTATGATAATGCTTAGACTACAAAATTATATGGACACCTAGATCTTATTTTTTTTTTGGTTTAATTAACCTTTTGTGAAAGCAACAAAGTAGGTAAGTACCTACCGTCAAAGTTTCCATCATAATACTTATAATGATATTTACATCTTCGGAACAGTTAAGAGTAAACTAGTCGCGAGCTTGAACTCGCTGGTGGTCATGGTCAAAAAGCACGCTGTCTCGCCTGGCTTCGTGTCCGACAGCGCTAATATCAGTGATGAGCAGTTAGACGCTAGTTTACACAAACAACGTCTAGCTGTCACGCGCAGAAACACCGTTCAGCTAATAGACGCGTAAAAAGATTTGAAAAGCGCTTCGGAAAATCGAGTTTTATGAAAAAATCACTGCATAAATCAATTACAAAGAAAGTTTATTTATCTCTTCGATAACTGAGCTTTGTCGGTACGGACTTAGTTTTGAAGATTTCACAGTTCTTTTATTACTTATTGACACCCAAATTTACGTTAAAACAAAACGAATCTTTGTTGGCTCATAACTTTTTAATGGCTTTTTATTTTACTATTCTGTTTCCGTACAGACACAATTAATAATAAGTCTAAACAATATCACGTTAACTTTGGATGCACAATGTCAAACAGTGGAGTAATATTCTCCCGAAATTTGTATAGAAAAAATATCGAGTTGCATCATTTTACTGATATCAGTCACGGAAACGTTAAAATACTGCGATCAAATAAATAAGTAAGCACTTTAAATGTCAATACATTAGCAGTGATCGTCAAATAACGGAAGTGATTAACATACAGACGTTCAAGGCGCAAACGATAGTTAAACCCGCGAAATTCAAATTTTCTTACGTTTTTTGCAATTTGCAGGTCAGTATCAGGTGGCCAATTCCCGTAATTAAAACGATCAAAATCTAGACGCAATCTCATCTCAGCGAAATTAGTGGTATTTTTGACAAATTGAGACTGAGATCAGACTGCATACTCAGAATACAGAACAAACCAGAAACCGCATTCAATGATAGTTGCATATCCCCTATTGTGTCCAAAAACATTACGTCTGTCCCCCGCCAGCCCACCTGCGTAATGTTGCTAGCCCTGGAGCAATTTCCTTGTTTTTGGGGTAATCTTATAACAACAGTAGAGAAAAGGTATTTGCTAAAAAAATATATATATGGGTATTTGGGAATAAGGTAGAAAACTAGCGTAATACACAACTACTCAACTATTATTCACACATTTCATGCAGTTACTATAAAATCTGATGACTAAAGAGGTATTCAATGTTAGTTACACCTACCTGTGTTTTATTTATCTAAAGTGCATAGAACACTATATATAAATAAAACACAGGTTCAATAAGGCAAGTAAAGGTTTTATTACGTTCCTTTTTGCTGGTATAGCTTTATATAATACTGTCTTTTAGACTCTGAACTGATTTGAAGAGTTTTATCCATTTCAATTAACCGTCCTCTTTGTATACTTTTCATCCAGTCCGATTTACTCTGTTCGTCTGCTGGGAAACTAAAATGACAAAGGTTCTATAATGGACAAAAATAGTACCCGCAATAAATAAAAAAGTGGGTAAAAGTTTCGGCATAAATGGCAACACACAAAATGGATGCGTCATTTTCTAAGTCAATCACATTATTAAAACAATTTCAATAATTAAATAAATATACTTTTAAAGTCACTACTTAAAGATGAAATGTGATCCCATCCTGTTTCTTCGTAATTCCAACCGCATTTTTACACGTTGGAACAACAGAAGACGGCATTATAAAATTAAAATTGATTCTCGTCAATATGTCACAACACGCCACGCGCAAAAGAGCGACTAATCGCAGGAACGTCATACCACTCTAGTTAAGAGTGGTTTTAGTAGCTTCAGTTTGAAGCGCGTTGGCGGTTTCTGGTTTGTTCTGTATTCTGAGACTGCATATGAACCGTCTTAAAATTACTTACGAGAATTGCCCCTCAAGTTGTACGTCATGACTGTTTAAAGTATTGAAAGATGGCACGGCTTATGGTGTGTACGGGCAGTTTGTTCATACATTTTGGTCCTTCGCGCCGGATTGCCAATCACCGCTACTGGAACAAACAGTCCTGTAGCGAACGCAGGGTCTGAAGGAATATCTACGTGCGAAGTGCGGTGCGGTGGTAAAGCCCATGATCGCTTTTTCTCAGTATGAGAAAAGGTTTTACCCTGTAGAGTGTATTACGGTAACAGGATGTTTCCGGCTGATACATACACATACATAACGCTTTCTTCCTACAGGGGTAAATGTATGTCCTGCAAATTGCAATAAAACGTAAGTACTTCAATTTGAATTTCGCTTGGTTCCTTACCGCATCGGGCTTAAACTACGGTTTCAGTAGAAGAACGGTAGCCGTCATTTGTAATGGCCTTTCCGACGCCTTTAAGTGCAAAGGTGACACGATTTCGTTAAATTTTTTACCATAGCGCTGACGCTCCTGTTTGGATTGGCCGGATATTTCCGATCAGTCACACCCCATCGTCCACACTGTTAACGCCCGGGAAAAAAGCTTAACCTAAGTAGTTAAGTATCTCATTTTGTTCGGCCACGGCGTCTACGAGCCGAGCACAAAGAAAAAAGGCAGGAAGAACACTAACCGAAAACGAAGTAATAGTGCGAGCGAGCGAAGAGATGCGATGCGACGCGGTGGGTCGATGGCTGAGGGAGTTTTATAAAAATGTGGCTGTTATTTTAGTATATTGTGTATCTCACGGCTTCCACGCGGACAGAAACTAGTAAATAATAGAGATACTAATATGTAATATTGTAGATTGCCTTTCAAAATACAGTAAACAAGTACTCATCTAATATGTGTAGGTACCTACTAGAGATATCTCGTGAGCTATGTATTTACATGCGTCGTTATGTAATTTACTGTTAACAGCTCTTATGTATAAACATTCACTGTGATAACGAATCATTATGACTTGGGAGACATTTGACATAGAAATATTCCGTAAGATATGTAAATAGTGTATTTAGCTGTACCTATACCTAAGACCTACGAATGAATGAATGAATGAATGAGGATTCCGGCGACTGGGACCGCAATTAACTAGGACCGTGGCACAGTATAATTATATATACAGTATTGTAACTCGGCCGTATCTTGGACATAAATGCCTACAGCCGCGCGGTACGTAACAAACAACGTACACAAGCGTAAGTACCTACCGTATCATGATTCATGAACCGCCTATAACTACCTATTTCACTCTTGTCAATCACTTTCCTTTACTCTATTCACTTTATTAATCCAGACATCGCTTTTTTCGGGAGATAAAAGGAAATGCTTGGCTTGTGTTAAAAACCTCGGGGCATGTGTGTTTTGTTAGTTTGTATAATTCAAAGTAAAGACGTGGTATTTTATTATTAATAATAGTTGTTTATTGTACTGTGTGATAGTTAGATAGATAGTTGAAATTTTCTCAGATTAAGTATTTCTGCTGCTGCTATAACAACAATTTATTATACCACTAAAAACCGTTTTTTTTTTCTCGGTATTAACGACAACTACAGCTAGACTCATGAGATATTCACAGAATATTTAGATATTTGAGAGGGTTGTGATTTTAAAACATTCGTAGCCAGCTGTTCAGCTTGGCATTGGTGACCAAAGAATTTTTGTTTTCAGTTGTTGCGAGTTGTAGGTACCTAATTTATAGAGACGTTAATAAGCTGAGATAAAAAGTTATTAAAATTACTCGTCAGCTGTTTCTTGCATTGTAGTTGAGTAGGTAGGTGTTGAAGTTTGTAAAGATTGGAGTTCTCCACCTTGTCCATGTTTCCCAAAACAATTTTTAATTAAGCTTTATATTAGAATGCGGATTTTTTATACTTTAAAATTTAATAATAAAGCGTTTCGTACGTCTCAGTCAAGGCGCAAATATTTTTCGGTCGCAAATTTATAAGACCGATTTGTTATTCAAACATAAACATGGTTTTTTAATTAAATCTACCAATCAAAAAACAACATGCATTTTTATTGAACACTTCCTATTCAATTCACAAAGTACTTATTTTATTTTTTTATATAAAATAAAGTATATTTATAATCACAAAACTAAATGGAAACACAAAGTAGGCAAATGTAATGCAAATGCTGGAGGCGGGCAGCCCTATCGCATGTTTACGTACCGCGCGGCTGTAGGCATTTATGTCCAAGATACGGCCGAGTTACAATACTGTATATATAATTATACTGTGCCACGGTCCTAGTTAATTGCGGTCCCAGTCGCCGGAATCCTCGAATGAATTACACCGACGATCCCAGCGTGATTAAACCAGACTCGATTAATCGAATGAATCCCAAGATCGCACTAGCTCCTGTAGCCTCATGTTCATGGTGCTACAGTAACCATTGCATATCAAGGAATAGACCGGGGGGCGCGATCATCACGAAGCGCGTCCAAACAGCGGGGTAACTGCGTAACACCCAAACAGTAGCAATGGATTTAATTTTGACAGTTCAACAACATAGTTACGTTGCGTTATTAACGTTGTTGAGCAGACAAATTTTTCGAACATAACGAAGCAAAGGTAGTTTTCTCTTTTACTCTACTTAGATTTGCTCCAGATTGGTTAAATCAATAGGTAGGTAACTAGGTATTAATATAATGCGTATACGCCGACCGGCTTACATCTAGCGCTGTAATATACAGATACACGTGGAAAAGTATGTTGATTAGTTGATTACGTTATCATTATCAATTGCTGTAATTATTTTAAAAACATACGCTTCCTGTTGCAACGGCTATCAGCACTAGTTAGATAGTAGACCACTTAAGTTTCCAAGCAGACTATTTAATTTACAACGACGAGAAAGTATTAATTTGGGTAGGCACACGGTCACACGACACACCATAATCTGCATTCGCGACTTATTTGCCAAAAATGTAAACAAATATAAGATTATGGAAAAATAACTTTAAATCCTACACAATAAAGTTCAGTTTACGCTAGGTGTACAACTTCAAACATTTTTATAACTTTTTCAATAGTGCTAGTCGCTCTGAAATCAACTTAATTACGATTAAAATAAAGTTGATATTTGTTTAACTTGAAATAATATTAATTTGAAACATGTTTGAATATACTCAGGGTGGCAAATACATCGACGCGCAAACTGTAACCATGCATTTTGGACATACATTTTGATCGCGGAGGTATTGCACTTTTCTATATCGTTTATTGCGGATCACACATACAAATACACAAATACAGCACGCACAATACAACAACAATAGATCAAACAATCAACCACAGATATAGATACACCTATATAACGCAAGAGCAACTACTTCGCGTGCCAAAAATCGCACCAACTTACGTTCAAAAATCGTAAGCCGCCACTTTCGCGCTCTCCTGTGTATTGCTGGCTGGGTGAGCGTGAGTGAGAAAGAGCGCTTGTGACGTCATAGTAAGGTTAAGGAAAACGTCGTCAGGAAACCTGCACCCTAATTGCGTAACACACTATTACCTACTCTCAATTTGAATCATTTTGAAGCTTATTGCTAATCCATTGCTCCATATGTTCGAAAAATGTATCTGCTCAACAACCTAAATAACGCAATGAATGTTGTTGAACTTTCAAAATGAAACCCATTGCTACTGATAGTGTGTTACGCAATTACCCTGCTGGACTATGTAAAATAAGTCTGAAATTGCTTTGAGCAAGTGTGGTGGTCAGTCCTCGTCTCTTATCTTGAGGAAGGGCTTGTGCCCTGCGGTGGGAAAATAGAGCAGTGATGACCCAGTGGTATTGGCCCATAAACCAGGAACCCAGGCAGGCGCTTTAATTGGTGCAAATAATCCCATCACCACTGCTCTCAAAACGGTGAAGGAAAACATCGTGAGGAAACCGGCATGTCCTAGAACCAAAGGTTCAAAGACATGTGACATCCACCAGCTCACTGGGCCCGATGGCCCACTCCCTCTTCACGACTCAGCACGACTCAGCGTTATAGGCTGATTACGCTGGGACAATATTGGCTAATATAATATTATACAATGTGTAACACAATTAACGCAAAACCTCATAAAACCCAATTAGAGTATTGAGTTAAAAGCATAATACAATGGCCGAAACTATATTTTTTCAAAGCTAACTTTTATTACTTACTAGCGACCCGCCCCGGCTTCGCACGGGTGCAATGCAATTTAATAAATTTAATTTTATAATTAACAATTTTAATTTAATGTTTTTTTTTTAACTTGCCGCTAGCCCCTGCCGCCGATACCGCAGCAAACGCTATGTCCCTGCATTTTAAATCTGTAATATCTTCGAAAATATTAATTTATATAACATGCTCTAAAGGGGCCATTTTGATCTATATTAAATGCACAATGTATTTAAGGTACTTAATTGGATAAGGATTAATGCTGTATTGCTTAAAATCGCTTCGTAAATAAGCCATCATTTCTCGTAAAAAGTAAAGAAAAAAAGGGTTATTGTGGGTGTATTCAGCCGTAGTGAGCAGGGAAGTGGGCAGGACGAGTGTGTAAACGCGATACTTCTCATGCCACTGCCATTGCCACTCGCGCTGCCCGGCGAAACTTGAAAGCGAAATGAGTGGTAGGGCAGTATGTAAACACACACTTCTCTCGATCCTGCTGCGGCAGTATTTAGGGAAGTATCGCTGGCAGCGCGAGGGGCAGCGGCAGGGGCTGAATGTAAATGAGGTATAAGAGATAGACATATACCATCGCGGACTTTTTTGAAAGATAAACCTACTTATATTAAAAGTTACTGAAATCGATTCAGTAGTCAATTATGAATAAAGTATTTTCAGGTTTTGCGCATTTAACGTTACACGTTTTATTTAAAACAAAAAGTAAAGTATTTACATATTTAACAATCGACCTATATCTGTCAACCCACTTATCTAAATATTCAGGCCAGATTGATAGCAGTACTTGCAAAACTAGTACTATCAGTAGCAAGCAAGTTGCTAAGTGCTATATCAGAATTAATCTGCCCGCATTATTCCTGAGTTAAACCAGTTTATTATTTAAATGAAGTTGAATGAAATAGTGCTAATGTTCTCCGATAAAAAATGTTAAGGGGGATGCGGTAAGGTAACTAGACTAGATTGATCTTTGTCCCATACAAGCTTGGCCCAGAAATGGACACAAATAAAACAAAATGTATTATGAAGCAATAATAGTGTTTCAAAATCCTGTATGTTTTTGTTCATTGTAAAACGTGGTGAAGGGCTATAAGACCCTTCCCAAATATGCTGACTTCAAACCTGTCAAAAAAAAAAAAAATAATTCAAACCTGTCGATCACGAAGTAATCCACTGCCTCCAACAGATTGAATTTCACTCAAATCTAACGACTGTATCACAAATGATTCATTCGCTATGCCCCAGTTTATAGAACGTTGGATTGGATCTTCGTTGGAAACCAGGCAAAATCAGAGTTGTCCGAGATGCGAGTTTATAGGTATTGTTCTTTCAGCCGAGGTAAACTGCAAAAATCTATAGTCCAAGAAAGGCGAAGTCACTCAGAAATGCGAAAAGATAACTAGCTAATCATACTTATTTTTGGACAAATCCAACAAAAGATTCATGATGCTGTCACACGCGGCACCACAGACTTATAAATAAAATAGAAAGCATCGAACCCGACTGACAAGAATGCTTACGTTTTTAGCGCATGTTTTTGCATGGTACAGTAGTTATGCTCTATACAGGGTGAAATTGAAAACATGCGACAAATCGAAATGGGAGATTGTATTCATCATTAAGAACAACTTTTACTATGGAACCAAACCTGAAATCGCGAAAAAAAATCAGCTGTTCCCTGCATTTTGACGAGTTACGCGAACATAAATGTAGGGAACAGCTGACTTTTTTTCGCGATTTCAGGTTTGGTCCCTTAGTAAAGTTGTTCATAATGATGAGTACAATCTCCTATTTCGGTTTGTCGCATGTTTTCAATTTCAACCTGTATAAGTAAGATTCTTTATTATTTCATAATATCCAGATGTCAGTCAGTCTGGATGCATTGTAATGATTTACCACAACCCAGTTACTGAGTGATACGATACCCCTTTAATAAGATTGGTTGTCAGACTCTGGCTTCTGACTACCCTTAACGACTGTCAAAGATCCACGAACGACAGCCGCGACCAACAGCTTAACGAGCTTTGCGAGGTACGGACGAGTCTCGGTATGTAAAAATGGTCACCCATCCACGGACTAACCCCGGCCAGTGTAGCTTAACCTAATGGATCGACCCTTGCGGCTGTTATTACTTAGCCACGAGCCCTTCATTTATTATTATTGCAAGTCTAGAAAATAAATATAAAACTGCACCTTGACGCAGGGCGTCACAAGTGTTCGTCTATAAATAGAAGAGCATGCTGTTCAAACAATGGCCGATCTATTTTCCGTGAGAAAAGCAAAATCTTCTGGAGTTCTAGACGCATCAGTGTAATTTATTGTTCGCAAGAAAGCAGTTTCTCAAACACTTGTGCAGACGCCAGCACATCGAGGTACCCGAAACTGTCAAATTTTCCCAATTCACTTTGAACCTAATGCTTTAGCAATAAAGTTGAAAATCTATTAAAGAAATTTGACAGATTGTAGTAGCTTGATGTGCTGGCGTCTGTACCTACTGTTACCAACAGTTTTTACATTGATAGGCTGGTAATAGTGATGGGACTGGTCAAATTGCAAGTTGTTGATTTTATTTGGAAATCATTTAAATCAATTTTTTTTTTTTTTTTAGTTTTAAGGGTTCCGTACCGCAAAAGGAAAAACGGGACCCTATAAGATCACTTCGTTGTCCGTCTGTCTGTCTGCCAAGACCCTTTTTACCAAGTTTCATCACCATCGGTAGAGCTATTTTCGAGTTTTTGAGAGAGAGAGAGAGATTTTTTTAATATAGAAGATTACAAATGTTTAATAATACTATATTCTTTCAGATAATTACAGTCTTGTGGACCATACCAATTAAATAATTTAAAATAAACATTTAGCGAATATCCTTTAAGAAACAGCTCGTTTTCTGATGGATAACAAAATAAAGCTAAGCTATACATTATTATAAAATTTTAAAATACTTCAGCATGGATATTTTTTATATAATCTATTTAAATAAAAGAAAGTCTGGTTAGTTACACCATTTATAACTCATGAATTACGGGACCGATTTTTATGATCTTTGGTTTCTTGGATTTGTCTCCGCTCCGAATTACAGAATAACTATTAAAACATGGGGAAAATTCACAAAGAAAAAAAATATATAAGTAAAATTTTCTCAAACATTTTGTATGCATCGGCTTTTTTGATTCTGAGGCGGTACGAAGTTCGCCGGGTCAGTATTTTCATAAGCAAAGAAATTGCGTTCGACACAGTCATTCTCCTCACTTCGCATGCACTTGGCAACTGTAACGTTATCGCGACAACCTTCGTTTTACTGCTTCGAATTTTATGGTTGTTAGGTTAGGTTACGTTAAATTCAGAAGGAAAATAATAATTATATTCAATCAACTCAGCCTATTGCATTGCTGGACATGGCGTCTCCTTGTAGCTTACTTACTCTACAGTCTGCAAGCTATGTCGGTAACTACGGTTCTTTTCCGGATAATTTCATGATTAATATACCGGATAATAATTATATTATGTATTTAAATGAGTAATTGCGTCATATATGCATGATATGACGCATAGTTTAGGTATACAGATGCAATATTTATTAAATAAATTGTCCACCTAAATCAATTATTTTCAGCAACAGGATTGCATCCGTGATCACAAAATTGACTACTAAATGTCTATTTAAGCGATACCTACGTATGCAGGTAGTTCAATCCTTCTCCTTCTTCCTTTGAAGTGAAATTGTATTTTCGTTTAGTCAATACTGTCCCAATGTTGGGCAAAGGCCTCTTCAAGTCCTGCCAGGAACTTTCTTTCCGCTCCACTTCGAACGAGTCCTTGAAGTTCAATTTGTATCCCTTTTAATTATTTTTTTTTCTTTATTCATTCATAACATTGCGATCATATTTCGAATACGTTTCATTGTATTTTATCGATGTTTTTATTCAATTGCATGTACAGTCGCCTCACTACGGCGAGTGCACTTAGCAACGCGCGAATCGCGATTTATATTTTTTCTCCCACATTGTGCGCGGCTGCATCACGCAATCATTTTAAATTAAAGAAAAGTGTTTTTACGAGTCTCGTATGTGTCTCGGTTTCCCAATAAATATGTTTAAACCAGAGTGAATCGGCTATTATTTTATTAGATAGTTAATTGGCACATTAGCTACACGTTCTTAAAGTGCACGTAACAATTAGTCGCTAAGTGCACTTATAGAAATGGTGTGTGGCTTGAATTATTTCTGTCCTTCCACATTGCTCTTGAATAAAGATTTTAAAACATAATAAGTATATTCTGTTGGTTTTCAATTTGACTAAAGAAAAAAATAATACGACTAAAATTTTATTGCGCAATAGATAAAAACATTGAGAAATGAAAACCATTTAAACCGCAGTTAATGTCGACTAAGGATCCATTCCGAATATTAAATCATTCGCATGACTGCAAAAAAAATGTTGCCTTATACATTAAATAGCACTATAGCTATTTAATGTATAAGGCAATATTTTTTGCCTATCACGTGTTCTTGTCTCCTTATTGTTCCGCGCTTCACACACGCTTCATGCAGTTAAAATGCGAAAAGAAATGTATTTTGGATTAATTTATGAGATTTTAATAATAATACAATAAATTTTACCAAGAATTGTTTGCCATCTTTTGTTTTGCTAAAAGAAACTGTCGTGTCTTGAGGCCATATACTTAATTTATTCTACTAAGTACTATTATATGCTATACTAGCTTCTGCCCGCGACTTCGTCCGCGTAATTTTTTTTTGTTTCCCCGACCCACCCCGTCGCAACGTGTCGCCGGCCTGCGCTATTACTTCGTTTTCGCTTGGCGAAAACTTCAGACTTTTTTCTTTTTGCTCAACTCCTAAGGGTCCTAGCGTCAAGTTTAATATATTTTTATATATGCGACCAATACTTCCAGAGATTTAGAGCTTTCAAACCGTGTTTCAAACAAACAAACTCTTCAGCTTTATTATTAGTATTATTTTAAAACTATGATATCTCCTAATGTATATCACATTGAAATCAAATGATGTCAGAGGCAATTTTGTTCAAAATTAAATACATGTGATGAATAACGTATTTATTTGGATAAGGATTAATACCATGTTTATAAAAACACCTTCGCAAATAATGCATTATTTTAGAACAAATTTGGTTAGCATAAAAGAGGTTATAGTGAGCTAACCTTAAAAGATAGACATATGCTGTCGCGGACTTTTTTTAAAAGCTTTTAAAGAGGAACAATTCTGTCATATATGATTTTTGCGAAACTTTAACCGTTTACGCAGCGCACGCAGCGGAAGCTCTCAATAGGATAAAAATCCCCCGATTTTGAAACATTCTTCATTGGTGCTCCGCTCCTATTAGTTTTAGCGTGATGATATATAGCCTATAGCCTTCCTCGATGAATGGGCTATCTAACACTGAAAGAGTTTTTCAAATCGGACCAGTAGTTCCTGAGATTAGCGCGTTCAAACAAACAAACAAACTCTTCAGCTTTATAATATTAGTATAGACTAGCTTCTGCCCGCGACTTCGTCCGCGTAAATTTTTTTTGTTTCCCCGACCCACCCCGTCGCAACGTGTCGCCGGCCTGCGCTATTACTTCGTTTTCGCTTGGCGAAAACTTCAGACTTTTTTTCTTTTTGCTCAACTCCTAAGGGTCCTAGCGTCAAGTTTAATAGAATATAGCCTTCCTCAAGAACTGGGCTATCAAACGCAAAAATATTTTTATATATGCGACCAATACTTCCAGAGATTTAGAGCTTTCAAACCGTGTTTCAAACAAACAAACTCTTCAGCTTTATTATTAGTATTATTTTAAAACTATGATATCTCTTAAGATATACATTGAAATCAAATGATGTCAGAGGCAATTTTGTTCAAAATTAAATACATGTGATGAATGACGTATTTATTTGGATAAGGATTAATACCATGTTTATAAAAACACCTTCGCAAATAATGCATTATTTTAGAACAAATTTGGTTAGCATAAAAGAGGTTATAGTGAGCTAACCTTAAAAGATAGACATATGCTGTCGCGGACTTTTTTTTAAAGCTTTTTAAGGGGAACAATTCTGTCATATATGATTTTTGCGAAACTTTAACCGTTTACGCAGCGTACGCAGCGGAAGCTCTCAATAGGAAAAAAATCCCTCAATTTTGAAACATTCTTCATTGGTGCTCCGCTCCTATTGGTTTTAGCGTGATGATATATATAGCCTTCCTCGATGAATGGGCTATCTAACACTGAAAGAGTTTTTCAAATCGGACCAGTAGTTCCCGAGATTAGCGCGTTCAAACAAACAAACAAACAAACAAACTCTTCAGCTTTATAATATTAGTATACAGGGTGCATTTGAAATCATGGGCATTATTTTAACCTAAGGTACTACTTATGATACTAATTGCATTAGGGCTACTATTACGCAAATCAAAAATATTATTAATGCAAGTATGGAAAACCTTAAAATGTAGTAAGTCATACAAAGTATCAAATTAGTTGCGCTTCTCGATAGCAAATGCGTAGGTACACTACGCCGTACGCGCGTCCTTGGGCGTGAATTCTTTGACCCCGCCCGACTCACGTGACATTCGTAAGTTGCCAATGAATTGATTCATAATAAATTCCAATTTTCCCTTCGTACTTTGCCGGCTTAGGACGGTCAAAAATACGTCAACTAACATGCATTAAAAAAAAAACATTTACGTACCTAGCTTGTGGATTGTTTTGAAAAAACCTTATTTGTCGGTAAAGTGACAGAGGGTAAACGGGTGCTTTTCCACGAGCTTGTGCATGTGCTGGCACGTGAAAAGACGAAAAATCCAACAGGTTCTGAGTGGTTCTGGTGGAATGAGACCCCGTGAAGGAATAGGGTCGTTCGGGTAGCGCCGATGGAACATTTCACGAGTTCATACTAAATTTCTTGTGCGATCGTAAATTACAACCATTTGTGGGTATTGTTGGTTGGTGTACCTAGCCTGCACATTACGCGGTCGAGGCATCGTGTACACAAACACACACACAACACACAACTACTACACTAACACTTAATACACTGCAATCCAAGTACCGTATGACGCGAGCGGCGAGTACGGCGATTACGTCACGGGATCAATAAATCAGTTACGCGTCAATGCACCTGCGCAGTCGTTATGACACTGGTTCCGGGTTCGTGACTTCGTGTTGCGGCGGGAAGCATACCCCTCGCGGGGGTGATATTCGTATTTTTGCGAGTGAGGGAGTGGGACGGAGAGAGTTCAGGGAATCCCGCCGGACGGAATGTCTTGTAGCCCATTGTTATTATTACTTGTAAGGAAAAACCCGCGCGCGCGCAGGTGATGTTTGTTTACATTTCGCTTTGCGCTGTACTGCGCTTTAAGATTTTGATATTTCAACAATTATTGGCGTTAACGAAGTATTTTGTTTTAATTACTTTAAGTGTTTATTTGCAATAATAAGCCTTGTGCAATTTGATTTACTACATTTTTAAGGTTTTCCTTACTTGCATTAATAATATTTTTGATTTGCGTATTAATAGCCCTAATGCAATCAGTATCGTGAGTAGTGCCTTAGGTTAAAATAATGCCCATGACTTCGATTCCACCCTGTAGATTAGGCCACTGTTAACATATTTATTACTAAACATGAGTCGTATAGTAAATATTCTTTGAACTTGTAGACTTTCAAGGAATGTTTTTAGGATTTATAGGATAATGACATGAAAATATGATATTAATGATGATGAGCAGTGGGCCCAGTGGAATCGGTTATAGGTGGTATGCGTTTACTCCCTAAGCATGAAATCCGTAGTTTCCCTAATCCTTATCACGTAGATACTGACATACAATTAGTTCGGTGTCTGAACTAAGAATGAATGACAACACGATTTGACAGTTGTAAGTTGTCCCTATTCCCGAAATGTATTTGCCAGTCCGATAAATAGAATAGAAATGATACTGGTATCGACGTATCAACTATTTATTTTCAGACAGCCCCGTATCTTCGTTGACAGGCTTAGACCCTTAGGTTCGAACCCAAACAGGCTCTTTACTTTATGTAAATTATTTCATCACCACTGCTCTTAGAACGGTGAAAAAAGAATGGTATTTCCTTTCCGCACACTTGTGCACTATAATATTTCCTGCGTACCTGGCTAATCTCCGTTGAGATTGGCCACCGTGACCGAAATCGGTCGGAGAGGTATTACTTACTGAGAAGAAACACTGAAAAAAACTCAAGAAAGTCGCTGTGCTTTTAAAAAATAAATTGATGAATGAAAGAACGGTGATATGCAAGTGCCAAATTAGGAAGTATCTGAAAACGCTAAAATAATGCAAAAAATCTTTCAAACTCACTCCCAGTCAATATCCTACTATCCTACTATAATCCTACTAATATTATAAATGCGAAAGTTTGTGAGGATGGATGGATGTTTGTTACTCTTTCACGCAAAAACTACTGAATGGATTTGGATGAGGTTTGGCACACATATAGTTTATAACCAGGATTAACACACAGGATACTTTTTATCCCGATATTCCCACGGGATCGAAACTTACACGGGTGAAACCGCGGGGCGCAACTAGTATTTTCTAAACTCATGTCTTTCTTGTCCACAGTTGGGACCACAACCACTCATCTGACGGTGGTCAGGGTGAACAGCGATCCTACTCCAGTCAAAGACCACCAGGTGCCTGTGTTCCTGTACAGCAGACACTCCTTCGTTGCTGACCAGTGGGATCTGACTACAAATCAGGTAAGATAGGTTAGTTTAGATCTAAAACGGCTAGAAAATAATAGCAGGGTTGATTGATTGAAGGGTATTCGCCAGATGTTTTTTCGGAAGGACTATCTAACTTTTCCACGGCGGATTTTCTATGGCTATTAAAATTAACTTGTGTCCAAAGCAGAGGGCTGTGTAACGGGGTGTCCTGCGTGAGCGACGAATACGACGCGATGCGACGCGACACGACACGATGCAATGCGACGCGATGCTACACGCGACAAATGTCCTACGTGATTTTGGTCATTACTTCTCGAATCATGTATAAGTACAGTACAATTTTGCTTGAAAGTTCATTTTTAAAGTTATAGACTTTTAAATTTTGTTGACTTATTTTCTTGTCCCACAACAATTTTTGCTCACGAACTGCGGCGACCAACGTTTCTGAATCAACCATTCCGTAGTTCGTGCTGTCGCGTCTGGTCGCCCTCAAAACAAGTACGCGTTACGTCGCGTCTCGCCGCAGACTGCCATATAGGCCGCAAGCAGGGTATGCCGTTGAGTTGATTGCGTTCGTCGCATTCACAGCCTCGCGTCGCGTCGTATTCGTCGCTCACGCAGGACACCCCGTAAGGCTACTGAGCAGTATATTATATTGAGGAAAGAGCCAAAGTTGTGAAAGAACTTTCGTAGGAAGATTTATTTTTGACATTTTAGCTGATTTTCTTTTGGGTTGCTTGCCAGACGCAGCGTCAAATTTAAAAATCCAACAGCCAGCGCCAATGATTGTAGTAAGTCAATGGCCAGCGCTGTTGTTTAAGTATCGTCTAGTGTTACTGAAAACAGGCATTAGAGATTTACTTCAGGAAGGATATAGGAAAATTTTCATTACGCAAAATTTGCATGTGATTTCGGCCTCGGTTCCTGCTTCTCATCAACACCAACTTGATTATTCGCACTAGGACGAACTATGCATAAAACAAACTAACTCACATTATTAAACTTTGGGGCCCGTGGCTAAATAGTAACAGCCGCAGAGGTCGATTGCTACGCTTGCCGCGGTTGGTCTCTGGATAGGTGACGATCTTTACATACCGAGATCCCTCCGTGCCTCGGAAAGCACGTCAAGCCGTTGGTCCCGGCTGTCATTCGAGGATCTTTGACAGTCGTTACGGGTAGTCAGAAGTCCGAAAGTCTGATAACCAGTCTTACCAATCGATATCGTATTACTCAGTAACTGGGTTGTGGAGGTCAGATAGGCAGTCGCTCCATGTAAAACACTGGTATTCAGCTGCATCCGGTTAGACTGGAAGCTGACCCCATCATAGTTGGGAAAAGGCTAGGGAGATGATGACGTAATTAACTATTTGACTGGCGGATTGCGTCGTTTGTCTAGTAGACGTTAGCGCTACTGTTGTGCATGAGTGCCCTGGGTTCGATTCCCAGCTAGGGCAAAGCGTTATTGGATTTTTCTATCTGGAATGTCTCAGTAGCAGCTTGGATTCCGGATTAGGGCTCCGTTGATGGCAATAGGCTCGCACGCTAAGACATGGGACCACAGATATAGATACACCTATTTAACGCAAGAGCAACTACTTCGCGTGCCAAAAATCGCACCAACTTACGTTCAAAAATCGTAAGCCGCCACTTTTGCGCTCAGTCCTGTGTACTCCTGGCTGGGTGAGCGTGAGTGAGAAAAAGTGCCTGTGACGTCATAGTAGGTAGGAAAAAAAATGGCACGCTTGGTTTTCATACATAACGTGATACTTGCGATATCTAGGTCTATCTATATGTATATCTGTGCATGGGACATAAACATAACTTGTGAAATGTACTTGGTGTAGGTGCTATAGGTCTCTGATCTCTGCTTAACCTTTCGTTGATTACAGTCGTTATGTTAAGTATGTTATGAATTTGGTTATTTTCTAATTTCGTTGTGGAAACGAAGCTAAAGTGGAGTCATTTTAATATGTAACATTTGACAGTTCATTTATGCAAAGAAAATTATACCTTACGCTAAAGGAATAAAACTCAAGAAAACAACATCAGTTTTTTTAATACAATTATTTATTTAGAAAATTAGACTCTACTCCTGATGCACATAAGTAGCACTTTGCTTTGCATAATGGACTGTCAAATGTTACCTATTAAAACTTTTTAACAAAAAAAAACCGACTTCCATAAAAAACACTACAAAGTGAAAAATAACTTTGATTTCGGAAGTCGGTGTCTTTGGATCTGTATTTAAGTTTATTGCCACCGACTTCCGAAATCAAAGTTATTTTTCACTTTGTAGTGTTTTTTATGGAAGTCGGTTTTTTTTTTGTTAAAAAGTTTTTAATTCTCGTTTTTTAGTGGGACTGTTTATAGTGCATCAAGCTCATCGCCTTTTACAAAATATTACTTTTCCCGATACAGGGACGTTAATTGTTGAGGAGTTCTCCTGGTACTCCACCATCAGCTCCATTTCACCATTCGCATTGTGACGAGCATAAATTGCTTAGCAACCATATTAAAGTAATCGAATCGCAACCTGTGAAATACTTATTATTGAGTAGTCCCGGTGGCCATAATCTGCGGTCTTCATCATCAGTTTTACTTCACTAAATTTTGCTTTCCGAAAGCAAATGCACGAGTTAGTATAAATAATACCCGAATCGCTATAGGTGTGCCTATAATATTTGAAGAGTTCCTTCGATTTCTCCAGGATCCCGCTGATAATCCTGGCAGCATCAGGCCAGACTTATGTCAACATTGCATTGAACTTAAAATGTAGTCCTGTTTAAAATGAGGCCAAACACGACTACGGTGCTGTAATTTCAAGGTTTGTACTTTTTCTGATGCTCCTGGCATCAGCATCAAGTCTCTGTGTAGATACTTCGGTGTTTCTCATTAACAGTACGTTTATCCACACATCGAGCCCTTTTCAATGAGCCTAAACACGATATATCTGCTGTTAGTTGTCGAGGAGTTAGGTACTCTGCAGACTATCCTGACTGCAGCATCAGGTCATGACTTGATGATCATGAGAAATGTGGCAAATGCCCTATCAAACATCAAAACAATTTACTAAAACTGTCCTTGTCTGTTCGAGTAACTTCTTACTGTTAAGGAGTTGTACCTTCCATCATCAGCTCAGCTACCTGAAATGGTGACAACCATACGCAAATACACAAGATACTTCATAAAATATGCGAAAAACAATAAGTGAGCCTATAAAATTTGAGGGTTGCCGTCGATTTCTCTAAGATCCCATCATCAGATCCTAACTTGGTGACAATGGTACCACCTCAGAACTATCTACTTTCAAACAAAAAAAGAATTTTGAAAATCCGTCGACAATTGGCGGAGTATTCGATGAACAAACATACAAAAAAAAAAAAAAAAACATACAAACATCCGAACATAGTACCTCCTCCTTTTTGTGAAGTCGGTAAAAATGACTCCACTTTAGCAACGTTAAAATATTCACAAACATAACAAAAAACAGAATTGTTTATCTTGTCCCAATTAGTGTCCATTTACCAAACAAGAGATAATTAAGTAAGTACTTCTACAGAATTTTAGTGCTCATTAAATTATTGATGTTTATTGTGAAGTTAACGCTTCATTTATTATACCTACGAGTATCCTCATTAATTAACCGTGGTAAACGTGAACTAAACAAGGTTTTAATAAGAAATATTTAAACTTTTTATTTAAATTAAAATTAACATCTAACTTTCCAGTAACAGCTTTTATTTTTTTTTAATGTCCTGTCCTATTGAATAAATTGTCTCTTGGCTAAATAATAACAGCCGCACGGGCTGACCTTCAAGGTTAAGCAACGCTTGCCAAGGACGGTCCGTGGATGGGTGACCATACATTACGTGCCTCGGAAAACACGTTAAGCAGTTGTTCCCGGCTGTCATACGTAGATCTTTGACAGTCTTTACGAGTAGTCAGAAACCCCAAAATCTTACTACCAGTCTTGCCAAAGGCTATAATAACCCAGTAAGTAACTAGGTTGTGGAAGGTAGTCGCTCCATGTAAAACACAGGTATTCAGCTGGGGCAGCGGGATTGTCCGAAAGGGTTACCGCTACCCCGGAACATAAAGGGCTAAGGAAGAAACACGGGTGGGTTTTAGTCAGTAAGAGTCTGACACCCCTCCTGCTCCACCCTGAGCGGGAGGGGTCATTTGATGATTTCGCATCCACAAAAAAAAAGGTATTCAGCTGCATCCGATAAGACTGGAAGTCGATCCCAACATAGTTGGGAAAAGGTTAGGTAGATTGACTGACTCTTAACACTACCTACTTATAGGGAAACCGTTTCTGTTAACTTAAAATCGATCATTGCAGTCAACCGCGTATCAGTGGTAGCAATTTGACATTAGCAGCGCTATTATCTCGAAGCTGTACGGGTGATTTTCGTAGGGCAAGCGTGACCACTGACATGTCAACGTTTCAAACATTTACTGCTTACAAACTTGCACAAGTTTTAGTCGATTATGGTCAAACGAGTTTTTCTGGTCATAGCAGGTCTGTCCACGTTCTGTCAACATTTGCGTACTATTTGAATTCTTTAGCTAAAGGAGTAAATATACATAACCTGCATTCGCGATTTATTTGCCAAAAATGTAAACAAATTTGAGTTTATGGAAAAATAACTTTAAAATTCTACACAATAAAGTTCAGTATACACTACAACTCCAAACATTTTCATAACTTTTTCAATAGTGCTAGTCACTCTGAAATCGACTTAATTACCATTATAATAAAGTTGATATTATGTTGTTTAACTTTAAATAATATTAATTAGTAACATAAGTTTGAATAGATTTTACATTCTTACATAAAGTCACGCCTTCCTCCCATGGGGTTCGGCAGAAACTACAGATCGCCACCTACTTTTTATTCATTCTTACTTATTTTCTTGACGTGATAACGTCAAAATCGATGAACACCGGCTGCAGGCACGAAAAAGTGTCACGTTCCGCCCAAGCCAGAGCGTGCAAGCGAGAGCGCGGAACAAGCGATAGAGAGGCACGATCGGCCCAAGTTTTAGCTTGTAACATATTTATTTCCATTTTTTTTTGCCCAGTAATGATCGAGACCGTAATGGATGTTGAGGTGTCTCCATAGACACCTCAACATCTATTACGGTCCCGGCCGGTAATTGACCCCTGTCAATTTATCTTTTTAATTTTTGTTTTTCTTTTCTTTCACTTTCTTCGACGTTTATTTTTTAAGTACCTACCTGTATTGTGTCTTTTGTTGCACTGAATAAACGTTTTATCTATCTATCTATCTATCTATCAATGTTTCCAAAACTATCGTTCGTAAACCGACTTTACAGACAACAATTTTTTTTGTGCTTGAGTGTATTTTGCATTATATCTATTGGTTTATTGGCGTGGCTAGCTGACATAAATTATGCCAAATAGTTTCATTTAATGTTCTGTGTCTCGTAATATTAACTAGGTACTTTGCATAAGTATACTATTGTATAGAAGCAAGTTTTTTTAACTGAAACAGACAACTGTGCTGCTGGGGGGTTTGTTGCACCCCTTCTCCCCAGGGAAAGCACTAGGAAGTGTGAAGGTGAAGGACGGGCGTTTTGGGGGGACTGTCTTATGTAATTTTGACGTTCGAAAAGTGCTGATTCTCGGCCTAATTTGAATATGTAAAAAAATAATACAATGACACCCTAATTACGTAACACACTATCAAAACTATCAATCACAATAATTTTGAATTATAATAATAATAATATATTTTATTTAATTTGACAACATTGGTCCACTGGTTAGTATAAAGCAAACTTATCAACTAAGTGTTAGTATTTATTAACTAAGTACGTGTACAATTATTATTGTTATTTTTCACCCCTGCCACACCAGCAACCGAACGAAGTGTTTCACTAACGGTGCATCGTGCTGTTCAGCTAGGGTTTTCAAAATACTCAAACTCAAAGCATTTATTTCAAATAAACCAATTATAGGCACTTTTGAATTGTCAAGGGTCGGTCAGTCAGAAAGATGAAGCTAGTTGCCCATTCCAAAGCGTAGATCCCTGTGGAGAAGAACGGGCAAGAAACTCCACGGACACTCTTTTAAATCATAAAATTGTTACAAAAATCTTGGTTACATCATTCATGTTGAAATTATACATGTGAGAACTAATACTGTTGCGGCTAGCCCTCATTGTCTACTAGGGATGCGGTCTTTTTCCTCATAATGGCATAAAAGTCATCAGTTCGTGCTACAGCAAACATGCTTGACGCGCTGCAGAACATGCTTGACGCGCTGCAGAACATGCTTGACGCGCTGCAGAACATGCTTGACGCGCTGCAGAACATGCTTGACGCGCTGCAGAACATGCTTGACGCGCTGCAGAACATGCTTGACGCGCTGCAGAACATGCTTGACGCGCTGCAGAACATGCTTGACGCGCTGCAGAACATGCTTGACGCGCTGCAGAACATGCTTGACGCGCTGCAGAACATGCTTGACGCGCTGCAGAACATGCTTGACGCGCTGCAGAACATGCTTGACGCGCTGCAGAACATGCTTGACGCGCTGCAGAACATGCTTGACGCGCTGCAGAACAGCAACGTGCAGCAGTATATTGCTAATCCATTGCTTTTTAGGTTGAAAAAATTTATCAGTGCAACAACTTAAATAACGCAATGAATGTTGTTGAACTGTCAAAATGAAAGCCATTGGCCCCGATTCTGTTGTTCACAAACTAAATTAAATTTAAGTTCAGTGCATCTTTTTTTTTTCTATTTCATTATGAAAAGGACAGAAGATAAATATTAGTTTAGTCCTGTAGCCGTGCGTGCGTACCTGCGCTTAGTCACAATTTTAAAGCTAAATAAAAAACAACTTTGTTTACATATCAAGTGATTATGTTCTTCGCGGCGCGGACGTCCCCCATCCATCCGGCGTTTCCACTCACATCTGCCTTGTTCATTCATCCTCTCAACATGACTAAAATCTAAGGATACTCTTTTCAATTTTTGTCACTATACAATGTGTAACAGAAAAAACGTAAGTCCAGAAAGCACTTTGTTCATAATTGACTACTGAATAGATTTCAGTAACTTTTACTAAAGGATTTATCTTCAAAAAATTATGTATTTTTCATACTAACCGCCGATTAAGCCAAATAAAATTAAACCTTAATATCTCAGGGCAATAAGACTCAATTTTAAATGCATAAAGTAATGCTAGTGTCAACACGATTTTCTTAAGACTGTGCCGACCGCACAGTGGCGCCCTCATCGTTTGTTTGGTTATTTCATACAATTTAGAATGAAAATGCAGAAAATAAGCACGTTAAGTTGTGCTTCACAAGATTATACGTTAATATTATTAGAAGCGGTAGTTTTATATTGTTTAGTTTTATTACAATCCTTAAAACGGAATATAGTGGCCACTTTTATCCGTTTTAAGGATTATATTGAAACTAAACTATACAGGGTGCATTTGATATCATGGGCATTATTTTAACCTAAGGTACTACTTATGATACTAATTGCATTAGGGCTACTATTACGCAAATCAAAAATATTATTAATGCAAGTATGGAAAACCTTAAAATGTAGTAAGTCATACAAAGTATCAAATTAGTTGCGCTTCTCGATAGCAAATGCGTAGGTACACTACGCCGTACGCGCGTCCTTGGGCGTGAATTCTTTGACCCCGCCCGACTCACGTGACATTCGTAAGTTGCCAATGAATTGATTCATAATAAATTCCAATTTTCCCTTCGTACTTTGCCGGCTTAGGACGGTCAAAACTACGTCAACTAACATACATTAAAAAAAAAACATTTACGTACCTAGCTTGTGGATTGTTTTGAAAAAACCTTATTTGTCGGTAAAGTGACAGAGGGTAAACGGGTGCTCTTCCACGAGCTTGTGCATGTGCTGGCACGTGAAAAGACGAAAAATCCAACAGGTTCTGAGTGGTTCTGGTGGAATGAGACCCCGTGAAGGAATAGGGTCGTTCGGGTTGCGCCGATGGAACATTTCACGAGTTCATACTAAATTTCTTGTGCGATCGTAAATTACAACCATTTGTGGGTATTGTTGGTTGGTGTACCTAGCCTGCACATTACGCGGTCGAGGCATCGTGTACACAAACACACACACAACACACAACTACTACACTAACACTTAATACACTGCAATCCAAGCACCGTATGACGCGAGCGGCGAGTACGGCGATTACGTCACGGGATCAATAAATCAATTACGCGTCAATGCACCTGCGCAGTCGTTATGACACTGGTTCCGGGTTCGTGACTTCGTGTTGCGGCGGGAAGCATACCCCGCGCGGGGGTGATATTCGTATTTTTGCGAGTGAGGGAGTGGGACGGAGAGAGTTCAGGGAATCCCGCCGGACGGAATGTCTTGTAGCCCATTGTTATTATTACTTGTAAGGAAAAACCCGCGCGCGCGCAGGTGATGTTTGTTTACATTTCGCTTTGCGCTGTACTGCGCTTTAAGATTTTGATATTTCAACAATTATTGGCGTTAACGAAGTATTTTGTTTTAATTACTTTAAGTGTTTATTTGCAATAATAAGCCTTGTGCAATTTGACTTACTACATTTTTAAGGTTTTCCTTACTTGCATTAATAATATTTTTGATTTGCGTATTAATAGCCCTAATGCAATCAGTATCGTGAGTAGTGCCTTAGGTTAAAATAATGCCCATGACTTTGATTCCACCCTGTATAAAACTACCCTTTCATTCTAAATTGTATGAAATAACCAAATAAACGATGAGGGCGCCACTGTACGGTCGGCACAGTCTTAATAAAAAAAAGTTTTGGTCATTGTATTATGCTTTTAACTCAATACTCTAATTGGGGTGTACGAGGTCTTGCGTTAATTATGTTACACCTTGTATATCTTCTTTAGTTCTTTTATAGTAAATATCTTCGGCACTCATTGACGCACTTTATATTGGCAACGTTTTAATTATTTTCCCTGACAAATTTAAAGTATGACTAAGTATTTATTATGCGGACTGCCAGTATAATCTCGTGTTTCGTTTGCTAAATAATCATATGCGAGCGTCTTTAATTTTTTTGTATGTTCGAACTTACAAACAAACAGCTAGGTCTTATTTCAGAAAAAAGTTGTTTTGAAAAATAATCATGTTCTTTAATTTAAGTCGATTTTAAAAATCTTAACCCTAAAAAAAACAAGCATAAAACTACGTAGAAATATTATTAAATAATATTATTATTATTATACTTATTCTGATATTTGAATAAGTTAAACAATTATCATTTCAGCCGAAATACCTCCACTGCTTGACATAAGCCACACCCAAGCATCGCAATGAAACAATCACAATTCACACTATTTTAAACGCAGAACGCTTTTTTAATAATAATTATCGAAACCATAGAGATATACTAAAACGAAACAATGTAATCAAATTATTTCAGTTTTTAATTTCAACACAATCATTTTAAATGGTTCCTAGCTAAAACAGATGCGTCCCATTTATTTTGTCCACATTATAATAATTTTATTATCATTCGCGCCTGCTATTCGCGGCGGCTCCAAAGTTTAATTTTAGTGTCGTGGAACAATGTGCTATGTGAATAAAGTGTTATGTCAGTCTATGGTTGACACTTGTGCCAATAATGTAACACGGGAGGTCATTGCACTCGCTGCCTATACATTCGAGACTAAAATGAGGAAAATAGTGTTAGGTATTAATTAATACTAGATACTAATATCAGAGGGGCAATTCTCGTAATTTTAAGAACGTTCACAGTTTGATTTCAGTCAATCTGTCAAAAATATCTCTAAATTCCCAATTTTTAACAAGCTTTTGACATTTATTGTCGCTGAAATGAGATCGCGTTGCGACTACATTTTGAACGTTGTAATTACGGGAATTGGCCTACAGTACGTCACGCTTAGTTTAAATGTTGTTGCAGGCTTTAAACTGCCTTCAGTCATTAAAAGGGCTGTCTGTATTATGGTTGAAAATGACAAGAAAAATTATTTTTTTATTTTTATTTTCATTCGCATTGGCATCCAATTGATTGAGTTGATTACTTGATCACCGGGCACCGTCTAAAAATATTAAAAAAAATAACATTTTTTTTTAATAATTCTGACAATACCTAGGTATGTCAGTTCAAAATCAAAATATTTTATTTCACATAAACTTATATGCGCGGTCCTAATTTGTCGTCGTTTCATAAGGAAAAGAGCCGGCAAGAAACTCCACGGTTACTCTTTTAAAATAATTGGCTTGTACAATGTTTTCAAATTGTCGAATTAATAGGTATGGGAGAACAGCTTAGAACTGTCAACAATTACCAGGTACTTAATCAAATAAAAAAAAATGTCTACAAATCTACAGTCTCTAGGGCCTACAACGTTCTCACGTTCACAAAATAAAAAAGAATCTTATCAAAAAGAAAAATCAAATATTAAAACCTAATGATTTTATTGCTATTCTAAACATAAAGTAAAGAGTTAAAATTAGAATTGTCTGTGATATAATGTCAAGAAGTATGTAAAAAATAAATAAAAAATAAACATTGTAATTTGGGAGCAGTTAATAGACATTTACATAGTTATGGCATGGCAGAAGGAATTATTGCCAAACTACCTTGTCTTCAACAGTCTTTAATCTTTTATAATTATATAATAATAATAGTTGACTGACCATTTTTATGTCCTTTCCTTTATAAAATAAAAACCGGTCCCTATTAGGCTTGGAAGCACTTTATCTTCACCGAATCGAAAAAAGTACCGAAGATCATAAATTGGATGCGTGTACTTTTTTCGTTCGTTGGCGCGTGACATTTTGAACAAGCCGGTTTTAATTTCTTTTTTAGTGCTGGCAATAATTTTAAGAAAAGGGTAGTGATTCCGTTATAAAGACATTTTAGTCTATTCTCATTTAAAATATTTAGGAATCGAATAAATAAATACATATTTAGTTTGACGATGGTATCACTAAAATAGAAGAGAACTATAATCTTTATTAAGTACACCATATAAATTACAGACATAAATATAGAAATTCTACAAAGGGTGACATAATGGGCGGTATCATTTTGTGTTTTGTGTGTTTTGAGGGGCTTGTGGTCAAGTAATAGTAGCCGCACGGATCGAACGATCAGGTTAAACTACGCTTGCCGCGGTTGGTCCGTGGCTGGCTGACCATCTTTACATGCCAAGATCTCTCCGTGCCTCTGAAAGTACGTTAAGCCGATGGTCTGGGCTGTAGTTCGTGGATCTTTGACAGTCGTTACGGGTCGTCAGCTCAGAAGTTCGAAAGTCTGACAACCAGTCTTACCAATGGGTATCTTATTACCCAGTAACTGCGTTGTGGAGGTCAGATAGGCAGTCGCTCCATTTCAAATACTGGTATTCAGCTGCATCCGGTGAGACTGGAAGCCTACACCAAAATATTTGGGAAAAGGCGAGGCTATAAGATGATGGTATAATTTTATGTTAAAGTTGCTTTTTCTCAATTCAAAGTTTTTGTGTGTAGTAATCTACGAATAAGTGACTTATTACTTATTCGTAGGTAGTAATAGAAACCAAATCAAAATATTCTTAACATAATTTCAAGTCGATTATCAACATACAACGCAGTGTCTCATAAAATTAATATTTAATGTTCACCGTCAATTCGACAAGTTTGTTTACCATAATATTGCTTTGATTTTAATAATTTTAAATATAAAGTAGTTCCATAGTTCGGTGGGTATCACTTGAACGAACAATCAGTGTTCGGTTCATTGACCGTTAAAACTACACACATCAAAAGTGTCTAGGGATCAACATATATTTTTGCAATAACTTTTCTCCTGATTGATATTAATTAAAATTTTCTTTAAGGATTCATCAAATAAAGTGTTTTCGTTTGTCACAGTAACGATAAACCAAGTCACCTTTGCATTAATAAAGAAATTTGCCATTTTCCTAATAAAGGGATTTTTGAAATTTGAACCACTAACACAAAAGTTCGAAAAAAAGACTGAAATAACAGTTTTCTCTAAAATTTTATTGGGTAACTTAAACAATTAATAATCCGTGTTTCTACCGCGAACACTAACAACACAAGAACATCGGTTTGGCATACTCAAAATGAGTTCATCCAAATCACGCTGTGGAATGGCCGCCCATGTTCGTTGCAACAACAAAAAAAGGTCTTCTTGCGACTGGATACCCTCCATATTCGGCAGAGCTCTTCTCTGTAGCATATCCCATGCATGCTCAATCGGGTTCAAGTCTGGCGACTGAGCAGGCCAGGGCAGGACATTGATGTTAGCTGCGGCGAGAGTCTGTCTTACAACTCTTGCGGTGTGCGGTCGTGCATTATCATGCATTAACTGAAATAAGGGACCGATTTGCACTTGTAGAGGAACGATGACGTCTGATACAATCGTCTCAGCATAAATTTGAGCGTTGAGGTTGCCTCTGATCCAAATCAACTCAGTTCTTCCGCCGATCCAAATACCCGCCCATACCATGATGGTTCCACCACTATAAGGATGGACTTCCTGGCAGGATTTTAATCGCTGTTGGCGTCCTGGGGTTCTCCAGTGTCGTATACGTCTTGTATCCGGTCTCATACCAAAACGAGACTCATCAGAAAAGCACACGAAACGCCATTGTTCTTCTGCCCAATTTCTGTGTTCAAGAGCCCATTGATATCGAATCCTACGATTGTGCATTGCTATAGGTGGTACCCGTAGCGGTCTTCGGGAATGAAGGTTCACTTCATGCAAGCGGTTTCTGACTGTTTGGTCGCTAATTAAGTTCCCTGAAGAGTGATGAAGCCTCACGGCTAACATCATGGCGGTTATTGTTGGAGCTCTTCGAGTTAAGATTTGAATGTATCGGTCTTGTCTCCGTGTGGTGCAGCGATACCGTCCTCCATGGCGCTCAGCCACGGTACCAGTGCTTCGGTAACGTGTCCAAAGTCGACTGATAACACTCTGACTTGTATTCAGAGCTAAAGCCACAGTACGTTGCCGGGAACCAGCTTCTATCATTCCCACGGCTCTGAGCATTTCTTCCCTGCTTAAATGACGTCGCCGCTCCATAATAACGTTGGTTTTAATCAGTAGTAGGGAAACAGTAGCACTAATAATGTCTTCAATGCGTTGTATGTTTTTATAGGGAAAATATTGACAGCTGATTTTCATCTTTTACTCGAATTTGATTCACAGTTCCTGATTCAAATTATGAAATGCACCAAAAAGGATCCATATAAATTTATAAAATCATAAATTTATTACAAAGCCACATCTCAATCTCAAGAAATCCGCATAAAAATGCTTGATCCCTAGACACTTTTGATGTGTGTATGTTACATATTAGGTATTGTAATTAGTTGCAAATATGATTATGGCATACCCTGATACCCTTAGAGGGTACGCACGGCTACACATCAAGCTATACAGAACCAGTATAAGCTGACTTCTTGTTCTACGAAAAACCTATACAATGCGAGGTCAGCTAAAACTGGAAATGTTAATATTGTTAGGTCAAAACTCGATGCTAAATCAGTCAGTTCAGTGCTTTAAGCAGGATGGGACATCGACGCGCACCTTGGATTAAGCACTTGATTTTGAACCCCTTTGAAATTTTGCCATGATTTGATTATACAGGGTTACTTTTCAATGACCAGCCAAATTTAAGGATTTGGTACAGTCCATCAAACTAAACAACTTTCTCCATGGGACCAACATCGTAATCGCAAATAAAAATTCAGCCGTCCCATACGTTTTGGTCGAGTAGGTATTGAAGTTTTCTATGGGACAGTTGATAAATTTTTCGCGATTATGATATTGGTCCCATGGAGAAAGTTGTTTAGTTTGATGGTCTGTACCACATCCTTAAATTTGGCTGGTCATTGAAAAGTGACTCTGTATAGGTATTGCACGTTTTTTTCTATGAAACGGCTGGTTTTTTTTTATAACCAACGAAAAATT
Organism: Globia sparganii; assembly: GCA_949316385.1. Lineage (NCBI taxonomy): Eukaryota > Metazoa > Arthropoda > Insecta > Lepidoptera > Noctuidae > Globia > Globia sparganii. The sequence continues at coordinate 3,266,479 of OX438668.1, read as the reverse complement.
TCTCCTCTAGAATAATTTGTTGAATTCATGGTAATAGTTCGCGCATCAATGTTCTTGCCACACTGTATTTTGTGATTTGGCACTAAGTTGTTCCCGTATAATTATTCTAAACTATAATAGCTGACCCGGCAGACGTTGTCCTGTCCTTGAATCGTGAATTGAGTGTCTTGAGTTCATACAAGTTCCCATAGAAAAAAGGAACGTTCAGTTTTTCCAGAATTGAACATTTTCCGAGAAATTGCACCAATTTTTCTTCCCATAAAAACGTAATTCGGACATTTTAGGGCTGAGTTTTCAATAGTCGAATAACTTACCTATATCTAAAGAATAAATATTACAGTTTGACATAATTTATATACAAAAGCTGTCAAACCGCAATATTTATTCCTCAGATAAAAAAATATCTGACTATTGAAAAAAATAGCCAAATCGTTCCAGCCGTTCTCACGTGATGCGCCTACCAACGAATAACATTAAATTAAATTATATAATTATATAGAATGTACGTCATTATCAATTATCAACATCAGCCTACAGCAGTCCACTGCTGGACATAGGCCTCTCCTATTGCACCCCATTCAACTCAATTTTCGGCAACTCTCATCCAGCTGCTACCAGCCATCCTGCGAAGATCGTTGCTCCTCCTAGCCTGAGGGCGTCCCACCTTACGTTTGCCGATTCGTGGTCTCCACTCTTCGTTGTTCTACGTTGTTCTACGGCTAATATGGCCGGCCCATTGCCATTTGAGCTTGTTTATTCTGTGACAACTATGTCGACAACTTTCGTTCTCAATTTTAATCTACGTGTTATACATTATTCAGTTTATTTCCCAAGGTAAACATGTCTAGAAAACGGAACGGTGTCAACACTATTTCTCCCAAAATTGCATCCTAAATAACATTAGCGCTAACATTTACTGTCTCGTACACAAAAGCAATAAACTCGCAGATTTGAAGACCATTATAATGCAGAAGCCACAGGCTATTAATAGTATGTAAGTATGTTATAATAAATAGTAACTTTAATACAATAATACTAATAAACTATAGGAGCGACGGAATAAGGAAGTGTAGTAGGTACCGACTTGGTACTCACACAAATTACTAAATGTTGCTATGGGAATCGGAACCAACCCTGAAATATGAAAGACTAACTGTGCCCCGTGGTTACACCCACGTTAATTTGAGGAAAAAACCTACTAAAATTTACTCATGATTCGAAAGACACGTGGCGCCATCTATTATCATAATAACTTTATTGTTGTTTTCCTCGGGAACTGCACTTTTTTTCGGGACGAAAGGTACCCTATGTCCGTTTCTGTACACTTAACAACGTATAATGCAAAATTTCAGGATGATCGGTTCAGAGGTTTAGGCGTGAAACGACGGTAACAAACAAACAAGCAAACTTACTTTCGCATAAATATTAGTCAGGATATTCTGCTGTTCCCTAAAACGTGCAAAACTTACGCGATCTAAACGTAGAGAATTCCAGATATTTTCATTTTTGTTGATTGGTCATTTGGTCCAATAATAAAAGTTGTTCATTTTCACGAGTAGGTATCTACTTAATCTACTACACTCCCATAAAGTATGTTCCTCATTATTTTAATTTAACACTCTGTATTAAGGCGAAAGCGTCAGGAAATCTCGCAAAATTCTGATTTTCTTACGATTTTTTTTTCAATTTGCAGATAAGTATGGCCATTAAAAAAATATAAACCTTACCTTTAGATCCTACTGTATTAGCTAGAAGACGGAAACACTATATTGCTTCCACCCCTTTTGTAAAAACAGAATTTGCTAATATTCAGTACGTTAAACGCTCGTCTTTCTTATATAATAAAATAAACAAACAAATAGACTTTCATACTAAACCGTTTAAAGAATGCAAATCGTTGTTGATTAAGTGGATAGACAAATTAGGCTATGATGAAGTAGAGAATCTTCTATTAAGTTTGAGGTAAAATCGTCTGCATAAAATAACCACACACACCCTCACACTCACATGCACACACACACGCACCCTCACACACACACACACACCCACCCTTACATATACACAGACATACACCAACAGACTTAGGATAATATTAATAAGAAAAATAATTCATAAACCGTTGTTTCGTTACATGTTACACTAATTGTAAGATATAAAAGAGCGGCGCCTCCTGGCACAGGCATTTATAGGCTTAAAAGGAGTCGCCACCAACTGTATAATGTACAACGTGTAATAATGAAATAAAACATTTTTGATTTTTTTGATTGATTGATTTGATTAGTAACAATGATTTAGGTATTTATAGAATTATAATCGTAAAAATCATCAATACAACTTTCTAAGTTCATTTACCCTAAACCCTAAAATCATGACATTTGAAGCCAATTCTAACGCTGAGTGTATTGGTGATTCTAATTTGCATTTTTATAATTCTGCATAGCCATAGTTGTTACGGTCGTGAATCATATTTTAATCAACATACAATACAACCTGACACTGACCTGCAAATTGCAAAAAACGAAAAAAAAAAATTAATTTCGCGGGCTAACTTATCCTATCCCCCTATGACTATGCCGACCGTACAGTGGCGCCCTCATCGTTTATTGAAACGGATAAACAGCCACTGTTATCCGTTATAAGCACACAACAGATATAAGGATTATAATAAAACTAAACAATATAAAACTACCGTTTCTAATAATATTAACGTATAATCTTGTGAAGCACAACTTAACGTGCTTATTTTCTGCATTTTCATTCTAAATTGTATGAAATAAACAAACGATGAGGGCGCCACTGTGTGGTCGGCATAGTCCTAATACTTCGTTGTAAATGTAAAGTAGGTATAAATAATAGCGTATAGATAAAGAGTGCGTCGAACCCGCTGATATTGTACACAGAATATTTTGGGACGCGTGCGCAGATCGACCAGGGACGCCAAACCTCGTGTTTACAGGGAAACGTTAGTTATGAAAATACTGAGACTAGCACGTGTCGGCACTTATGTGACGTACAGTACGTCGACTGCGAAGCAGAAGAAGTTATGTTTAGCCATCTTTGAATAAACATCGTAAGCTATTTATTTTGATCATTCAATTAACAATCAAATCCTAGCCTACCGCAGTCCACTGTTAGGTATAGACCTCTGCTTGCAGTGGCGGATTAACCACGTAGCAAGAGTAGCAAATGCTACGGGCCCCACGCATTTGGGGGCCTCGCGCACCAATACAATCTGACCGTAAAAAAAATATCAGTTTAGACAGAAGACGTATGAAAGAATACCATAAAAATACTGGAGTTTACAGCTAAAATCTATTCTAAAAGAAGAGAGAAAAAAAAAAGCTTTCGTCAGTGCTTACGCGGATGATTTGGAGAATAGCTTATGCAATTTAAATAAAAATTCTATCAAAGAATTGCTACAGGCCCAGCGCTGGCTTAATCTGGCACTGTCTGCTTGGCTGCGCTACAACACCCTGTCCTCCGCCTTCCGCATCTAGCCTAGCCCAGCCACCTTTTTAAGGTCTTCAGTCCATCTAGCTGGGGGCGTCACACGCTACGCTTGCCCATACGCGGTCTCCAGGACTCGTTCGCTCCTACGGCCATCGATCCTTCGACAAACATTGCCAGCCCACTGCCACTTCAGCTTACTTACTCTGCAAGCTATGTCATTAGCATTCATCATTTTTATCGTTAGCCCAAACGAACAAAAATTTAACTTCCTATTACAGTATCAACGTCATTGGCAATTTTGTTTCATCCACTGCTGACAGCTGGTCATAAGCGTACTTCTTTTTGTTCTAGCTTCCTTGGGCTGTGCGAGTCTCGTCCAGCAGCAGCAATGACAAACTCATTTTGAGAGTTCAACAACATTTATTGCGTTATTTACGTGGTTGGGTAGACAAATTTTTCGAACAAGTGAAGCAATGAATTAGCTATAAATAACCTTCAAAATTATTCAGATTGAGATTTATGGTGTGTTAGGCAATTAGGGTGGTCATTCGCACCCGCGGTCCTTAGCAGGACATTTAACCATCTGGCTATTGGTCTGCCAACACTCCTAGTTCCTAATCTCTTAGCAACCAATCAGTCAGATATAGTCGGCCAAAAAAAAAAAAAAACTATTATGTAGTTTCTTTTTTCAAAATGTTTCTTTCTTTTTCATTCATAAGACTGCAACTGGCAAGCTCCGATGCTAGAGCTGCTTTACAAATAAAAAAGGCAGACAATAGACAAAAAGGTCATGAGTCTATGACATCAGCGTTGCCGGCAGCCCTATACCACGTTATGAAAACAAAAATAACGGGTTGTCAGTCTATGCGTTTTATTTTCAGTTTCTTTACGAAATCCAACTTGTTTTAACAGAATTCACATTAAATATTTTTATGTACACGAATAATGTAGATGGATAGGCGATTTGTTAAAACAACACTAGTGCTGTTAGTGGTGATTTCATCGATATATTTTCTGCTTGGTTTTATAGCTATCGAATGTTGCCAGCTACTATAAAACTGGAAAAAGTGGCATGTTTAATGAGATCAGTTTATTTTTGTCTTGACTGCATTCGTTGGTCTAGCGGTGCAAGCGCTACTGTTGAGCATGAGGTCCGGGGTTCGTTTCCTGGGTGGGGCTATTACATATTACTTAAACGTAAATATACTTAAACGTAAATATACTTAAACATATTACTTAAACGGGGCGAAATGTCGGTGTGCTGTACAGTTCTGCCTAAACCTTGGGGTTTACATTCGTATTGTTATGTTTTATTGGCTATAAAGAAAGGTAACCAGTCTGGCTGCATCCAAGAGATATTCAAAACTTGTCAGACTAGTAGGTAGTAGGTACATCTAATTACTACGTTATCTGATACCGGTTTATAAGAACTAATTATACAAAACTACAATTTGGTAGGTCTGTGAAAGTATGTACTATTTGTTTATTAGTGGAGTGAATAAGTACAGTCAGCAACAAAAGTCGATTACCATTTCAGTTTTTTTAATCTCAATTATTGACCAAAAATTTGTTAAATATTTTATTGTACTTCTGCTGCAATTTTGAACAAATATTTTGCTCAATCACTGAGAAAAAAAAAACTGAAGTATTAATCGACTTTTATTGCTGACCGTACACCAACAGCAATATTTCTTACAATTCAAAACAATTAACACCTAAAATTGGCATTACAGTAACCATACTGTGCATGACTTTGACATATTGAAAAAAATAAAAATAAAGTGTGTCTAGTTGACCTAAATCTAAAACATTACAAAACAAACCAATCTGAGCTTACTTACACGTGCACTGTTAGCACTCATAAACAGGGAACGTCTGTATGAAGCGAAACTCATCATCTGCCTAGCCTTTTCCCAACTATGTTGGGGTCGGCTTCCAGTCTAATCGGGTGCAGCTGAATACCAGTATTTTACATGGGGCGACTGCCTATCTGACCTCCACAACCCAGTTACTGGGTAATACGATACCCCTTGGTAAGACTGGTTGTCAGACCTTCGGGCTTCTGACTACCCGTAACGACTGTCAAAGATCCACGAATGACAGCCGGGACCAACGGCTTAACGTGCATTCCGAGGCACGGAGGGGGTCTCGGTATGTAAAGATGGTCACCCATCCACAGACCAACCGCGGCAGGCGTAGCTTAACCTGATCAGTCGACCTGTGCGGCTGTTATTATTTAACGAAACTCATTGAGAAAATCCGTCAAGTTGGACCTTTCAGTATATTGCCTTGCCATATGTGTTAGATGTAGGCAATTCAAAGATACGATGACATTGATAAATATGTAGGCAGGCAGACCATATCGTAATTCCATTATCGGAAATGCCTTTTTATGGCATACAGTAGCAGCATAGCGATTCACAACCATTCGACAGGTTGTCGTTCCAGTTATTGAGTTCCTTGCCGAAGACAGGTAATTAATAACTGTCGGGAGAATTCAAGGGTTTTGGGTGTTTGTAAACAGCCTTTAGATGGACTCCTTTGATAACTGATTGATGTTGTCGGCGTCAGTTGTTTAAAAAATTAGAAATAGAGAGTCTATAAACAGACAGACTCCGAACCCAGGTAGGCCGAACCAAGGAAAACCTGTTCAGATGGAGATTCAGAGACGACTCCGCCTTGGAGTGCACATGCGGTGCTGTTCCACAAATGGAACACTTAATATCCTCTCCCGCGTTTCCTGTCGTCTGCAAATTACAGGAACTGATGGAGCCTATAGTGATGGCGCCAAACACGTAGCCGAATTCTGGGCTGAGTCCATTTAGATTGCCATAGGCACGCTAAGAAGAAGATGATAGAAATAACTATGAACTAGCTTCTGCCCGCGACTTCGTCCGCGTGAAATTTTTAATTTCCCCGACCCACCCTGTCGCATCGCATCGCCTGCCTGCGCTATATCTTAAGATAAAATATTATAGTATCTTAGCCGTGTGTAGCGCCCCTTAGTGAACTCCACTGCGGGTGACGTAACCTACGACAAACTTATTATTTGCGGTTGGTACAGTAATCGGGTCTAGGGATCGAACCGCAAAATTAAGTTTGTTTTTTATTGTATATACTTTTCCGGGATAAAAAGTACCCAGTATGGTGCCCAGGATATTAAAGAATAATTATACCAAGTTTCAACGTAATCGAACCGGTAGTTTTTGCGTGATGCCTGAACAAACAGACAGAGAAAATTTTTTAAAATCACATTTTTGTGTTCGGTGTCGGTCTAGTAACACCCCCTGCCATTTCTTTTTTTGATATTTTCAATGTACAGAATTTTCACTTCTACAGATTTATTATAAGTATAGATTATCGATGTGTAAAAAACAAAACTGATATTTGCCTACTAAACATATTGTTTTGTTGTGTATGCATTCAGGTTTAGTTTCGAGAGATAAAACAGCAAGGTAATTGCGTAACACACTATCAGTAGCAATGGGTTTCATTTTGACAGTTCGACAACATTCATTGCGTTATTTACGTTGTTGAACAGACATATTTTCGAACATATGAAGCAATGGATTATCATTATAGTGTGTTACGCAATAAGGGTGCTGGTTTGTCAAAAATTTTCCTGCAATGTATTGAAACAGGTTTAAGATAACCAAATTTGTTTATCTAATAGAATATTATTACCACAGAACTATAAATAAAATTGACTTAAGATGTCACATGTCTTCGAATTTTTGGTTCTAGGACATGCTGGTTTCCTCACGATATTTTCCTTCACCGTTTTAAGAGCAGTGGTGATGAAATTATTTACACAAAATAAAGCGCCTGTCTGGGATCGAACCCACGACCTACAACTTATAAGTCGCGGCCGTTACCTGTGCCGCCACTATTCTTCTTCCATTTTTAGCTCTTCAATAAATAACACTAACGAAATCATTAATATAATGACAGCCCATTGTTTATAACTGGAATACTAAATGAAGTGGGCACCCGATAAACTGTAGTTACAAGTACAGGCCTGGGGCCATATCTCGTCAAATAAATGGCCCTGTTCCATTTCGAGGTCAATAGGCGCCGGCGCATAGTATACACGTCTGAATTTAGTCGTGTTTACTGTTTGGAGCGGTTCTTCTTGATATGGGAGGGGAAACCTCTATATAATCGATCTTTTGTTACTGAAACCACAGAATAACGAATAGTACTAACGTACTAAAACTAGGAATCGACTAAATTCGGGTTATTGCACATCACTATCGTAGCTTTTATGATTTGTGCAATAGAGATGCGATCACATATCTATTTTGTAGAGCTTGTACACGCTTGTCAACAAAACTACTGCTATGTCAAGCTGGAAATATTCGAATTGCCTTTCATAGTGCGAAAGCGTCAGGATAGCCCGCGAAATTAAATTTTTCTTATGTTTTTTTTTTGCAAATTACAGGACTGTATTTGTTAGGGTCACGAATAATATTTTAATCAACATACAGTCTGACAGTGACTTGCAAATTGCAAAAAAACGTAAGTTTTGAACTAATTAATCCCTTCGATTTTCCTGCATGATTATCTCGAACTCGCTCATATCATGTCATGTCGCGATTTTGATCCAACATTTGAGACGAGATTGTCGATGACGGCTGAGCTTATTTTTATCACCCACGGTGAGATAAATATGGATAAAAAACAAAACAACATAATCTTTTACGCTATATTTTTGATTTTTATGTTTTTGAGCCGTCATTCAGTGTGATTTGAATTTGATTGGCAATTTTAGAACAAGATTGGAACTCAAGTTTCTTAAATGGAATCTAGAGGCGCTTATTCTGTGAGTTTCACTTTTACGTTTTTGGTAATTGGCATACGAACGAGTTTTCGTTGTTCTACAAATGATTAATCAGAGCCAGAGTATTATTTATTTATTCTATTCGGGAAAACAAACAGTTAGGTACACAAACATCTTAATAAACAGTTAGTGAGAAAAAGAAGAGATTACATATGTAGCTCACGATGTTATCCACATCTTAAATACTAAGTACTAATGAATTATTTGCACACGAGTGAAACACAAAAGGTAAAATCTAAAAAAAATTCTTAATTGAAAAGAAAAGAAAAACCATTATTTTTTAAACAATAATAAATAAAGAACAAATCGTTTTAGGACTTACAATTAGACAGGCATATAAGGCTAAAAAGGTAGAATTAAGAACTCAAAATCAACTTGTAAACAAAGAACTGAACATATGGTTCATACCGAAACGCTAACGTAACGATACAAAATAATCTTCTAAACACAGCCGGTTTATAATGCGAGATATAAAAAGATAATTTGTATGTCCAGCGTGTCGCCAAAGATAAATATGGCTGTTGCTATGTGTCGTAATGAGCCGTTGCTCGTGCTTAACCTAAATTTTGACTTGCGTGAACGCAGACGGGCAACTTTTAAACTGTAATAGAGGCAACAAAACGTTGCTTGTGTGTGAGTCTCGTTTTTTCAACCTAGCCTCGCTAACCTAACCTAGCTTCAAAATAAGGTGTAATTTGATCAACTTTATGTTGATACTAGCTTCTGCCCGCGACTTCGTCCGCGTGAAATTTCTCATTCCCGCGACCCACCCGTCGCATCGCCTACCCGCGATCTACTTCCTTTTCGCTTAGCGTTCTTTCTGAATTTGTTGTGTTCGTCTCCTAAGGGTCCTAGCGTGATATTAGGTAGCCTATAGCCTTCCTCAAGAATTAGGTTATCAATATCAAAAATAATTTTTCAAATCTGACGGGTAGTTCCTAAGATTAGTGCGTTCAAACAAACAAACTCTTCAGCTTTATTATTACTATATTAGTATATCTAGATATTGCACAAAACAACAGGTGCCTAGTCCAAACGGAATCATACATTATACTATATGTATTTATCAAACTCTCATACACTTATAAAATGCTAAACAGTAGCGCGGCCTTCGTATAATGCCTGTTGTGCAGTCTGGACTGACTAGGTATATTTTTATCTGATATCTTATCAGTATAAATTATGTAAGCTGTATCAATATTTTACATGTTTTTATCTGTAAATATAATAATGTGGAATATGATTTAAATAAATCGCATACTATATCAGTGCTATTCTTGGTCAATTTTTTATGTGTAGTTCCTCATTGGCACCACCGGCACTGGGCCCGCGTGGTGGATATACAGCCCACTCCCTCTCAAAAAGAGCAGGCCTGGCTCACAGCAGTGGGAACATTATAGGCTGATTATGATGACTCATTGCTTGGCGTTGAATTTGGCGGTGCCTAGTCAAAGCCGTGGAGATTATTTAAAGAGTAATCGAAGCGACAGTGACAGGCGGATCACCCACTGCACCGCTTCACGCGGCGGGACGCAGATAACGCGCCACCGCGCGTGATTTTTTACATACAAATTCAATAAAAACGCGCTTCCGCGCGGGGAATTTGGCTCCGTTTCCCGCGCTCTGTCGCGTGAAACGTTGCAGTGGGAGATCCGCCACAGCGTCAGCTTTTAACTATTAACTGTTCGCTACACGTTAACGGTGCAACAGTTGCCCTAAAGTTGCCCGTTTGTATAAATTGAATTTAACCATTTAGGAAGCTATATTCTCGTCTCTAAAGTGACATCATGATACGTGTTTATTAGGAGCTAGTTTGCTTGCGTTGATAGCCTGATTTGAATATTATATAAAGCAATGCTTTTAGCCAGACTGTTCCTGAGTTGGACTAGTTTTATTTGCCGCCTACGCATACAATCTAGCGTTTTATGTAGATGACTTGCTATTGTTTGCACAAAAGGTAATGCTAGAATTGCACGTTAAATTAAATTAGTTAGCGAAACTCCGCAGACAAGATGGGTAGGTATATATATCTAAGTAATATTAGTTATTCTGTGTATATATATCTAAACATGATAAAACAAAAAATAAGTTAATTTGATGACTTTTTTTGTGGGGTCATGGACCGCAATTAGTGTAGTCACGTGAAACATCAATTTTATTTTGTGCATACGTCAAAGAAGTATCTACCGATATCTAAAAACGATAAAACAAAAGAAAATAGATTTTTCTCAACTCATAAGTACTTCAAGTAACAACACTACCAGCGATCGTTGACATCCAAAAAAATTCCACCAAATAATTAATATTTTTATTTTATCGTTATTAGATATCGATACCTATCTACGGACGTAGTTTCTCTAGCAAATTTAATATGACCCTGTATGTTAAAATTTTAGTCGAATAATCGTTATTGATCTTAAAAGTCATGCGTAGCAACAACATTAGAAAAAAAATAACCTTGGTCGATTGCTATTTCGGACAATAGAACCGATAAAATTAATATACAGTTTGTTGCCGATCAGCAACGATCCAGGATCGTTAATATCGACTAAATCGGTAGGCAACTCATGCTCACAGAATTATTTTAAGGACTTGGGCTGATTTTTCAATCATCTGATAACTTTAATCGGGGGATAATTTTAAAATTTTCACACTTCATTCATGCAAAAACTGTCAAACGTCAATTTCATTCCTCGAATAAAAATTATCTGGTGATGGAAAAATTAGCTCTTAAAATTCTACACATTTATCTACTCGTTAATATTGAGAAATTCTACCTATCACGTATAGAAACATGAACCAAATAATAAATCTTAATAAAATGCCAACGTTAAATGGACATTAGTATTTAGTTCTAAATGTTCTGATGCTGTATTCAATTATTCAACTTTGAAAGAAATAGATTCTATTACAAAATCTACTCATCAAAGTGATTTCAAAAACAAATTAAAAATTCTGACGCTCTGAGCGTTACTCTAACCGTTTTAAATTGTTCTTTTTTCCTATTAATATGTAGATGCGTTCAGTCTCAGTCAAGCGTTGTATTCTTAATAGACACGTTTTAATCGTTTTTATAGACTAATCCGACAGATAAAACAAGAATAACGATTTAATTGAAACTACTACTTACTAGATTTATAACATGTTTACGAATTAAAAGCAGCCAGTTTCAAGTAATAATATTTATTCATACAGTTTCAAGGCTCCCAGCACTTTAAAAATAGGTAAATATACTGAATACCTACTGATACAATAACACTTGTAAAAGTAAATAAACGTTTCTCTAGAAATAATAATGTTTATGAGATCATCGCCCGCGAAAATATTTTCATTGCAAAACTAGTTCAAAATAACGCTAAAAGCCGATATAACGATACAAATGTTCTATAAAAAAAAAAACGTAAAACTGTCTGCTGATCGTGAACGTCAATCGTAAAAGTCATTTCAAATGTTTCTGTTCTACATATTTTATTCTAGAAATTGAGAGCTTATTATTACTCACGAAAACACTTCCAACGTATCTACAAAATTGTACTTCTCACAATTATTTAACTGCAGCGTAATCTCCGTAATGTCTTTAGGAGACGCCGGTTGTTAGTTCCTATTAGGGCTCTCAAAAAAGCAGAAGGAATTCCAAATTCCACAAGTGATATCATACCTCCCTGACAAATTGTAAGACCTTCAACAAATTACAGGCTTAATAAACTTGTGTCGGTATTTTCTATCAAAAGGAAATCTATAAAAATAATAATTCACTGTAATTATCATTCAACCTGTAATTACGGTTCATTGTAATTAACTTCTTGATAATCGACTAATAAACGGTAGCGAGCTTAATTTAGTGGATTATGTAAATGTTGCAGTCGCATCACTAGTGCGCTATTCGAAAATCGAAATTCAATAAAAATGTATTGTTTGCTTGCGGTGCGGTCCACTCCATCCAAGTTTGGATATTTGTCTTGGCATTATTCAACATAACAAGATTATTTTGAACGGGTTTTCGACGAGTTTAGCTTAAATTAGAAAAAAAAAAACATTTAAGTAGATTAATATTTGTAGTACACGCCTATTTGAGAATGAATTTTTAATTTAATAATTAAAAAAAGTTAATACCTAGCATATTGTTAATTATTATAGGTAGTTTAGTTTCTGATATTTTTAAGATCTTTTTTCTTCGTGATATCGAAAATCAAATCCAGGTTTTTTGCGAAAATGTAACTAATACCGTATGTTGTTTCATAGCAGGAAGTCTTAAATCATATTATACTTGGCAGCTAATTAGAACAATTATAGAACAACCTAGTTTCCCCAATTGAGTTTTATAGCTTTTTTACCAGGCCACACTAATTTGGCCTGGTAAAAAAGCTATAAAACTACTCTAAACTACAGTCTGCCTAAGCAGACTGTACAGTGTACATTCTAAAGTGACGAAAGATTATATGCCTTTGCTTAGAATATGCTGCACAACATAAAAAAAAAATATTATAGAGCGATTGTCGTTGGACAAGTGGTTCAAAAATTCAAAAGAAAAGAATAGAACCACTTGACAACAGAGCCATAAAAACTTTGACTTATTTTTCGCGCCTAATTTAATTTAAAAAAACTCATTTAAAAATTCAAAATTATAATCTGAAATAAACATGTTGACAAATATGAAAGGCGTTCTACGCGAAAACGTTATTTTAACACGATTTTTTATTTTATTATGTTGTTTTGAGTTTTTGACTCCATTTAGTGGCCATTGGGTCATTACGGCTTGAAAATTTTATGGCCTATAAAATTCCAAGGTGGCGGATGAGCTACAATCTCTAAAAAAAGACTTATTTACTATCGTAAAAATATCAATATTGGTTCACTGATGGATCTCATAGCGAATTCTCCATTGCTACATGAATAATGAAATTATTGTATATACATTTTGACACCAAATTCATATACTTAAATTCAATCATAACGACAAAAGAAAAATAATATTCTTACTTATCTCAGAATTTTATCACTACCAGCAGGGTGTTAGTTAATACAGACGCCAGCACATCAAGCTACTTAAGCTGCCTAAAATTTGACAGTTTTAGTCAAATTTTCCAATCAACTTTGATCCTTATACTTTAGCGATAAAGTTGAAAATCTATTACAGAAATTTGACAGATTGTAGTAGCTTGATGCGCTGTCGTCTGTACCTACCTATAATTATGAGTTTTGTTTTTGCAAGATACATAATCAGCTTATAATGTTCCCATAGCTGGACACAGACAGACACAGGCCTCCGCTCGGTGAGAGGAAGTGGGCCGTAATCCACCACGCGAATAATAGTGGCCACTATATTCCGTTATAAGTAGGGTTGCCAACTTTTTTTAGCAGAAATAAAGTATATCTGATTTTAAAGGAGGTAAATAAAGAGTATGCACTTATAAAAAAGAGTATCATTTATTTTTATCTTTTAAAAAGGTATTTTTTAGTACTTCTTGCGGCACATAACAAATTTTCATTATTTTTAAAGGTATTGAATGAGTCTAAACATTCTAACTCTAAATTTATATATATCAAGAGCTCATTTTTGATTAAATTCAATGAAGCTCTGTTTCTCTCTTCTCGCCACTTCACATTCATGACCGAAAAGACTCTTTCTGTAAATGCTGAAGTGGCGGGAACAGAGAGTATATAGCTAATAATTTTTTTTAAACAATCAAATTCTTGAGGACATTTTTTTTAAATATATTGCCATTTTTCAGCGGTGCATTTTTGTATAAAGTCTGTGTTATTAAACAATTCGGCTTGGAGCAATTTTAAAATTGTTACTTCTGAATATAAAGTATCCATGTCTATGTTTAGTCTTTTTAAATTAAGTTTTCCTTCTATAATTTGTTCTAAATGATTAAATTCAACAGTAGTCTTTAAAGATATTGTATTTAGTGAATACAGCCAGTTATCATTACTAAAATCAAACCATTTTTGTAAATAAGTCAAACATTTGTTTATACACAATGAAAAATTAGTGTCTGTGACTTTTTTATTCTGATTAAGGTTTTTGCGTATTATTACAGACGTGCACTAAACATTTTGTAAAAAAGAGTATTTTAGCGTACTTTATTAGTGTTATAGATTATAGAGTACGACCACATGATATAGAGGACAATACTCTATTTTAGAGTACGGTTGGCAACCCTAGTTATAAGGATTATAATAAAACTAAACAATGTAAAACTATATTATAATCCTTAAAACGGATAACAGTGGCCACTATATTCCGTTTTAAGGATTATAATAAAACTAAACAATGTAAAACTACCGTTTCTAATAATATTAACGTATAATCTTGTGAAGCACATCTTAACGTGCTTATTTTTTGCATTTTCGTTCTAAATAGTATCTATGAAATAACCAAACAAACGATGATGGCGCCACTGTGCGGTCGGTATAGTCATAATAAGAGCTTTCACATCAAACTCAATCTCGAGTATAAGCTCGACTAAATGTAGTAATGGTTCAACAAAATATCTCGCTTAGATGCGTAAGCGTTCCCTTCGAGCGATTCGAATGGCAGTCCCTTTCCAAGGTCGGTAGGTAGGGCAAGCGAACCAATGATGTCGGAGGCCCTACACGGTACACCAGTTAGCTGAAGGCCGGAATTAATCTGTTTATTAGGTACCTAGCTGATATTTGGTTGTTGTGACGAATTGAAACCAATATACATAATATTATGTCGCAGATGAATTGTAGAATCCGCTGTTTTACAAAACCGCTTATCAAGTTATTGACCCGCTGCATTGATACATGCAAAACTTTTATGCAATTCTGCGTGTTCAAGTTCAGTAATTATAAAACCCGCTGAGCGTTGTTCACTTGTTTTACATAACGGAGCTGTTTCTAGCGGGTGATCCAGGTTGGGTTCGAATCAGACCGAAATAATTCGTTTTGTAAAACCATTAACGGTTTTGTAAAACAGCGGATTTGACAATCCATCTGCGACATATTATTATAGATCACAAGTGCGCGTCAATGGTTGTACAAACCTTAAAATAATCATAACAACATAAAAATTAACATCACGCCGCCTGTTTAGACCGAAGTGTTAGGCAGACGTACTCAGTACTTAACTATTATTACACTCTAAATTGGGGTAACCATTAATTCAGCTTTTATTAGATTAATACTGGCCATATTGCGCTCATCTCGCCATTTTGATTAAAACGAGTTTAGTTTCGCCTATTATATTTAAAAAAAAATATTGTATTTAGGCCTCTAATAAGTACCTAGGACAGTAGGGTGTGTGAGTCTATCTGGCGGGCCCCAACGAGATTTATCAATAGGTGATAACTTTATATAAAGACATTATTTTGTACCTAAAGAAAATAAATAAGATATATTTTGTACCTCAACAGTTTTTGATTAAATGACGTTTCTATGAAGTGTCTAGCTAGCGGGCCCCTTATGATTATTATTATTTTTTTGTTATTATACTTATAGATGGCCCAATAGTGCTTGGAGTTAGAAACTATTATGTACCTTACAAATCCAAAATTTCGACTTTCTGAGAGCTATACTTTAGGAGTTATTCGTTATTTAGACAAACGACCGGCCAACGAGCCCCTTCTTTAAATACTATTCTTTTATATGATACAATAGCATTAGGAGCTTGATGCTATTATGTATTACAAATCCAAAATTTCGACTTTCTGTGACCTACACTTCAGAAGATATTCGTTATTCAAACAAACGTCCAGCCAGCGGGCCCATTTTTAAATGCTGTTCTTTTATATCACACAATAGCATTAGGAGCTTGATACTATTATGTACCTTACAGATCCAAAATTTCGACTTTCTGTGAGCTATACTTCAGAAGATATTCGTAACTTAAACAAACTACAAAAAATTGGGCGATCTATAAGTATAATAATAAAAAAAATAATCATAAGGAGCCCGCTAGCTAGACACTTCATAGAAACGTCATTTGATCAAAAACTGTTGAGGTACAAAATATATCTTATTTATTTTCTTTAGGTACAAAATAATGTTTTTATAAAAAGTTATCACCTATTGATAAATCTCGTTGGGGCCCGCCAGATAGACTCACACTCGTAGGGTTGGCAACCCTAATAACAATACATCCATATTTCGCCAGTTATTTTCAAGTCCCATACAATAGGTTGTCTATTGTCTTCAACCGGCCGCAAATCAAAACTTCGGGCTGCTACTAAGAAATTCCTGATGGAAAAACCTAATAACACTTTGCCTGATCTGGGAATCGAACCCCCGGTAATGCGTAACACACTTACAATGGCGATGCTTTTCATTTTGACAGTACTTGCATTATTTGTGTCCTTGAGCATACGAGTATTTCAGACATTGAATGACACAATGGAAGTTGTTTTAAATGAAATTACTGCGGTTAAACTATTGATTTAATATTATTAGTTGCACGTTACATGTTTACAAAAGGTTTTTTCTCGGAAGTACATACAAAGTGGAGATGACAATACAACAATAAATTAAACTTCGTATACCTAATGACGTTTACATTTATTTATTAAATATTGTCCCAACAAACATATGGCCGAAACCTGCAAAAATGGTATAGGTCAGTGTGCCGGGCACCCCTTTTTTCAGGTTTGTAAAAAATTTAATATTTGTAGTAAGTAATAACTTCCGCATGCGTGACTCTTTATGTCTGAAGCATAAGGTATAACATGCATTAGTTCGTATCGGGAAATAAAATTGAAGAACAAATTTGGCGAAGGTTATTGAACTGCTGGCAACATGTTATGTTTAATTGCAGATGTTTTTAACCTGTGGGTGCTGGCAAAAATTAAAAAATGAAAAATAATGTCCAGTGTCTAAAAACTATTGGATATATTTGATTGAATTTTTGTATCCAGACTGGGTACGTCATTCGGTATACGAAGTTTAATTTATTGTTGCATTGTCATCTCTACTTTGTATATGATGGTACGAAACCCCCGGTGCGTGAGTCCGACTCGCTCTTGTTTATTATTTATTGCGGGAATTGGCCTTCAGATTATAGATTCTTCCTTCTGTATTAAGATAAAAATGTATTCTTATTATCTTAATCTCTCTGACTATCTTTTCTTAGGCTCTTACTATCGAGGCTTAGCTATAATATTTTAGAGCTTACTGCACTTACACAAATAGCAAAGAAGTAAGATATGGTCACTGTAATCCGCACCGTAATTGCGTAACTACGTATCAATCACAATCTGAATCATTTTGAAGGATATTGCTTACCCATTGCTTCATATGTTCGAAAAATGTGTATGCTCAACAACGAAATTAATGTTGGTGAACTGTCAAAACCAAAACTTCTCAAAAACAGTACAAAGTGAAAAATAACTTTCATTTCGGAAGTCGGTGTCGTTGGTTCCGCATTTTTGGTTTTTGACACCGACTTCCGAATTTAAAGTTATTTTTCACTTTGTAGTGTTTTTTTTTTGAAGTTGGTCGTTTTTTTTTAACAAAGTTTTTATTTTTTACTTGTACCTATCCCACAAAAATTTATATACTACTTTATTATTTTTATTTTTTTTATTTTTATTTTTTACTTGCTATGTAAATATCAGTGACAGGAAGATCAATATAAACTAAGTGGAAAAAATTCCTGTTATGGAAGCTAACTCAAAAACTACCCAAGCAAAGTTAATAAAATTTATAAGGGACCATATCGAAATAAACCTCTTTCGAACAAAAAAATAATTTTGAAAATCCGTCTATGTATATATGGCGGAGTTATGCATGAACATACATAAAAAAATATAAACATCCGAATTGAGAACCAACCTCTTCTTTTTTGAAGTCGGTCAAAAAACAATTTCGAACAAGAGCAGCATAGCAACTAGATTATGTTACGCCCACTATCACAAAGTCGTTATATGACAAAAGGTCACTAACCCCTCCAAAATCCGGTATCCACCCAGATAATGAATATTTATTTAGCACCAAATCTTTATCATGGCTTCTACAATTATTCTACATAGATTAGATACAAGGTAAATGTACGAAATTGTATATATTTTGATAACCATATCGATGATCAAATAGTCTTTGTTGCTCTGTACTATCGCCAAACTGTCTGGATGGATTTTTCCACTTAGGTAAGTAGTTGGATATGCCATTACTAAGTTACGGTTTTTTTTTTAAATCGAAATGTTTGGGTGCCGATGTACTGTCCCGCATGGGTCGACCGAAGGATCGCAGTTTTTTCAAACTCAAACTCAAAGCATTTATTTCAAATAAACCAATTATAGGCACTTTTGAATTGTCAAGGGTTGGTCAGTCAGAAAGATGAAGCTAGTTGCCCATTCCAAAGCGTAGGTACCTGTGGAGAAGAACGGGCAAGACCCTCCACGGACACTCTTTTAAATCATAAAATTGTTACAAAAACCTTGGTTATATCATTCATGTTGAAATTATACATGTGAGAACGATGCAGAAAGACGTGCTCCTTAAAGGCGTCGTCGCGTCCCTCCTAAAAAGAACAATTCATAAATGAAAATAAATTAAAATAAGCCGTGGCGGCTAAGAGATGATCAGTCCCTACTGACGGCGCCCGTTCACGAACATGACGTATGGATCAGCACCATTCAGCTCAACCATTTTGAAGGGAACCCAATGATCCAACACATACGCCACCATCAGCGAGACATTTGAGTGAGCATGACATACTCTCAGCCGCCAGGGCACATTCAAATCCTCAAATCAATGAAAGACGTACCCAGTAAATGGTAGCTTTATAGTTTAGGTACATAGTGTTCACAGGTGTGCTATGCAATTATACAAGACTAAGAGATTGAATTTATACAATGCAAAGATAGTTTTTTCAATCTTCAGCAGCAGCAGTCGATTAGTGGATGGGTGACCATCCGTTACAAATATCGAGACCCTTCCGTGCCTCGGAAAGCACGTTAAGCCGTCGGTTCCGGTGACATTCGTAGATTTTTGACAATCTTTATGGGTAGATAGAAGTCTAAACGTCTGAAAACCAGTCTTATCAAGGGATATCATCCTACTATCTTAATCTCAATATCTGTCCTTATAAAATACTGGTTTTCAGATGCATTCGGTTAGACTGGAAGCCGACCCCTACATATTTGGGAAAAGGCTAGGTAGATTGGGTGACATGAGCATTTTCAGCTTTTTCTCTAGTATTGCAGATTTCTATAGGCGACCATTTACCATCAAGTGTCTTTGTAAAAACGTTTTACAAAATGATCCTTCGTACACCCACTATATTCGCCGATTTTGCATAACTTAGCATAGCATACATGGTATAGCTTGCATACATGCAAAACATAGCATAGCATGCATGGTATAGCTTGCATATAATTATGCATAGCGTAGCATAGCATGCATAGCACAGCATGCATAGCATAGTGCACAGCATAGCATAATCAGCCTAGAAAGTTCCCACTGCCGGGACACAGGTCTTACACACAGACTAATTTAGGTCACATTTTTACCATATTTACAAACATACCCACATAAAAATCGAACCACTAGTCTACGTTAGCCGATAACTCTGGTTACCAACCGCGTTGTATAACCCTACGAAATGTAAAAGTAGCTCTAAATATAACACAGTGGTATGATCGCCCTGTTTATTTATAGAATCGTATAAACTTCGCATAACGACAGTCTAGTCGCGAGTCGTAGCAGGGTTACTCAACCTGCAGTGTCAACATCATTGTTTTGCTCGTCACTTGTTTTGACATCTTCCTATCCTAATATCACGCTATTATTACAAAGGCGAAAGTTTGTGAGCGTGTTTGTATACAAAGGCGAAAGTTTGTGAGTGTGTTTGTATGTTTGTTACTTCTTCACGCACAAACGGCTGAACGGATTTAGATGAAATTTGGCACACAGATAGTTTATAGCCAGGATTTACACATATGATACTTTTTATCCCGATGTTCCCACGGCATCGAAACTTATGCGGGTGAAACCGCGGGGCGCTGTTAGTCGTTTATATTTTCGTAGGTGTTCTATTGTTTTATATTTACATATTGGTGTTGGGCACAACACAATTAAATACAAGGTTGCGGAAAATTCCGTGGAATGGAAATCGGTATACGGTGTTTGTGACTGGATAATCCATTGAAGCCCGGTTAACTGCACAGTTGATCTCGTGGTCGAAAGCGCGACTGCTGAGCGTGGGGTCCTGGGTTCGATTCCCGGGTCGGACAAAGTGTTATTGTGTTTTTCCATTAGGAATTTCTTAGTAACTACCCGGAGTTTGGAAGTTGGTGGTGTAAAGCCCCCGCGCCTCGGAAAGCACGTAAAGCCGTTGGTCCTGCGCCCATGCGCGGTCCGAGGGGGGGGGGTTGTGGGGGTCATGACCCCCCCCAAAATCATTCAAGCTGTCGAGACTGAATAATTGACTTATCTTACTAACTTGTGCCACGGAGACCTCGATGGGCATAAAACATTAAGAACATAGGCAGACATGGGGACTGCCATAGAAGTAGCAACTTAAAACTATGAAATGACAGTGGGTTTTTTAACACGCGTAAAAAGTTTTTACGTCAAAAAGCCTGTTGTAAAATACACACATCAAAAGTGTCTAGGGATCAACATATATTTTTGCAATAACTTTTCTCCTGATTGATATTAATTAAAATTTTCTTTAAGGATTCATCAAATAAAGTGTTTTCGTTTGTCACAGTAACGATAAACCAAGTCACCTTTGCATTAATAAAGAAATTTGCCATTTTCCTAATAAAGGGATTTTTGACATTTGAACCACTAACACAAAAGTTCGAAAAAAAGACTGAAATAACAGTTTTCTCTAAAATTTTATTGGGTAACTTAAACAATTAATAATCCGTGTTTCTACCGCGAACACTAACAACACAAGAACATCGGTTTGGCATACTCAAAATGAGTTCATCCAAATCACGCTGTGGAATGGCCGCCCATGTTCGTTGCAACAACAAAAAAAGGTCTTCTTGCGACTGGATACCCTCCATATTCGGCAGAGCTCTTCTCTGTAGCATATCCCATGCATGCTCAATCGGGTTCAAGTCTGGCGACTGAGCAGGCCAGGGCAGGACATTGATGTTAGCTGCGGCGAGAGTCTGTCTTACAACTCTTGCGGTGTGCGGTCGTGCATTATCATGCATTAACTGAAATAAGGGACCGATTTGCACTTGTAGAGGAACG
Organism: Globia sparganii; assembly: GCA_949316385.1. Classification (NCBI taxonomy): domain Eukaryota; kingdom Metazoa; phylum Arthropoda; class Insecta; order Lepidoptera; family Noctuidae; genus Globia; species Globia sparganii. Next base: position 3,245,019 of record OX438668.1, on the reverse strand, counting down.
ATGACGTCTGATACAATCGTCTCAGCATAAATTTGAGCGTTGACGTTGCCTCTGATCCAAATCAACTCAGTTCTTCCGCCGATCCAAATACCCGCCCATACCATGATGGTTCCACCACTATAAGGATGGACTTCCTGGCAGGATTTTAATCGCTGTTGGCGTCCAGGGGTTCTCCAGTGTCGTATACGTCTTGTATCCGGTCTCATACCAAAACGAGACTCATCAGAAAAGCACACGAAACGCCATTGTTCTTCTGCCCAATTTCTGTGTTCAAGAGCCCATTGATATCGAATCCTACGATTGTGCATTGCTATAGGTGGTACCCGTAGCGGTCTTCGGGAATGAAGGTTCACTTCATGCAAGCGGTTTCTGACTGTTTGGTCGCTAATTAAGTTCCCTGAAGAGTGATGAAGCCTCACGGCTAACATCATGGCGGTTATTGTTGGAGCTCTTCGAGTTAAGATTTGAATGTATCGGTCTTGTCTCCGTGTGGTGTAGCGATACCGTCCTCCATGGAGCTCAGCCACGGTACCAGTGCTTCGGTAACGTGTCCAAAGTCGACTGATAACACTCTGACTTGTATTCAGAGCTAAAGCCACAGTACGTTGCCGGGAACCAGCTTCTATCATTCCCACGGCTCTGAGCATTTCTTCCCTGCTTAAATGACGTCGCCGCTCCATAATAACGTTGGTTTTAATCAGTAGTAGGGAAACAGTAGCACTAATACCCAATCGGATCGGTATAACCAATCGGTTCACATTTAAAGTGAAAGCTCGAGAACACATACACAAGAAGTTGGCAGATTCGTCTCAGAATTAAGTTGTTGTAGATTCTCTTGTTTATCTCTCATAACTTTTTTTTTTTTTTTTAATATATATTTTGTTGTATGTATGTATTTATGTATTTATTCGTAGTTAATGTTTTTTTTTAGTTATAATTTTTTTTTTCTAGTTTGTTTTTTTTGTTATTGCACCTACTGTGTATTGTCTCTGCATCACCCTAAGGTAGACTGGTAGAAAATGCCCAAGGCATTAAGTCCGCCTTTGTACAGTTTTTACTTGTGCATAAAGTTTTAATAAATAAATAAATAAATAATGTCTTCAATGCGTTGTATGTTTTTATAGGGAAAATATTGACAGCTGATTTTCATCTTTTACTCGAATTTGATTCACAGTTCCTGATTCAAATTATGAAATGCACCAAAAAGGATCCATATACATTTATAAAATCATAAATTTATTACAAAGCCACATCTCAATCTCAAGAAATCCGCATAAAAATGCTTGATCCCTAGACACTTTTGATGTGTGTAGGTATACTGGATGAAATTGAATAGGTTCGCCAAATCAAAACATCTAATTCAACGTGTTATAAAGAAAATTTAGAGCACGTCATCAAGGAAAGGGATGCACATGATACGTGCGCATAGGCAAGTGGTTTGGCAACGTCGTCGCGCGTCCTTTTTTTCATAGGTACGGTCTAAATTAGGAAAGTACTACTAGTTCAACGTGTTGCCAACTTGATTCATGTTGTGAACTTGTGATTTCTGCAATGACTAGATTGCTTATCGGATGTGCGCTAAAATTGACACTTTAATTTTCATAATTTTTTTGATAATTTAGAAAAAAAAATCCGTAAGTATCGACGTTTATTCGTATCTACTTGAAGGCAATAACTTAGTTTGCGCTATATAAGACGATAATTACACGATTTTTTTCAAGAATGTTGATTTGGGACATGACAATTTATAATGATTATGTAGCAGTTACTGGACCTTCTATTTCGATTTGGCGCAAGTTTTCAATTTCATTCTGTAGAATCTAGGATGCAAGAGCGAGCGAAGCAAACTCGAGATAATAGGGCACTCCGTTCGTAAGGCCATTAGGCCAGATTCCAAAGCGTAAACTGTTGCAAAACGAGTGCATTTTGTCCTAATTCGATAAATTAAGTTCTCTTTCTGTATAATGGTCAAGAGAAAACAGAACCTATTTGAGGTAGGGTGCTAAAATTTTCAGGCTCGCTTCACTCACTCTTGCGATCTGCATTCTGTTGATTCTTGAGCATTTCTTCTTAAGTAGGCAAAGCAAGCAATTCCTAGTCCTTTTAAAATGAAAAAAAAATTGAGCCTATCCGAGAATGTGCAAAATTTTCGAGCTCGCTTCGCTCGCTCTTGCAATCTAAATTCTCATGGTTGCTTGGACTTGCCTGCATAAATCGACAATGTAACTCATATTTCAGCATAAAAATATCAAACAAAACCTAACCAAACCGAGGCGGGTGGTTTAAATTTTCGAGCTCGCTTCGCTCGCTCTTGCAATCTAAATTGTCATAGTTGCTTGGATTTGCCTGCATAAATCGACAATGTAACTCCTATTTCAGCATAAAAATATCAAACAAAACCTAACTAAACCGAGGCGGGTTGTTAAAATTTTCGAGCTCGCTTCGCTCGCTCGCCCACCCTACATAATAATCTACCGTTCTTATACATACGACCAACTTGCCGGCATTATTAAAGAACACCCCTCCCCCTCCCCCCCCACCCTTCAGTAAAAGCTGCGTCCCTGAACAGCATTAGTAATGTGGAACTGGAGATGTACATGAACATTAACACAACACCACGCTTTTAATCCCCGGAGCGTTAGGCAGGTGTGTACCTTCATATAGTACTTACATCCACATTTCGCCAGTTATGTTGAAGTCCCATGTTATAGGGGGCGAGCCTACTGCAATCATCCGGGCACAAATCCATACACCGGGCTGTTTCTAAGAAATTTCTGATGGAAAAACCTAATAACACTTTACCCGACCTAGGAATCGAACTCAGGACCTCATGCTCAGCAGTAACGCTTGCGACCACTACACTAATGAGGATATGTACTCTTAAAATATTCCGCGGCACCCATAGTGACCCCCCCCAAAATCTTGGGCTGCGACCGCGCCTGCCTGCGCCTCATCTCTCCCCGGTCGTGTCGGATTGCCGTCCCTTCGGACTATGAGAGTAAATGAAACGAGAGTGCACCTGAGTTCGTGCACACACTTGTGCACTATAATATCTCCTGCGTACCCGGCTAATCTCCGTTGAGATTGGCCACCGTGACCGAAATCGGTTGGGAGGATATTATTGCAAAAGAAACGTCCGTTTGCAAGGTAAGAAATCAGAAAATAAACGAAACACAAAAGTTTCCACTAATTAGGTATCTATAGTAATTAATCAAGCATCAAATGCGTGTCACAGTGTTAGTTACCATACTCCTCCGAAACGGCTGGACCGATTTGTATGAAATGTATGCATATCGGGTAGGTCTGATAATTGGCTACTATCTATTTTTTTTTTGCAAATGACGTTTGCGGGGTCAGGTAGTAATAATATAATATTAGTGTATTAGTAATAATGTAAATACAGCGAAATAATAACACGTGTTTTCATAGTTTTATTCCGTAGACCGTATAATTTTTAATACTTCCTGTTACATTAACACTTGTTATAAGCGAGTCATGTATTTGAGGAAATATTTTTTGCGAGCGCAGAAAAAACTCAGTCAGTTGTTTGATACTGACCTAGACAATCATTTACAATGAGTAGCTTCAAAACAACGTAATAGATACACACATCAAAAGTGTCTAGGGATCAAGCATTTTTATGCGGATTTCTTGAGATTGAGATGTGGCTTTGTAATAAATTTATGATTTTATAAATTTATATGGATCCTTTTTGGTGCATTTCATAATTTGAATCAGGAACTGTGAATCAAATTCGAGTAAAAGATGAAAATCAGCTGTCAATATTTTCCCTATAAAAACATACAACGCATTGAAGACATTATTAGTGCTACTGTTTCCCTACTACTGATTAAAACCAACGTTATTATGGAGCGGCGACGTCATTTAAACAGGGAAGAAATGCTCAGAGCCGTGGGAATGATAGAAGCTGGTTCCCGGCAACGTACTGTGGCTTTAGCTCTGAATACAAGTCAGAGTGTTATCAGTCGACTTTGGACACGTTACCGAAGCACTGGTACCGTGGCTGAGCGCCATGGAGGACGGTATCGCTGCACCACACGGAGACAAGACCGATACATTCAAATCTTAACTCGAAGAGCTCCAACAATAACCGCCATGATGTTAGCCGTGAGGCTTCATCACTCTTCAGGGAACTTAATTAGCGACCAAACAGTCAGAAACCGCTTGCATGAAGTGAACCTTCATTCCCGAAGACCGCTACGGGTACCACCTATAGCAATGCACAATCGTAGGATTCGATATCAATGGGCTCTTGAACACAGAAATTGGGCAGAAGAACAATGGCGTTTCGTGTGCTTTTCTGATGAGTGTCGTTTTGGTATGAGACCGGATACAAGACGTATACGACACTGGAGAACCCCTGGACGCCAACAGCGATTAAAATCCTGCCAGGAAGTCCATCCTTATAGTGGTGGAACCATCATGGTATGGGCGGGTATTTGGATCGGCGGAAGAACTGAGTTGATTTGGATCAGAGGCAACCTCAACGCTCAAATTTATGCTGAGACGATTGTATCAGACGTCATCGTTCCTCTACAAGTGCAAATCGGTCCCTTATTTCAGTTAATGCATGATAATGCACGACCGCATACCGCAAGAGTTGTAAGACAGACTCTCGCCGCAGCTAACATCAATGTCCTGCCCTGGCCTGCTCAGTCGCCAGACTTGAACCCGATTGAGCATGCATGGGATATGCTACAGAGAAGAGCTCTGCCGAATATGGAGGGTATCCAGTCGCAAGAAGACCTTTTTTTGTTGTTGCAACGAACATGGGCGGCCATTCCACAGCGTGATTTGGATGAACTCATTTTGAGTATGCCAAACCGATGTTCTTGTGTTGTTAGTGTTCGCGGTAGAAACACGGATTATTAATTGTTTAAGTTACCCAATAAAATTTTAGAGAAAACTTTTGTTTCAGTCTTTTTTTCGAACTTTTGTGTTAGTGGTTCAAATGTCAAAAATCCCTTTATTAGGAAAATGGCAAATTTCTTTATTAATGCAAAGGTGACTTGGTTTATCGTTACTGTGACAAACGAAAACACTTTATGTGATGAATCCTTAAAGAAAATTTTAATTAATATCAATCAGGAGAAAAGTTATTGCAAAAATATATGTTGATCCCTAGACACTTTTGATGTGTGTACATGTGTGTGTGTGCCGTTACGTGTAATATTGCGTATGTAAATATTATTATTATTATGTGTGATATAATTATGTGCGTTTCGCATGTATACAAAGTGAAATTGAAAATATGCGACAAACCGAAATGGGAGATTCTACTCAAACTCAAACTCAAACTCAAAGCATTTATTTCAATTAAACCATTTCCAGGCACTTTTGAATTGTCAAAATTAACTAGTCGGTCAGTTAGTCAGAAAGTTGAAGCTAGTTGCCCATTCCAAAACGTAGATCTCTTGGAGAAGAACGGGCAAGAAACTCCAAGGACACTCTTTTAAATTAAGATATTACAAAATCCTGAGTACAGTATTCTTGTTGCTTCTATATGTGAGAACAATGTTATGAAGAAACAATTCAAGACAGATAGAAGATTAAAAAGAAGCCCTGGCAGCTAAGAGATGACCAGTCTCAACTGACAGCGCCCGTTCACGAACATGACGCATGGATCAGCACCATCCAGCTCAACCATTTTGAAGGGAACCGAATGATCCAACACACGCGCCACCATCAGTGAGACATTTAAGTGAGCATGACACATTCTCAACTGCCATGCTCTTTCAAGTCAATATAAAAAAATTATAATGAACGGATCCATGGTTCTTACATTTACAAAATTTAAATAAAAAAAAAAAAATGCTTCTAAATTATACAAAACTATCGTTACCAATTTATTTACGAGATTAATAAAATTTTACTAGAAAGAGGTATAAGATATTAAAGTAACAATTAAAACTTGATTGAATTAAAAATACACATTAAATTCGAATGTCAGAAACACTTAAAAAAAAAAAAAAAAAAGAAAAAAAGGGAAGCATGTCTTCCAAATTAATATTGAAATTTTAACTAGTGAGCCCAAGTGTCTGTGGAGCAGGACCAGCATTTAGCCAAGCATTTTTATCTACGATATAATCATCCAACTTATAGTATGCTTGTCTACATAGTGTGCGTTTAATGCATGTTTTAAATTTCTTCTCATTTAGTTGAAGAATATCGAGTGGTATTTTATTATAACACTCTACACAATAACCCATAAAAGAAGTTTTTACTTTAGACAATCTGAAACGAGGTTGATCTAATTTGTTCCTATTTCTAGTGTTAAAATTATGCCTGTCACATATCTTACTAAAAAGATGTAGATTTTTTCGAACGTACATAATGTTTTCATATATATATTGACAAGGAACCGTCATGATGTTAATTTTTTTAAACAGTTCCCTTAGAGATTCACGTCTGCTGAGGTTGTAGATAGCTCTGATAGCCCTCTTTTGCAGAATGAAGATAGATTCAATATCTGCAGCCCGTCCCCACAACAAAATACCGTAAGACATGATGCTATGAAAGTAACTAAAATAGACCAGTCTCGCGGTATCCACGTCTGTTAATTGACGGATTTTCCAAACAGCGTAAGCGGCTGAACTTAGCCGCCCTGCAAGTGATGTTAAGTGAGGACCCCACTGCAGCTTTGAGTCAAGCGTGATCCCCAGGAAAACCGTATTTTCGACGAATTCAAGTATCTCCTTATTCAATACAACGTGACATTCACTACTTCTAACATTCGGTAAAGTGAATCTAATGCATTTAGTTTTTTTCTCATTTAATACCAAATTATTTACAGTAAACCAATTATGGACCACAAGCATAGCGTTATTTACGTCGTCAAGCTCCTGTGCACGTCTGCTTACTTTAAAAATCAGTGATGTGTCATCAGCAAATAACACCATTTGTGGTCGGTTTTCCAGTAAATAAGGTAAATCATTTATATATACTAAAAATAAGAACGGCCCCAATATTGAGCCTTGCGGTACACCCATTTTGACTTTTAAACCCAATGAATTTTCACCGTTTATTTGAACTTGCTGAAACCTATCATTTAAATATGATTTTATTAAGCTAAGAGCGAGTTTACCCAGTCCGTAATGCTCAAGTTTCAAAAGCAGTGTTTCGTAATTCACGCAATCAAATGCCTTGGATAGGTCGCAGAAGATGCCTATTGCATCTTGTGCCTCTTCCCATGCGTCAAATATGTGTTTTAATAAGGTTACACCGGCGTCGGTTGTACAACGTCCTTTGGTGAAACCATATTGTTGATCGTGTAGGATGTTATTACGATTAAAATGATTGAGCATCTGATTTAACATTACTTTTTCAAACACCTTGCTGAAAACAGGCAAAACCGATACGGGTCTATAATTATTAGTGTTTTTGCTGTCCCCAGATTTGAAAAGTGGAATAACTTTACTGAACTTCATTAAATCCGGGAATACCCCTTGATCAACACACAAATTAAATATTAAAGCTAAATAGGGTGCAATTGTCTCAATAATGGATTGACAAACTTTAGTAGACAAGCCCCACAGATCTTCGGTCATTTTGATCTTAAGTTGCTTAAATGCCTTTATAATTACTGAAGGGTTTACATGTTTAAATTTAAATTCCACAGGACAGGCTGAGACATTCGCTCTTAATAATTCAATAGCAAGTGCGGGCGAGGAATTTAAAGTTTCTGTGGTTTTAATTGGGATATTGGTAAAGAAAGTTGCAAATTCCTGAGCAACATCGATGTTATCGCTAATAAGGCCACGGGAAGTGTTCAGTGTGTAATCAGTATTATGTTTTTTATTCCTGTTCGTTTCATTGTTAATAATTTTCCAAACTGTCTTTATTTTATTGTCTGCTGATTTAACCTTGTTGCTAATGAAGGAAGCTTTAGCTGTTTTGCAAATATTTTTAAAAGTTTTAGAATATGTAGCAACATACTTATTAAAAGTATCCGTGTTAATATACGGCTTAAGGCCATACAGTTCAAATAATCTTTCCCTACTTTTCCTGATTCCTTTAGTTGCCCAGTCACTGAATAAAAACTTAGGGCAAATAGTTTTAGATTTCTTCTTAAAAGAATTATTGAACTCTGTTTGCACTAACGAAAAGAATTCTTCATACAAAATATTACCACTATTCATATTTAGGCCCTGAGCACGTAACTTATTAATTAAAGTGTTATTAAACTTTTCCAAATTTCCCGATGTTATTGGTCTAAATTGAATCTGCACTTTTTGTATTGGTGTGTTGGACTCAAAAGAAACGGTTTGACCGCTGTGATCGGAAGGGAGATAATTTACAATGGCTTTATCTAAATATTCGCAGCAACAAAAAACATTATCAATACATGTAGCAGTAGCTGTAGTTATTCGCGTTGGTTCCAAGAACACATTTGACAAATTAAATGATTTAAAGAGGCTTAATAATCTACTGCTATTTGAATTATTTTCCAAAATATTAATATTAAAGTCACCACAAACAATTACTGATTTATTACCAGTTGCCAGTTTTCCCAAGACATCTTCCATTACAGACTCAAAAATAAAGTAGTTTTGATAGTTTGGAGGTCTGTATACGCACACTATAAAATGCTTATCCAGCTCAACACAGGACAGTTCGATGCTATGTTCGACCGATAGTTCCACTATGTCTTTACGAGTCTTATATTTTACACAATTATTATACTCATCATTATGAACAACTTTTACTAAGGGACCAAAGCTGCAATCGGAAAAAAAACAGCTGTTCCCTACATTTTGACGAGTTATACGAACATAAATGTAGGGAACAGCTGATTTAGCCATAGTAAAAGTTTTTCATAATAATCTATACTAATATTATAAAGCTGAAGAGTTTGTTTGTTTGTTTGTTTGAACGCGCTAATCTCAGGAACTACTGGTCCGATTTGAAAAACTCTTTCAGTGTTAGATAGCCCATTTATCGAGGAAGGCTATAGGCTATATATCATCACGCTAAAACCAATAAGAGCGGAGCACCAATGAAGAATGTTTCAAAATCGGGGGATTTTTTTCCTATTGAGAGCTTCCGCTGCGTGCGCTGCGTAAACGGTTAAAGTTTCGCAAAAATCATATGTGACAAATTTGTTCCCCTTTAAAAGCTTTAAAAAAAAGTCCGCGACAGCATATGTCTATCTTTTAAGGTTAGCTCACTATAACCTCTTTTATGCTAACCAAATTTGTTCTAAAATAATGCATTATTTGCGAAGGTGTTTTTATAAACATGGTATTAATCCTTATCCAAATAAATACGTTATTCATCACATGTATTTAATTTTGAACAAAATTGCCTCTGACATAATTTGATTTCAATGTATATCTTAGGAGATATCATAGTTTTAAAATAATACTAATAATAAAGCTGAAGAGTTTATTTGTTTGAAACACGGTTTGAAAGCTCCAAATCTCTGGAAGTATTGATAAATAAATGATAAATGATAAAGGATAAATTATTTATAGGTCGGCGTTTCCTAACTGACTATTCTGAGAAGAAAGGCCGAAACAAACTCAGAGGTCACAGTCTCTTTTAAAGTCCAGACAAAATCTTGGTCAAATCATGTGAAGACCATGTAGTGACCATGTGTGTGTCTGAAATGGTCTTTTGAGGAAAGAACCACACAGATTGAGCGGACCTGTCCAGTCAGTGCACGCATTTGTAAATGACAAATGCACTCATATTACTACCATTACGTTTAGCGAACATCAGGTCTTGAAGTCATTACAAGCTTTAGATTCCACTAAAGGTCCTGGACCGGATCAACTACCTCCTTATTTCCTTAAAAAGACTGCTAAGAGTATATACAGACCCCTGCAAATTATATTTAATATGTTTTTATCAGAGGGCACCTTCCCTGAACAATTTAAAAGGGCTAATATAACTCCTGTATATAAATCAGGGTCCAAACAAGAGGTCGAAAATTATCGCCCCATATCTATTTTGTCTGCTTTGTCGAAGCTTTTTGAAAGGCTTGTTTATCAGGAAATTCATAAGATAATTTACAGAATTATAATAGATGAACAACACGGATTTGTTAAAAGTAAATCTACAACTACTAATCTATTAATATTTACCGACTTTCTTTTTAACAATATGGATCAACAAGTACAAGTAGACGCAGTGTACACAGACTTTCAAAAAGCGTTCGACAAAGTAGACCACAATTTGCTTCTTACCAAAATTGCATTTAACGGCATACGAGGAGATTTGCTTCGCTGGTTTGCATCATATGTTAGTAATAGATCACAAAGGGTTGTTATCAAAGGATTCCACTCGGCAACTACTGTTGTAACATCTGGCGTACCCCAGGGATCAATTTTAGGGCCTCTTTTATTCATTTTGTTCATAAATGATATTGGAAATTGTTTCAGACACTCAAAATTTTTGCTCTATGCTGACGACCTAAAAATCTTTAAAGCTATAAGAAAACCTGCAGATTGTTGTCAGTTACAAGAAGATTTAAATCGTTTCTCTGAATACTGCATTCAAAACAAACTTTACCTTAGTATTTCTAAATGTTTATCGATATCATTCACAAAAAATAAAAACATTTTAAATCATAATTATAATCTAAACAATGTAACTCTATTGAAAGCTCCATCCGTGCGAGACCTAGGGGTACTGCTAGATAACAAACTTCACCTTGATCAACATATTGATAACATCACCAAAAAAGCTTATCGTATGTATGGGTTCGTTATGAGATCAGCTACTGAATTTAAACACGCAAGCACTTATTCTCATCTCTATAAAGCACTAGTTAGATCTCAACTCGAATATGCAGTGGTAGTGTGGAACCCTTTTTATAATAAATATGTTGAGATGCTAGAAAAAGTGCAGCGCAAATTCCTCAGATCGATGCACTATAGGTGCTCCCACAATTTCCCAACCTATAAAAATCTACTTAATAAATACAATCTAATGAGTCTGAAGTCTAGACGTTTATATCTAGAAATTATGTTTCTTTTCGACGTATGCTATAACAGGTATAACTGCTCTGAATCTCAGAGCAGTTATACCTGTACTAATAAAATATGCTACTGTGTCCCAAGAACTGTTATTAGACGAGAGGTGCGCGCACGTCCTCTTTTTGCTGTGTCCCATTGCCGCACCAATGCTGGTTTGAGGGCGCCTCTACGTCGCTTGTGCAAAAACTATAATGATTTTTGTTCAGAAACTTCAGAATTAGATTTATTCTCAGTGTCAGCAAATAGATTTCGTTCTGCTTTGTTAAAGAAACTTAAGGATTCTGATGTATAGTTATTTGAACAGTCTTGTAGTCTTACTCGCATAGATTGTTCATTAGTAAAGTTATTTAAATTGTATATGCTGTGGATAACGGTGTGAGTTTCACATTTATATAATATCTTTTTTTATATTATTTGCGCAGATATAATGTGTTACTGTTTGTTTGTCCCAAATAAATAAATAAATAAATAAATAAATTTGTCAAAATTCGTGCAGCTCAACTCAGAACTTGAAGAGCTCAACGATTCGACGAACAATACCAAAGATTGAACATTTGGGTAGGCCGCGTAGATTACTCAAACTGCCAGATCATAAAACTAACTAAGAAGAAAAACAGAAAAAAAGAAAGAAATGACCCACATAGTCCTCACATTCACAATAGTTAATTAAAAATAAAAATACTTTACAAAGTAAATATTCATGTCATTTTATAAAAATAAATAAAATTCATCAATGTCAATCCTACTAATATTATAAATGCGAAAGTTTGTATGTATGGATGTATGGATGTTTGTTACTCTTTCACGCGAAAACTACTGAACGGATTTTGATGAAACTTTACAGTAATATAGCTTATACATCAGAATAACACATAGGATACTTTTTATCACGATATTCCCACGGGATCAAAACTTACGCGGGTGAAACCGCGGGGCGCAGCTAGTGTGTATATAAAAATAAGAACATAATACTTGAGCACCATGTGTGTTGGTGTTTGAGGAAAGAACCACAGATTGAGTGGACCTGTCCAGTCAGTGCAGGCTGGTGCAGGCATTTGTCAGTAACCGTGCAGCTCAACTCAGAACTTAAGGAGCTCAACGATTCGACGAACAATACCAAAGGCAGGACATTTGGATAGGTCGCATAAACTACTCAAACTGCCAGACCATGATTAAAACGGAAGCAATGACCAGTGATAGGAATAGGTAGTGCCTATTTGCCTAAACTTCGAAGAACAGAGACAAGAAACGGAGACTTCCTTAGGACTACATTTTTTCCGGAACATCTGTCCCGAAATTCGGGACAACACTTCAATACTTTAAAAAAATTATGTTATTTGGAATAAGCAATTCGTCTATATTTACCTAAAGTTTGAGACTAGAAAAACATAACAAATACAACCATAAAATTTTCTGAATTCTTTCTTTTTGAGAACATTTAGTAAATGACTTGTTGATCTTAATACACAATGAATCACGGAATTTTATTTAATTTCATTCTTTTTGTCAATATGTATAAAAATGGTTTATGAAAGCCAATAAGCGCATGAGCGACGTTGTAAATTTTACGTCAACAGCAGCCTATAAAACTTTTAACCAAGCGCGCGACGTTGCCGCCACAAAATACAGAGAGTACAGAAGGTAATCTACATACAAAGTGCGCTCGAGCAACGCACACATAGACACCGCTCACGGACACGATATCTCGGACTGGTTGGGACTTGTGCAAGCGCGAGTGCCATCCGCTTGAGACACGCGTCTGTGAAGTGAAAAAATATGGAGCAACAAAAAAAATTTTATTATAACTGTTTAGACGTTTGTATAAATTCAACATTAAACGGTGAATTGTCGTTTTTTAAGCTACTAGTTGTTTCAGAGAGGTAAGTAGGTACAGGCTATTTGCTTGTATTTCGATGGTTTGTTATAAGTATAACGTAACACAGTAGTTAGGTAGGTAGGTAAGTGCCCCGGCCCCCCCGGCCCCGCACCGTAAAAGCGAACATGACTTTGTGGCACTTTGTGAAAAATTTGTAACATTAAAATTAAAATATTGGTGCCGATTCTCTTGTACATACACCGAACTAAACTATCACTAAAATTCCTTACTTTTGGCTATGACAATCTTAAAGCTATTCTGCAAAAAAAATATCTCTAAATTTAAAAATAATTTTGACACAACCAAATCGAATTTGACAATCGCGACTCCACCTGGTAAGCAGGTTAAGTAGGTACTTATTTGCCTTACCCCGTGTTTTTTTTTTTGAGCCGAAGATGCGCACTTGGGCAGTGGGGCAGTCTCGACGTCTTTTATATGGAATTTTTCACTTTTGAATGGAAAATATGAAAAATTATTACCAACGTGTTGAGTTTTAGGGGTTAACGGGTACTCTATAGGGGGTCGAAATTTTCATTATTTTTGCGATAGGACACATCGTTTTCGAGATATAAGCAAAAGAAAAGAAAATAAAAAAACAGTACTGTTTTTGCACCTGAAGTCGAGGTGTTGGTGAGAGTTTTAATTCATGCCAACTAATTTTATTCCACACCTTTTTAGTTGCGATTAAAAATAGTCAGATTTAGTTAGAAAAGCTAAATTTTAGGTGAAAAACGTCAAATTCAGAATAGCAAAATTTGCATTTTCAGTAAACTAATATCTGTGCCATCTTAGTGCTGTTTAAGTGTCAAACTAAAATATAGTTCAGTTATGTCACTTTAGTCAATTTCAGAATAGGAAATCGTCGTTTGACAGGAATAAACTAAATTTTGGTGATTTTTAGTCTATTTTAGACGCATTTGTGACAAGAGAATCGGCACCATTTTAGTTATTATTGGTTTATATTTCCTTTCTTCCTGTTTCATTATCAACAATAAATCAAACAACTAGATACGAGTGCCACTACCACGATAGTTTTTTGTGCATATACTAAAGTTGACAACCCTAGCGCGACCGCTGAGCGTAGGTATGAAAAGTGAAGTACATACATGTGATTGTGTTCTGTACTCTCTGTGTTTTGTGCTGCCGCTTTGTTGAGACGCGTACTGTCTCCGCATTATGGAAACAAAAGAAAACAATAGCTTGGGATAGGTTGACCTGCTGGCGTCTGTACATTATAATTGTGTTTCTGTATTCTTGTGAATAAACCATTATTATAGCGGGGTGTTTCTGTCGCTAGAGTGACACACCTGTTTTTGTCCCTTTCTGCGCCACTAGAATTCAATTCTTTACCAACAGTAACTTGCTGTCTCACTCGATTACTTCGGTTCTTAGAGTGCGCTTGTTTGCTTCCTGTTGTGTTTTGTTGTGTGGTGAATATCTTCTGACCCTGGCTTATTTACTGGATTCTGGAACCTTCTTGCTACTACGACTTTGGCTAGCATTTACGAACTCTGATTTGACCTTATTGGATTGGACGTTTGGAGTTATTTTATTGGATACTGATTTGGTAAGTTCTATTATATAAGTTAAATATTGAATAAAACTAATGTATTAATCTTATTCTACCTTGAAATATTAGAAAAATTAATTGTTTGGGCTTAGTGAAAAGCTTGTTCTAAGTCGAACCAATAAAAAACATTTTTAAATGCAAAAGTAAAGTAGGTACAGTGTTATTTGCACAAAACGCAAAACCTTTTCTTGTTAGCTAAACTAATAATACTAATGTATTCCAATCCAGTATTTTCATGACTTTAAAGTATGTCACGCACGTGTCAAAATTAACTTAGAAACATATTAATCGCGACTAAAAAGGTGTGGAATAAAATTAGTTGGCATGAACTAAAATTCACACCAACACCTCGACTTCAGGTGCAAAAACAGTACTGTATCTTTTTTTCTTTTCTTTTGCTAATATCTCGAAAACGGTGTGTCCTATCGCAAAAATGAAAATTTCGACCCCCTTTAGGATACCCGTATACCCCTAAAACTCAACACGTTGGTAATAATTTTTCATATTTTCCATACAAAAGTGAAAAATTCCATAAAAAAGACGTCGAGGCTGCCCCACTGCGCACCTTCGGCTCAAAAAAAGCACGGGGTAGGGCAAATAAGTACCTACTTTTTGGCTGAATGCACAAATCGTGTGAAGCCAAACAAAAAAAAAGTACCAATCTACTTACCACGTGGAATCGCGATTGTCAAATTCGATTTCTTTGTGTCAAAATTATTTTTAAATTTAGAGATATTTTTTGCAGAATAGCTTAAACCATAGTCGGCACTTTGTGCGTTTTAAAATTCGTGTAAATACATGTGTAAGGGGGGCTAGCAAAATTAAGTACATTCCTTTTAAAAACCAAATCCCGGGACTCGGGGAATATCCATATTATTCTAACCTATGGCAAGTATATAAAACAGCTCTACCTATTCCGATCTCTGTTTATAATTTATATAAAAGGATTTAGTACATATATATTTATAAATCAAGTTATATATTGCAGTGTCCCAGCAGTGGGTCGTTTTTTCTTTTTTAGGCTGATATAGGATAAGCTAATAATATGGAGTTATAAATTATAAATGTTTTGTCTAGTCGCAAACTTTAGGTAAATATAGATAAATTACTTATTCTAAATAACATATTTTTTTTAATGTATTTAAGTGTTTTCCCGAATTTCGGGACAGATGTCCCGGAAAAAATGTAGTCCTAAGGAAGTCTCCGTTTCTTGTCTCTGTTCTTCGAAGTTTAGGTAAATAGGCACTACCTATTCCTATCACTGGCAATGACCCACATAGTCCTCACATTCACAATAAATAAAATAATATAATACTTTACACAGTAAATGGTAAATGTTCATATCATTTTTTATGTAAATAGATATTATTGGTCACGTATATAAAAATATTTTTGCGTTTGATAGCCCAGTTCTTGAGGAAGGCTATATTCTATTAAACTTGACGCTAGGACCCTTAGGAGTTGAGCAAAAAGAAAAAAGTCTGAAATTTTCGCCAAGCGAAAACGAAGTAATAGCGCAGGCCGGCGACACGTTGCGAAGGGGTGGATCGGGGAAACAAAAAAAATTTACGCGGACGAAGTCGCGCGCAGAAGCTAGTCGTTTATAATATTCGTTTATTTATAAAAAGGGAATACATTTACAATGAATTGGTTAACAATTGTAAATGTATTCCTTTTTTATAATGATGAGCGAAATGGGAGATTGTTCTCCCATTTCGCTTTGTCGCATGTTTTCAATTTCACCCTGAATAGAATTTGTAACATGTGGATAACGTAGTTAGTTACGCACTGATATATTTAGATTATAAGCTATTATTTTCCTTAAACAGTGTGTAGTTGTTGGTTTTCCTTAATAAATAAAATGTGGTTCCGGTACCTAAGGGTAAGTCAGGTCCAGATGTCAGCGGTTACAGACCGGTGGCGGTGCTGTCCACACCCGCAAAAGTGTTCGAGTCCGCCATTCAAAGCTGCATACAGGGGCAAGTACAAGCGCAACTATCGGATGCGCAGCACGGCTTTCGGCCGGGGCGCAGCACTGCCACCAACCTGCTTAACTTCATGGCGCAAGTTATACCATCAGTCGACGCTGGCGTGCAGGTGGACGCGGCATATTTTGATTTCCAAAAGGCCTTCGACACCGTGGATAATGATGTCCTATTAAGGAAGTTGGCTGATATTGGATGTACACCACATCTGGTACAGTTCTTTGTCAGCTACATGAAAGATCGCCAGCAGTATGTTGACTACAATGGCTACGAATCGGAGTCATACTACACTAGATCTGGAGTAAGTCAGGGCAGCAATTTGGGGCCTCTCGAATTTATTATAATGATAAACAGCTTGCCGGAGGTCGTCAGGCATAGTGCATGTTTATTGTTCGCAGATGACCTCAAGTTGCTGCTCGAGGTAAGGGATGAGTCGGACTGTGCGCGACTCCAGGATGACATTGACAGAGTGGTGAAGTGGAGCCATGACAATAAGCTATATTTCAATGTATCCAAATGCTCGGTAATATCCTTCACTCGTGCGCGAAAGCCTGTCTGCTATGAGTACAAAGCTGAGGCGACACCAATACAGCGGGTCACACAAGTACGTGATCTGGGGGTACATCTCACTCCAGATCTTACTTTTCGTGAACATATCGTTAAGATATGCAAGAAGGCGTACAGAAACCTCGGCTTTGTACTTAGGCAGTCGCAGGGCTTCACGAATATAACAACAATAAGGGTATTATACGATGCATTAGTTAGGAGTCATTTGGAGTATAGTGCGGTCATATGGGCTCCACACGAAGCCAAGTACTCTGTCATGCTGGAGCGCGTGCAGAACAAGTTCACGCGCCACTTGTACTGGAGACTGTATGGAGTGTATCCTTTATACTCACTTATGTATCCCACACTGTTTGTGCTGGGTATGGTCGGGTACAATCAGTTGAGGGTGCGGCGAGAGTTCACACTGGTCGTGTATTTGATTAAATTACTCCGTGGCATAGAGCTCAACCCGGGAGTGTTACAGCGCTTGTGCTTTAGCGCTTGTGGCGGAGAGCTATACTCCAAATATCAGGCATTTTGTGCGGAGGTTGATCAGATAAGGAACATGTCTTTCTGCCTGATCGTCCTTTGTTTTTAATAATATTATTTTTATTTCAATGTTACTAACACTAGAATATAAGCTGTGTTTAATACTAACAAAATATGGATCACTGTTGTCTGAAATAAATGGATTTTATTTATTATTTATTTATTTAGTGTTCCGGACCGCTACGTATGGAGACGGCGGCGCCCGCCACTGCTGTCAGTGCGAACCGCCAGGACCAATCTACTGGCGAAAACGCCTCTCACGCGAGCGATCCGCACTATTAACGAAACCCAGAATAGTATAGATATTTTTTCGTGTCAGTTCAGTGAACTCGCAAAGATTATTTTACATATATTATGTTATAAGATAGAATAAGCTATATATGTATTAGTATTGTTATTGTTTTATTTTATTGTTTTATTTAATGTTATTTTTAATTTAGTATATCTTGCTTTTTATTGTTTAAATTTTAATTTAAGTAAGTAATTAGTTATAAGTAAGGTGCCTCACTAACGCATTAGGATTTAGCCTGTAATGTTAGCGATAAGGTGGAGAAATAAATAAATAAAATAAATAAATAAAAAAAAAATATAGGTAGAAATGATATTTCATTAGATTAGGTTTTTTACCTGATAAACATTTGTGAAATCTTTGTAAGTCAAAAAATTTGCATGGAATGTCGTTATTTCAATGTTTAACTACGCCATTTTGAAGCTTATTTTATTAGTTTTCTTGTACAAACTGTAACATTATGATTACTCCCATCACTCAACAGAAAAAAACTTTTAAACTTCCTGACAAAGAGAACTTCATTGTTTTTCTTCGTCAAGTGGATTAGAAGTTTTATACTAGGCAAGTACGCAAGAATTATATATTATACTGAAACTTTGGTTTCCTAAGAAAGCGATGAACGGTCACACAATAACGGCTATCAAAATACCAAATAAAGTGCGTCTTTGACAAGTTAATGTCAAATACTGCAGCGGGATTGTCCGAAAGGGTTACCGCTACCCCGGAACACAAAGGGCTAAGGAAGGAACACGGGTGGGTTTTAGTCAGTAAGAGTCTGACACTCCCTTCTGCTCCACCCAGAGCGGGAGGGTCATTTGATGATTTCCCATCCACAAACAAAAAAAATAATGTCAAATACTGGCTTTAACACCATAATGATAAATGACAAATGTTCTCATGACTGCAGTTTTAGAGTAATTAGACGTTATAGAATGTTATACAGGGTTATTGGAAAAACAACGACAACCTCTTAAGAGGTCATTGTACTCATCGTTATGAACAACTTTTACTATGGGACTAAACCTGAATTCGCGAAATAAAAATCAGCTGTTCCATACATTTATCTTCGTCTATCTCGTCAAAATGTAGGGAACAGCTGATTTTTTTTCGCGATTTCAGGTTTGGTGCCATAGTAAAAGTTGTTCATAATGATGAATACAATGACCTCTTAAGAGGTTGCTGGTGTTTTTCCAATAACCCTGTATAACACGGAACCGCAATTCTCGTAACCTCTTCTAAAAATCGTGGCTTTAAGTGCGCAAATGTGTTAAGAACTTATAACTCTCACTGCTGGGCCACAGGCCTGCTCTCTTCGAGATGCAGTGGGCTCTAATCCACCACGCGGGCCCAGTGCGGGTTGGTAAATGTCACACGTTTTCGAATTTTTGGGTCTAGGACATGCCGGTTTCCTCGCAATGTTTTCCTTCACCGTTTTGAGAGCAGCGGTGATGAAATTATTTACACAAAGTAAAGCGCCTGCCTGGGTACGAACTTATGACCTACAACTCGTAACTCGGGGTCGTTACCATTGGGTCGCCGCTGCTTTAAGAGCACAATGGCTCAACTGTTGTTTCTAAGATGAGACACAATTACTTTTTTTTATTGTTACCGAACTTTATAAGCCTAACAGAGGAGGGGTGAATTATGAGTTTATAACATTGTATCATCATCATCAACATTGTTTTCTCAAAAATGTTTAGCACCCCTGTCCTGCGCTGTTCTGCCATGGAACTAATAAACAATGAATATGCATAAATTAGCCGCGTGAAGGCCACAGAGTCTCACTATTATATCGGTAAATATCGCTATTGCTGCGGTATTCGAGTCTTATTCGAATATACAGAGTCAAATAAAATTACCTAGCGAAACTCTGCAGACGTCATGGGTATCAATATCGAAACTGATTTTTATGGCTACAATAACAGCGGTCGATAAACCCAAACAAAGGCATCAAATTAATTATTTTTTTGTTAGGGTTCCGTAGCAAAATAGTAAAAAGGAATCCTTATGGTGCGACTCAGTCTGTCTGTCTGTCTGTCTGTCTGTAACAGCTGGACATCTCAAGAACTAGGGGAGCGCGGGGCTGGTTTTAACGGAGGTAGGTATTAACAAGCTTATTCCCTCCAAACGCGAAGTGTCAAAAGTATGAGACTCAGTTTAGAATACCCTTTATACACAGCCGAACGTGTCCTGACCGGTCAGTGGTCGACCGGCCGTCGCTAGTAATAGTTGTGCACAGGACCCTCGGATTTACAGGTAAACGAACTTTTCGTACTTCGTAATAAATTGATTTAAGATATATTTATTCGCTAAATTGAATCAAAGTTTATCCTAAATTAATCTTTATTCTATTGACTTTAAAACTATTATAATTGTTTGTAATTAATTTTACTAGATTATTTTCTGTAATTGATGAAGTATAAAAAGTGACCTTGGGGCTAAAATTAACAGATGTAGGCGTTTGATATTAAACGATTGTTTTGTGCACTACCTACGTGTGTTTTGTTATAGGATGAGAAATTACAAAAGGAAGAGCACACGAGGTTCGACGTCTCAAGAAGTATTTGAGCTGGCAGCCGAAGAAATTCTGTCAAAAAATAGAAAATTTAGAGATGTTGCTACGGAATATAATATCTTTCATGTAACACTGTTTAAATATGTAAAGAAAAAAAGGAGGGGATTCCTGTTGAAGTGGGTTATAAAAAAAATCGTCTCGTTTTCAATCCGGAGCAAGAAAAAATGATAGCAGATTATTTAGTGAAATGTTCTAATATCTATTTTGGTTTGCTACCAGATGATGTCAAAAAATTAGCTTATGAGCTTGCCATTGCATACAAAATAGATAATATTCCAGAATCTTGGAAAAGAGACGGAAAGGCTGGCAAAGATTGGTTCGCTGGTTTTATGGAACGCAACGCATCCTTGTCTATACGGAGTCCTGAGGCGACAAGCTTAAGCAGAGCAACATCATTTAACCGTACAAATGTTCATTCGTTTTTTGAAAAATATCGAGAAGTTCTTCAACGATACAATATATCTCCGAGTAGAATCTGGAACGTAGATGAAACGGGAGTGACGACGGTGCAGAAACCCAAGAAAGTGGTAGCTCAACGAGATTCCAAGCAGGTAGGAGCTGTCACATCTGCAGGACGGGGTACTCTCGTCACAATTGCGGCAGCGGGAAATGCTATTGGTAATTTCATACCATGTATGTTCATTTTTCCACGGATCAGATATAGTGATTTATTCATCCAAAATGGGCCGCCCGGGTGTGTAGGTCTAGGAAACTTAAAGACTGTATAACTTGAAGTCTGATGCTAAAAAGTATTAATTAACGCTGTAAGAATTGTTGATAAATGTAGATTTAAATACTTTATTGTTTAAGGTAACTAATTAAGATTCTTTAAAACTGTTGATACCAAAAACTTTATGTGACTGATTACGTAATACTTAATTGTTAAGTTTAAACTATTTTAACAAATGTTTGAAGGCTTAAAAGCTCTAATACTCAGTAGATATGGTGGTTGATTAGTATTGATTTATGAACACTTTAAAGATTGTTGATTATGAAAAGTTTAGTAACTTTAAAACGTTAAGTTTAAATTATGTGTTAACTTGTTTAGGCTTAATATATATATATGTATAACTATATATCTATAATAAAACATTTTTATTCGTGTAAATGATGTTTTATTTAAGTATTTCATAAAATTTTTGTCTCTGTTAATAATTGCCCCTTACGTTAATACGTACCCCAGCTCCGTTAATATTTGCCCCAAATGCGGGGCATGTATTAACAAATGACTTTTTTGGTTTTCACGGCTCTCTTTCTGAAAGCACTTACATACCGGATGTATTTTGTTACTAATATCGTAGCTGAATAACCAAAGCATGTTTTCAATAAAAAATTAAACTAAAAAGTTCATTATCAAAGAAAATATAAACTATAATACAAAATTTGTTAGTACCAGCCCCGCCCTCCCCTACTAATAACTTGAAATTTAGCCTCCTACTTTTTGGAAGTCGGTTAAAAAATAAAATAAATAAAAGGTAGGGGAAACATGCGTCACGTCCACGCAAAACGGCTATCGCTCAGCATTATGCTGCGACCCACGACAAGACAGAGCCCCAGCGCTGGTTTTCAGGTGGTAATTATACTTTTATTAATTATATTGTTCTCTAAATTTATGTTCGCATAACTCGTCAAAATGCAAGGAACGACTGATTTTTTTTTCGCGATTGCAGCTTTGATCCCTTAGTAAAAGTTGTTCATAATGATGAGTACAATCTCCCATTTCGGTTTGTCGCATGTTTTCAATCTCAACCTGTATACTCCTTGCTCCGTTTACGGTACACACATTTTTAGTGTTCTTCTCTATTATTTTTCCCTTCTCTGTTCCCGTCAAAATTTAATTTTGTGTTCCTTTTGACAAGATTATGTCCGGACTTTAAAAGACACTGACTTCGTGAGTTTTTATTCTCAGAGTAGTCGGATAGGAAACAACCTTATTCTATTTAGTTTTAAAATATTATTGACGTGATGTGTTAGCTGATATCTTATTTAACACTTTCTGGCACCCAAACTAGTTCAGGGACCTTATTCAGTTATTCTCTATGACACAATGAACGAAACCTCGCGAAATGAACGCGTGATTGGCGGGATTAGCTAAGGAATTGCCGTGGTTTCGAAGTAAGGAATCGTTAGGTGGTCATAGTGCCGGGGCAGCGGGATTGTCCGAAAGGGTTATCGCTGCCCCGGAACACAAAGGGCTAAGGAAGGAACACGGGTGGGTTTTAGTCAGTAAGAGTCTGACACTCCCTTCTGCTCCACCCAGAGCGGGAGGGGTCATTTGATGATTTCCCATCTACAAAAAAAAAAGGTGGTCATAGTGAATTAGGGCTATGCGGGGTAATTTCGTAACACACTATGTTAGACGAAGTTGCAAAGAACTTTGTATGATCCTAAAAACTGCGAAAACCGAGAATAATTATTTAGCTATGGCTTTCATTTTGACAGTTCAACAACATTCATTGTCTTATTTGCATTGTTGACCAGACAACTTTTTCGAACATATGCAAGCAAGCAATGGATTAGCATTATCATTCTAAATTATTCAGATTGAGATTAATAGTGTGTTACGCAATTAGGGCCCCTGTTTACTCCGCTTCATTTCAAGACTCGAACCCAAGCTTTGCCACTTTTTTTATATAATGCCGTAAAGGAGGTTAGCTCTTCGATTCCTTGTTTACAATATAACCGGTCAGGCAGGTTCTGCAGGCTCTCAGCCTGTATTACTTTCTGAATGTCAATCGTCTTTACGAATCTCTGGGGGCCGATTCTACTAACAAAATTGTTCAAAAATCGCAATGGAACCACAGTTGAATCACGGCTGTTAAGCGTTTTCATATTCTACTAATGAACAACGATACAACTGCGGTTACGTTTTAGTTTATTACATGTTTCCGTTATTTTCGAAGTTAGTTTTAAGTATAAAAGTCCTGCTTACCTCGTTTTAACTTTGATATTGTTAAGTTACTTTTAGCAATAAAGTTTTCTCGAAGTTTCTGTGATTTACGATCTTCCTAAATCCTACTCAGATATATGTATTTTTCCTTGGTACTCGTAACCGCTGATCTACTGTAATAATCTCAACGTGAAAACTTAGTTGTTCTTGAAGTGAGCTGTCAAAAGTGTAGGTGGAATGACGGCTTACTTCAAGCTCACTTCAAGTAAGTTTTGACGGTGTTGTTTTTGCTGAATAGACCGGCTGCTCTCAGTCTCATTATGATTATGATGTCTTTGATTTGATTTTCTACTTTAACCCATTTTATTCACTGCTGCATAGTGCACATGTCTTGGTGGGATATTTCTCTGGTCTCATTCTCTCTATAGGGATCTTCCTTTTTATTTTCATCCAGTGCTGGGTATAGTGTTGGCTGGGTATAATGTCTGTTTTTCAAAAGATTCCTTTTTTTAGGCTCACTTGCTTTTTTGAAATTGGGAGCCCGAATGAGACGCCTACATTCAACCCCTACAATTACTACATATTAAATTTTTCCTTAATATATAAAATTCTCTTGTCACAGTGTTAGTTACCATTCCTCCGAAACGGCTGGACCGATTTGTATGAAATTTTGTGTGCATATCGGGTATAAGGTCTAAGAATCGGCTACTATCTATTTTTTTTTTCTTTTTGCAAAACGACGTTTGCGGGGTCAGATTATGCTTATGCAAGCATAATCTGTCAATAATGTTCCCACTGCTGGGACACAGATCTCCTCTTGGTGTGAGGGAGTGGGCCGTAATCCACCACGCGCGCCCAGTGCTGATTGGTAGATGTCACACATCTTCGAATTTTTGGTTGGCTCACGATGTTTTCCTTCACCGTTTTGAGAGTAAATAATTGTTATTCCCGTTGCAGTGTCCAATAATCATCTAAAAAAAGCATGAAGTTTAAATTTGTATACAAATACACCCACCAGTTATATCGGTTCCTATATTATCTCCCACGTGGCGGGCGGTTACAAGTCAGGGTCATGGTGTAACTAGTCGTTGTCGGCAGGACGTTGGTTGTGTCGCCATTAACGAGCGGTTACGTGACCAGGAATCGGGAAGTGATGAGCAGGATGATGCTGTAACGTTATGTGGGATATATATGTTGCTATTTCTTCTTCTGGCTGGGCCCGGTAGGTGGTCACGTCAATCGCGGCATCAGTGGCGTTTTTTAGGTGCTCAGAAGTTCAGGAGTATGACTTTGGACATGCATATTATGGGGAATGGTTTGGTGGTGGTGCTGCAAGATATTATAGGTTAGAAATGTATGTGTATAAAATCTACAAAGATTTAGGAAGATTTTCAAGTTCATTGTTCCGTTGCGTTGCGGAAAGGATATGGTGCTATTCGTCCTGGATAGCTTCATCTCTTTTTGCACTAGACTAATGATGGCTCATAAGATGAAGATTTTGGGATCTCTGATAGAACATCTTTCCATTGCTACGCCGCCTTTGGCAAGTCTTGGGGGAAATAAAAGATTAAGAAAATATTTCCCTGTTGTATTTCATTCACTTGATGATTCCGCAGATTGTTAATTTGTTTCGTTTGTTATAATTATTTCTTGAAGGAAGGTTATTGCTATTTGTTGACGCATAATCTTACATGCGGGATTAGAGATTTAAGGGCCAAAATCTTTTGGGGTCGTTTTTCTCATCCTCCTTCCTTGCTTTAACGTGTCCAAATAACGCGGTGTGGAGTAATCAGATACTTTTGTTTACAAAATCGTGTCAGCATTTAAATGCCATTATCATCATACTAGTTAGGGTTGCCAATGCTTTTATATAATATAGTACCTATCCTGTTTTAGAGGCCTATATTTTCATGAAAAAAATATAGTAGGCGAAACTGTTATATTTTTATTTCAATACAAAATAGCGAGATGATGAAATAGCGAGATGATGGCTGAGGGAGAGGGCCTCACGTCCCAGCCGCCGCGGGAGACGCCCCGGGCGTCGGGAGCCGCGAGACGACTCCCGGCCACCGTAGGCGCGGGCCTGCGGGCGGAGAGTAATGGGTAACTCTCCGTCCGATCAGGACCAGGCCCGTGCCGGACGGCGCGTACGTGTTCCACGCGCGCCTCAAAGAGATGTCAGCATAAAGGAAGGGGCCCGAAAGGGCCGAAGCCTGCCGGGGCAGCGGGATTGTCCGAAAGGGTTACCGCTGCCCCGGAACACAAAGGGCTAAGGAAGGAACACGGGTGGGTTTTAGTCAGTAAGAGTCTGACACTCCCTTCTGCTCCACCCAGAGCGGGAGGGGTCATTGGATGATTTCCCATCCACAAAAAAAAAAAAAAAAAAAGGGCCAGTATTAATGGTATTTTGTAACCTGTAGTTTTGTTGTGAGACATTAAAAAAACCTGTTAACTAAGGCTCAAAGAAGCAAAAAGTGTCCGCTGAAAACCAGCACTGGGGCTCTGTCTTGCACAGGGTCGCAGCATAATGCTGAGCGATAGCCGTTTTGCGTGGATGTGACCCATGTTTCCCCCTACCGTTTATTTATTTTACTTATTTTCTTTTTTCCTTTCTTAAAAATATTAAATTTTTGAAACATCCCCAAGTAGGTACTTTTTTCTTTTACGGGGTTTGGTTTTATCATTACTATACTATGTATATTATTTATTTTTTCGCCATCTACTATATTTTGACAGGCAATGGCTTCGAAAATACTACACGTATTCGATTTGAAAAAAGTTGGCAACCCTATACATAGCAGTCACAGAATAAATAATAGTACTGTGAAGTAGTTCATTGGCTCACATATTCAATAATATGTTGAAGAGCACTTCGTTTGAAGAGCTCACAATATGATTGATTTACTCTATATAAACAAATCATGATATATGTATTCCGATACTCGTAGTGTACACCCACATTTAACGCTTTATTTCCTAAGTTTACTTAGTCATGACCAAAAACATAATTTGTATTCTCAGTTACCTAGGGGGATACCTACTGTACAGTGTTGTTGTGATTTTAGTTTCTACTTTTTAATTTCAATTTAGATTTTTAACTTTAAGTATTATGTATCAAACAATAATATTTTGCTGTGCCCTGACAGGATCTACAACGGTTCTTAGCTCTAAGCATTTTGTCAACACCTTGTTTTTACCTTGTGGAACGCAAATAAATGAATATTAATATGAATATGAATACATTATAAGTTATGTCAAGCCCTTTAGGTACTGACTTTATAGCAATGGTTCGAATTCAGCCAGGCGCTTTACTTTGTGTAAATAATTTCATCATCACTGCTCTCAAAACGGTGACGGAAAACATCGTGAGGAAACCGGCATGTCCTAGGACCAAAAAATCGAAGACATGTGACATCTAACTACGCGCACTGGGCCCGCGTGGTGGTTTACGGCCCACTCCCTCTTACCGAGAGGAGGCCTGTGTCCTAGCAGAGGGAACGTTATAAGCTGATTATAAATTATTACTGACTATTGTGGATGGTCTTTCTCCCTGTTTTCACGCTATGCGACGTGGCCAACTGGCCATATAATAATATGACGTGACATGAAGACCCTGACCCAGACCTTCCCAGACCTTTTTCAATGATTGATTCAAGCCATGTGGGCGTGGTTGCAACAGCGTTATAACGTTGTTGCAATTTTGCATACATGGCAGGTGATTTTATTTTTGTAAAGGAATAGATATGGTGACTTGTAACATCGCCTTGGATGATTCCGTAAAGAAAGATGTTATAATTGTGGTTTCAATAAATAAATAAGAAATAAATAAATGAAGTGAAGGTTAAAAGCTTGTAAAAATCGCACTGGGCATGTCAGCACCCGCTGACATGCCCAGTGCGATTTTTACAAGCTTTTACGAGTATTTTTAATCACAATCTGAATCTTTTTGAAGGGTATTGCTAATCTGTCGCTTCATAATATATGTTGTTATCTGTCAAAGTGAAAGCCATTTCTATTGTTAGTGTATTACACAATTACCCCGCCGCCGTCTAGAAGGGTGGGTGCAACACTTTTCTCACTGTAAAAAACAGTCGCAACGCCTAAACGTGGCTCCGACGTAGCCCTAAGGGCCGTAGCCTGCCGGGCCAGCGGGATTGTCCGAAAGGGTTACCGCTACCCCGGAACACAAAGGGCTAAGGAAGGAACTCGGGTGGGTTTTAGTCAGTAAGAGTCTGACACTCCCTTCTGCTCCACCCTGAGCGGGAGGGGTCATTTGATGATATCCCATCCACAAAACAAAAAAATAACGTAGCCTTAAAAAGTTAATTTTCTTAATTTAAAATTAGCGGAAAGACTTATTCTTATTCAAACCACACACTAATCTGTGTGCAAATCTAATTGGCCATAAAATGATCAAGGATAATTAGATACCAGTAGGTAAATAAGCAGTGCACTGTGCTGACTGAATAATAGATGCACTGGATCTAACGTACACGTGCCTGCTGCACAAGGTCGGTGAAATATAATATGATTATTGTTTTCCACAAACAAAGATTATTATGTTGGTCAGACTGCTGTGACCATTGCTTGGTTAACACCCATAGACAGTAAAGCGAATGTTCGGCCAGTAGTTCTCTCTTTCTATAATTTTGATTTTGAATAGACTATTGAATTTAAGGTGATTGCGCAGTGATTACCGCGAAATTCAAATTTTCTTACGTTTTTTTTCAATCAGCAGGTCAGTGTCAGGTTGTATCTTGATCAAAATATGACTCGCGACTATAATTTGTACCACAA
Organism: Globia sparganii; assembly: GCA_949316385.1. Classification (NCBI taxonomy): domain Eukaryota; kingdom Metazoa; phylum Arthropoda; class Insecta; order Lepidoptera; family Noctuidae; genus Globia; species Globia sparganii. The sequence goes on along the minus strand of OX438668.1, from coordinate 3,216,942 downwards.
GAAGAAATCTCCTACGGAAAAGTGTTTATGGTACAAATCTCACTTAAAAAGATTTATGAATGTTTCTTATGATTATAATTCTGTAAATACGTACCTGTTATAGTCGCGAATCAAATTTTGATCAAGATACAACCTGACACTGACCTGCAATTTGCAAAAAATGTAAGTAAATTTGAATTTCGCGGTCTACCACTTCCGATTCACCTTAACACATTCAAATTGATTTTGACAACTTCAAATTGATTTAGACAATTTGACAAATTTGAATTTTCTTCTACAGACTTGCAGAAAAGAGACAGGTATTACCACATAGTTATAAATGATAAATGATAAATGATTTTATTTCTGTAAGTAGGTTTGTACAAACACTTTTACATGTCAATCATATTTTTTAAAACGAGATGAGGTCGGCGTTTCCTAACTGACTACTCTGAGAAGAAAGGCCGAAACAAACTCAGAGGTCACAGTCTCTTTTAAAGTCCAGACATAATCTTGGTCAGATCATGTGGAGACCATGTAGATTAGTGTCTGAAATGGTCTTTTGAGGAAAGAACCACACCGATTGAGTGGACCTGTCCAGTCAGTGCACGCATTTGTCAGTAATCATGCAGCTCAACTCAAACTTAAGGAGCTCAACGATTCGACGAACAATACCAAAGAAAGGACATTTGGGTGGGTCGCATAAATTACTCAAACTGCCAGACCATGACTAAAACTATCTGAGAAAATTAAAAAAAAAGGCAAAAAAAAAAATAACCCACATAGTCTTCACATTCACAGTCATTAAAATAATATAATACTTTACAAAGTAAATATTCATGTCACTGTATATGTAAAATTTATCAATGTCAATGTGTATATATAAAAATCCAGAAATAGTCTTGGTCAGATCATTTTGAGGACCATGTAGATTGGTGTCTGAAATGGTCTTTTGAGGAAAGAACCACACAAATTTGAGTGGACCTGTCCAGTCAGTGCACGCATTTGTCAGTAATCATGCTGCTCAACTCAAACTTAGGGAGCTCAACGATTCGACGAACAATACCAAAGAAAGGACATTTGGGTAGGCCGCATAAATTACTCAAACCGCCAGACCATGATTAAAACGGAAACAATGACCCACATAGTCCTCACATTCACAATAAATAAAATAATATAATACTTTACACAGTAAATAGTAAATGTTCATGTCATTGTTTATGTAAATTAGAGTTGCCGCGAATACTCGCTATTATTCGGTATTCGGCATTACTCGTCATTTTTTTGATATTCGTCGAATACCGAATAATAGCTAGTATTATTCGGCATTCGGCGAATAGTCGTCGAAAATAAACTTTTAACGAACAAAAGAACTAATGAGTTAAAAATAATCATTTCTTAAATTATTTTCCTTAATAAAACAATACACAATATCAATTATTATCTGTAATATGTGCCTGTGCCTATCATATTCATGAAATTAAATTAGTAAGGCTTTTTAATTAATATTTAAAATGGAAAATTAAATTTACTACACATATGTAGGTATGTATAACATGAAACAGATTTCTTTAACTTTATTGTTTTCTTTTCTCACAACCTTAGAAGAAATTAGAAATATTTTTAATGTGTTTAATGTTTTTTTTTATGTCGAATAGTAATGTCGAGTTATTCGACTATTCGCCAAAGTGAATGGCGATTAATCGGTATTCGATTATTCGCTATAAACACTATTCGCGGCAACTCTAATGTAAATAGATATTAAGAAAAAAAAAAAGAAGTGTAAAATCGCAAAATAAAATAAAACAACATTCGCAGTCTAAACTTATTGGAGCAGCTCAATCCCAAGCCTTTTTGTCCTCAATAAAGTCATTTACAGTATAATAGGCTTTTTGGCATAGTTTACGCTTTATAAAAGATTTGAATTTATTTAGGCTTAGTTCTTGAATGTGACTAGGAAGTTTATTATAAAAACGTATACATTGGCATCTAAACGAGCCACCTATTTTTTTGAGCCTTGATGAAGGAACAACAAATTTGTGTTTGTTCCTAGTATTTATGTTATGGATATCACTGTATTTTTTAAATAGATTAATATTTTTATGTGCATACAAAAGATTATCATAAATGTACTGAGAAGGCACAGTCATTAAATTAATCTCTTTAAATTTGTCTCTGAGGGAGTGTCTGGGACTTAATTTATAAATGGAACGAATTGCCCTTTTTTGTAAAATAAAAATTGTCTGAATATCGGCGGCATTTCCCCACAACAGAATACCGTACGACATCACACTATGAAAATAACTAAAGTAAACCAAACGGGCTGTCTCTAAATCAGTTAAATCACGAATTTTCCTAACGGCGTATGCTGCAGAGCTAAGCTTTTTTGGCATTTCCCCACAACAGAATACCGTACGACATCACACTATGAAAATAACTAAAGTAAACCAAACGGGCTGTCTCTAAATCAGTTAAATCACGAATTTTCCTAACGGCGTATGCTGCAGAGCTAAGCTTTTTTGACATTTTATCTATATGGGGGCCCCATTGAAGCTTGGCATCCAATGTTATGCCTAAGAATACTGTGATATCTTCGGGTTTTAACTCTTCATCCTTTATGAGAACACTAGTTTCGACTTGTCTAACATGGGGTATCGTAAACTTAATACATTTGGTTTTTTTTTCGTTAAGTAGTAGGTTATTAACATTAAACCAGTCAACTACTTTTGCGAGGGCGCTATTTACATTGTCAGTAACCAGCTGCTGACGTTTAAGTTTAAATACAAGTGAAGTGTCATCTGCAAACAACACTATATCATGATTATCCTTTATGAGGTAAGGCAAGTCATTAATATAAATAATAAATAAAAATGGGCCAAGAATTGAGCCCTGGGGGACCCCCATTCTTACTACAGATCCGGGTGATCTTTTTCCGTTAACATCAACCCTCTGAATCCTATCACTTAAGTAAGAAGTAAGAAGATCCAGGGAGGCGTTACGGATTCCGTAGTGGTGCAGTTTCCTGATTAATGTTTCATGATGAACACAATCGAATGCCTTGGACAAATCGCAAAAGATGCCCAACGCATCGCATTTGTCCTCCCAGGCATTATAAATATGTCCTAAAAGTTCAACTCCGGCATCGGTAGTCGAACAACCCCTTGTGAAACCGAACTGTTTGTTATGCAGTAATTTATTTTTATTAAAAAATCTTTGCATTTGGTTTAAAATAAGTTTTTCAAAAATTTTACTAAAGGTAGGTAGTACTGAAATGGGTCTATAGTTAGTAGGGTCTGATGTACTACCCGATTTAAACAATGGTATTATTTTACTGTTTTTCATAAGATCAGGAAACTCACCACGGTCGATACAATTATTAAATATAACAGCTAAAGTAGGTGCTACAATGTTTATAATCGACTTAACAACATCCACAGAATTACCCCAAGTTGCTTTGTTACTTTCTAGAGAGTGGTCACTTCTGTGAAGTTAATGCTCAGTCCATTCTCTATGTCTTTGTTAACACCAAAAAGTTTTGTGTTTCGTTTTATTGGGCCGTCAATGGATGCTGCACTATGGCCAACGTCCAGTGTTGGTTGTATTATGTGGAGGAATAGGAGTGGAATTTGGTGTCGGTTTCGCTTCCGAGTAAGTGTGGTGTGATCAACAGCTGTATTTGATCACACTATGTTTCAGGTAACAGGTGGTCTGTTTTGTGTTTCTGTTATGTAAACATTGGTGGAGGATAAGTTTGTGTGCATGGACATAACATTAAGTACAAATTTTCCCAATCAACTTTGAACTTTATGCTTTAGCGATAAAGTTGAAAATCTCTTAAAGAAATTTGACAGAATGTAGTAGCTTGATGTGCTGGCGTCTGTACACCACGCCTGTAGGTGTTAGGCAGAGCTGTACCTATACTAACACCTACTTTTCGCCAGCATGTTTAAGCCGCATGTAGGTAATACGCGTCGGATGAGGCTGACACAGGGGCAGGGCGAATGGCACTTAAAAAGAGGGGCCTGCACTTAGCAATGAATGAAGTCAGGCTGAGGATAATTATGATGATAAATGAGTGGCAAGCCTATTGCTAATCAACCAGGCAAAAATCCAGACTGCTACAGAGAATCCCCGCTGCTATTGACGAATTCTTAAGAGTAAACTAGTCGCGAGCTCGAACTCGCTGGTGGTCATGGCCAAAAAGCACGCTGTCTCGCCTGGCTTCGTGTCCGACAGTGCTAGTATCAGTGATGAGCAGTTACACGCTAGTCTAGATGAACAACGTCTAGTTCTCACGCACAGAAACACCGTTCTGAAATGATAGGCGCGTAAAAAGATTCGAAAAGTGCTTCGGAAAATCGAGTTTTATGAAAAAACCACTGCATAAATCAATTACAAATAAAGTTTATTGATCTCTTCGATAACTGAGCTTTGTCGGTACGGACTTGGTTTTGAAGATTTCACAGTTCTTTTATTACTTATTTACACCCAAATTTACGTTAAAAATAGCAAGAAAAACGAATCTTTGTTGGCTCATAACTATTTAATGGCTTTTTATTTTACTATTCTGTTTCCGTAAAGACACTATTAATAATAAGTCAAAACGATATCATGTTTAACTTTGGATGCACAATGTCAAACAGTGGAGTAATATTCTCCCGAAATTTGTATAGAAAAAATATCGAAAAGTGGCACCTTAAGGTGTCATTACTCGATATTTTTTCCATACTAATTTTGGGAAAGTATAACTGCACTGTTTGACGTTGTGCATCCAAAGTTAAACGTGATATCGTTTTGTCTTATTTTGTATTAATTTTGTCTGTACGGAAACAGAATAGTAAAGATAAAAAGCCATTAAAAAGTTATGAGCCAACAAAGATTCGTTCTTCTTGATCTTTTTAACGTAACTTTAGGTGTAAATAGGTAATAAAAGAAATATAAAATTAAAACAAAGTCGATACCGAGTTACCGACAAAGCTCAGTTATCGAAGAGTTCAATAAACTTTATTCGTAATTGATTTATGCAGTGGTTTTTTCATAAAACTCGATTTTCCGAAGCACTTTTTGCATTTTTTACGCGCCTTTCAGTTCCGAACGGTGTTCCTGTGCGTGAGAACTAGACGTTGTGTGTATAGACTAGTGTCTAACTGCTCATCACTGCTACTACCTCTGTCGTACACGACGCCAGGTGAGACAGCGTGCTTTTTGGCCATGACCACCAGTGAGTTCAAACTCGCGGTTAGTTTCACCTTAATGGATTACCAGATCGGGCAAAACGTTATTCACTTTATTCAACCTGGGAATCGAACCCAGGACCTCATGCTCAGCTGTAGCGCTTGCGACCACGAGACCAACGAGCCAATGGTTTTCAATACTTTTGCGTATCTCTCTGCCTTTTGTTACCTCTGATGTAAAGTCTGTTCAAACTTATGTTTCAAATTAATATTATTTCAATTTTATCAAATATCAACTTTATTTTAAAATATAAAAGTGTTTAGAGTTGTAGCGTAAACTGAACTTTATAGGATTTAAAGTTATTTTTCCATAAACTCATATTTGTTTACATTTTTGGCAAATAAATCGCGAATGCACATTAGGTAATTCTTCTAATTGTAGCTAATATGTACCTAGTAAAACCTTTTACTTTCTTACAAACTAGCGACTTAAAACGTTCAAGGCTATGGCCGCCATAACAGTAAAACTTCTACTGTGTCTTGTTTACTGCGCAGGAACCTGTTAAGTTATTTTTAAAATATATAGGTACCTTCTAAGTACATAGTTCAAGTTTCCCAAAAGCATGTCTATACCTGCTTATAAATGATTACTTCTATGTAAAAAAAATATATTATTTAAACGTCAATTACACATAATACATTTATTTTCCACTCTTTTTGAGGTTTGTTTTAAAAAATATCAAATTATTATAGTTTGCCGAAGTGAAGTAATCTTCAATCATAATTTTCAATCACCGTCAAAAGATCGATTTTCTAGCCACTATACACTAGCTCTCAATTATTAATATAGACTAGGATATAAATACTAACGATAACAATACGATCATAAACAAATATAGGTGTTAATTGCATTCGCCGCACGCGCAGTGTTTGTGGCGAGCTGACAGCTGACCGCTCCACGTGTAGTTCGTGTGGTGCAAGATGTTAAGCGACAGCGGGTTGCGTCGCGGGAATTCGGAATAATATGTGTGAATTTGAGATCGTATAAGGTGACTGGGTATACAATACAGTCCGCATTTGAAAAAATTACACCTGACCACTGAAAATTGCAACTTTATATTTTCATGACCATCATGAGTCCGCCCGTGTGGGGTAATTGTGTAAAACACAATAGCAATGGTTTTCATTTTGATAGTCCAACAACATTCATTGCGTTATTTACGTTGTTGAGCAGACACATTTTTCGAACATGTGAAGAAATGGATTAGCAATTTCCTTCGAATTGATTCAGATTGAAAGTGGAAGTGTGCGTTATTGAGTTTTTCCATTGGGAATTTTTTAGTAACAGCCCCGAGTTTGGAAGTAGGCGGTGTGATACCCCCGTGGCTAGGAAAGCACGTTAAGCCGTTGGTCCTGCGCCTGATCTCTCTCCGGTCGTGTCGGATTGCCGTCCCATCGGACTATGAAACTGACGAAAGAGGGAGTACACCTGTGTTTGCGCGCACACTTGTGCACTATAATATCTCCCGCGCCGAAGGCTAGTCTCCGTTGAGATTTGCCGCCGTGGCCGTAATACGGTCTAAAGGACTTCATTAGTAGGATGTGTGATTTAAAAATCTTGGTCTGCAAGTTTGTAACTGAAAGTTATTCTACTGCATTTATGAGGAAATAGAAAATAAAGAAAGCTTTATTTACCAAATTGCCACACATTCTTTTAGGTTTATAACCAAAATGGAATCTAATAATTAATACTAGTCCAAGCGATTTTTTATTGGACCACTCCTAATCGGTATGGCATGGGAATTAGTTATCTGTATGTTTTGATTAGGTCACCCTGCGTGTGCTCATGTTCATCGCAAAACAAACAACCTAACCACTTCGGACTTCTCCGTATAATCAATAGGTAGGTAGGTACATAGTTCTCAGAAATTATGGAGCAGTTCAACATAACGCGCCACTTCATCACGAAATAAAAGATAAGATTACATAGGTAGGTAATCCCTCACAGTGTATAGGCCGACCGCTTAACTGTGACGTTGCCTGAGGTAGCAGCGCGGTGCGGGAGGGGTGTGGTGACGTGTTGCGAGAGCTCAGTGATTCGTCAACTTGTGACAACTATCACCCCTCCCGCACCGCGCAGCTACCTCAGGCAACGCCTATAGTGTAACAGTGGGAGTCTTGAGTTAGTTTATAGGAGCTATTCCCAATTCTTCACTAGTCCCCTACGAATAATAAAAAGTCAAGAAATGTAACTCAAGCTCAAAAATGGCACCGCGCAAATGTTTACCGCGGTGAGCGTTGCCGAAAAGGCCACCGCGCACCAGAACCAATCACGACGCTTGCCGGAATACAAGGCTTTACGCGAGCGCAGCTGATTGGCTTATTTGCATGATTGTGTGTTCTTTCGTTAGGTGAGGTATTTTGTCAATGTAATTTGGAGCTGAATATCTCGTTGATTTTGTTCATAGTTACGCTTCCTGACTTTTTATTATTAGTAGATTTCTTGCGATGCAAAGGAATTTTTTGACGCCATATTTTAGTTTGTTAGTTAATTAAGGACTGATTTTTGAATCGTCTGATAACTTTATTTGAGGAATATTTTTGAAATTTTGCGAGTTATTTCATACAAAAACTCTCAAACGTCAATTTTATTCCTCGAATAAAACTTATCTGGCGATGGAAAAATTAGCCCTTCTTATAAGAAGTTTATCCAGTGTACACATATTATGTAAGTACCTATATTTTTTTTTTTACAAAATAGTAGGTACTGTCAAGTAAATAGTCATCGTTCACCCCTTCAATGAACTGGGTTGACGAAATGAATGGCAGTTCACATTCGATCGTGCTGCACCCTCATTCACAACCATACGACAAGCTATCGTATCGAAAATGACACATTTCAATAACCAGCGGGGCAATTGCGTAACACATTATCAATCGGAATTGGTTTCATTTTGACAGTTCAACAACATTCATTGCGTTATTTACGTGTTGAGCAGATAATTTTTTGAACTTATGAATGAATGAATGGATTAGCAATTTGCTTCAAAATTATTCAGATTCCGATTGATAGTGTGTTACGAAATTAGGGTGCTGATTTGCCCTGCCCCCGACAGCAAACAACTGTCGGTCGTCTATTTGATTTAGACGGACAAAATTTTCGGGTTTTGGACTTGTGAACAACGTTTATAGGACTCATACGATAACACTGATCAATGATGTTCGATACGGTACGAAAGCGTATCGAGTAGTTGTGAATAGCTATGCAGGGCCTCAAGTCTGCTATTACAATAGTGTCAGAATGGTCTATCATTGAATTCATAATATTTGATTTTGACAAGTTTTACCATCTACTATTATAATGGCGTCATTATGACTTTCCAATGGTCAACCACTGTCACTCCATTGAAAGAAATAGCATAAAATGGTAATCTCGTACATAAAGACAAATTAATAATTAATGTAAGTTTATTGCTATTTACGAACTTCTTACTAGTTCAGATTGCAAACACTAATACGTAATATGTAAAAATATATATTAAATGAAATCTAGCATGAAATTTAGTAGGTACTTAGTAGTTTTTCTCAGACCATTGACCGACCATAATGAATTTAGCAGATTACGAACTTTTAGCAAAATGACAATGGGATCGTGTTGGAATGAATTATTTATAAAAATAGCAGACTTGGGCCCCTGTTCTGCCTTTTGTATGATGACCCGCCATCTATTATTGGAACCGTAGGTCTCGGAGTCAAGGACTTAACTTACAGAATTTAGGTAAACATCGTTTATTCACGTATTGTTTTGCCGAATAAGGAAAATGTTTTGTGTTATGTAATGTGCTAACGATCACTCATATAATATAATCAGGTATTTAGTCAAGGAATATTACGGAATTAACAAAATACGGTAGAAAAATGGTTGAGAAAATATTTGATTGTTTGTTTGTTAGGCTTTCACGCTAAAACGGCTGAACGGATTTGGATGAAATTTAGTAAATGGCTAGACCATGACCTGGATTAGTAGGTACATAGGATACTTTTTATCCCGATATTCCCACGGGATCTAGACTTATGCGGGTAAAATTGCGAGGCGCAGTTAGTGTGAAAATAAAGTCTCCCAAAATAAACAAACCAAAATATTGTGCAATGTTCAAGAAAACATTATTTAACCCTCCCCCCCCCCCCCTCTTCAACCCTCTCCCCCGTAAATCTGTGGTGTAATTTAAAAATGGAACGATCTTTTACACCGAAATATGACAACCAAGGAGGTAACTTATCAAAGGTTTTATTTAAATTTCGAACTGGCTTGCAAATTGAAAGTTGTTTATTGAAAAAAAAACACTATTATTATTGTTGGTTGTTCTTTGTTCGTCATTGATTTTGAAAAGTAATTGCAAATTGAAAGTTGTTTATTGAAAAAAAAACACTTTAACGCGGGAAAAATTATTATTGTTGGTTGTTCTTTGTTCGTCATTGATTTTGAAAAGTAATTGTATTTTCAAATAAAAGTTCTGCCTAGGTACTTAGTTTTAATTTCCGCGCATTATTTGAGAAAAGTACTATACAAGTCTTGGCCACAACTAGGCATTGATGGACTTACGTATGTGTAATGCCGCTTTTGCTGTCTGCTGCAGTAATGCACGGTCACAACATCTACAACAAAGTCCTCTCACAGGGATTGCTGAAAATGGCTAAAACTTCTTCTTAGCGTATCGATAGCAATCTATAAACAGTCAGCCCAGAATCTCCACCGTTTCCATGGCTAAAACCAAATAATTATTATTTATTACTCATTGGCTAAAACTAACTAGGTACCCAATGACGTATTATATATAGACACATTATAGACACGTCATGAACCAACATCGCAGCGCTTAAAAACGGCGAAAATACTAGATAACTACATAGACGCGTGAAGAAAAAAAAATCCAACAAAAAAAAAAGATGTTGAGTTGATGAAAATCCAGTTTTTCATCAAATAATAGCACAAAAAATGAGATACGTGACGTGACAGGTCCCTCGAGACAAACTATAGGAAAACGCTCTAGATGGATTTTTCATGTTTTCCGATACCATACGTATACTTGTCGAGAAAGTAACTAATAGGTAAAACGAATGAGGAAAATAAAGAAAGCTTTATTTATCAAATTGCCACACATTCTTTTAGGTTTATAACCAAAATGGAATCTAATAATTAATGCTAGTCCAAGCGATTTTTTATTGGACCACTCCTAATCGGTATGGCATGGGAATTAGTTATCTGTATGTTTTGATTAGGTCACCCTGCGTGTGCTCATGTTCATCGCAAAACAAACAACCTAACCACTTCGGACTTCTCCGTATAATCAATAGGTAGGTAGGTACATAGTTCTCAGAAATTATGGAGCAGTTCAACATAACGCGCCACTTCATCACGAAATAAAAGATAAGATTACATAGGTAGGTAATCCCTCACAGTGTATAGGCCGACCGCTTAACTGTGACGTTGCCTGAGGTAGCAGCGCGGTGCGGGAGGGGTGTGGTGACGTGTTGCGAGAGCTCAGTGATTCGTCAACTTGTGACAACTATCACCCCTCCCGCACCGCGCAGCTACCTCAGGCAACGCCTATAGTGTAGCAGTGGGAGTCTTGAGTTAGTTTATAGGAGCTATTCCCAATTCTTCACTAGTCCCCTACGAATAATAAAAAGTCAAGAAATGTAACTCAAGCTCAAAAATGGCACCGCGCAAATGTTTACCGCGGTGAGCGTTGCCGAAAAGGCCACCGCGCACCAGAACCAATCACGACGCTTGCCGGAATACAAGGCTTTACGCGAGCGCAGCTGATTGGCTTATTTGCATGATTGTGTGTTCTTTCGTTAGGTGAGGTATTTTGTCAATGTAATTTGGAGCTGAATATCTCGTTGATTTTGTTCATAGTTACGCTTCCTGACTTTTTATTATTAGTAGATTTCTTGCGATGCAAAGGAATTTTTTGACGCCATATTTTAGTTTGTTAGTTAATTAAGGACTGATTTTTGAATCGTCTGATAACTTTATTTGAGGAATATTTTTGAAATTTTGCGAGTTATTTCATACAAAAACTCTCAAACGTCAATTTTATTCCTCGAATAAAACTTATCTGGCGATGGAAAAATTAGCCCTTCTTATAAGAAGTTTATCCAGTGTACACATATTATGTAAGTACCTATATTTTTTTTTTTTACAAAATAGTAGGTACTGTCAAGTAAATAGTCATCGTTCACCCCTTCAATGAACTGGGTTGACGAAATGAATGGCAGTTCACATTCGATCGTGCTGCACCCTCATTCACAACCATACGACAAGCTATCGTATCGAAAATGACACATTTCAATAACCAGCGGGGCAATTGCGTAACACATTATCAATCGGAATTGGTTTCATTTTGACAGTTCAACAACATTCATTGCGTTATTTACGTGTTGAGCAGATAATTTTTTGAACTTATGAATGAATGAATGGATTAGCAATTTGCTTCAAAATTATTCAGATTCCGATTGATAGTGTGTTACGAAATTAGGGTGCTGATTTGCCCTGCCCCCGACAGCAAACAACTGTCGGTCGTCTATTTGATTTAGACGGACAAAATTTTCGGGTTTTGGACTTGTGAACAACGTTTATAGGACTCATACGATAACACTGATCAATGATGTTCGATACGGTACGAAAGCGTATCGAGTAGTTGTGAATAGCTATGCAGGGCCTCAAGTCTGCTATTACAATAGTGTCAGAATGGTCTATCATTGAATTCATAATATTTGATTTTGACAAGTTTTACCATCTACTATTATAATGGCGTCATTATGACTTTCCAATGGTCAACCACTGTCACTCCATTGAAAGAAATAGCATAAAATGGTAATCTCGTACATAAAGACAAATTAATAATTAATGTAAGTTTATTGCTATTTACGAACTTCTTACTAGTTCAGATTGCAAACACTAATACGTAATATGTAAAAATATATATTAAATGAAATCTAGCATGAAATTTAGTAGGTACTTAGTAGTTTTTCTCAGACCATTGACCGACCATAATGAATTTAGCAGATTACGAACTTTTAGCAAAATGACAATGGGATCGTGTTGGAATGAATTATTTATAAAAATAGCAGACTTGGGCCCCTGTTCTGCCTTTTGTATGATGACCCGCCATCTATTATTGGAACCGTAGGTCTCGGAGTCAAGGACTTAACTTACAGAATTTAGGTAAACATCGTTTATTCACGTATTGTTTTGCCGAATAAGGAAAATGTTTTGTGTTATGTAATGTGCTAACGATCACTCATATAATATAATCAGGTATTTAGTCAAGGAATATTACGGAATTAACAAAATACGGTAGAAAAATGGTTGAGAAAATATTTGATTGTTTGTTTGTTAGGCTTTCACGCTAAAACGGCTGAACGGATTTGGATGAAATTTAGTAAATGGCTAGACCATGACCTGGATTAGTAGGTACATAGGATACTTTTTATCCCGATATTCCCACGGGATCTAGACTTATGCGGGTAAAATTGCGAGGCGCAGTTAGTGTGAAAATAAAGTCTCCCAAAATAAACAAACCAAAATATTGTGCAATGTTCAAGAAAACATTATTTAACCCCCCCCCCCCCCCCTCTTCAACCCTCTCCCCCGTAAATCTGTGGTGTAATTTAAAAATGGAACGATCTTTTACACCGAAATATGACAACCAAGGAGGTAACTTATCAAAGGTTTTATTTAAATTTCGAACTGGCTTGCAAATTGAAAGTTGTTTATTGAAAAAAAAACACTATTATTATTGTTGGTTGTTCTTTGTTCGTCATTGATTTTGAAAAGTAATTGCAAATTGAAAGTTGTTTATTGAAAAAAAAACACTTTAACGCGGGAAAAATTATTATTGTTGGTTGTTCTTTGTTCGTCATTGATTTTGAAAAGTAATTGTATTTTCAAATAAAAGTTCTGCCTAGGTACTTAGTTTTAATTTCCGCGCATTATTTGAGAAAAGTACTATACAAGTCTTGGCCACAACTAGGCATTGATGGACTTACGTATGTGTAATGCCGCTTTTGCTGTCTGCTGCAGTAATGCACGGTCACAACATCTACAACAAAGTCCTCTCACAGGGATTGCTGAAAATGGCTAAAACTTCTTCTTAGCGTATCGATAGCAATCTATAAACAGTCAGCCCAGAATCTCCACCGTTTCCATGGCTAAAACCAAATAATTATTATTTATTACTCATTGGCTAAAACTAACTAGGTACCCAATGACGTATTATATATAGACACATTATAGACACGTCATGAACCAACATCGCAGCGCTTAAAAACGGCGAAAATACTAGATAACTACATAGACGCGTGAAGAAAAAAAAATCCAACAAAAAAAAAGATGTTGAGTTGATGAAAATCCAGTTTTTCATCAAATAATAGCACAAAAAATGAGATACGTGACGTGACAGGTCCCTCGAGACAAACTATAGGAAAACGCTCTAGATGGATTTTTCATGTTTTCCGATACCATACGTATACTTGTCGAGAAAGTAACTAATAGGTAAAACGAATGAGGAAAATAAATAGTTATCTAAGTATATTCTATATACAGGGTGTTCGGCAGAACGCTGAACACACGTAAATGGCAGATAGGTGGGGTCGTCTGCTACCTACCCAGCCCAAAAAAAAATTACCCAGGCCCCAAAGTTTTTTTATTTTTTTTTACCGAAATCGTGAGTTTTCAAACTTTGAAGGAACTTTATGTAGGATAGACGAAACTGGCAACTCTTTTTTTTTGTTTTTGTCTCGACTGTTGGTAGATTCATCTTAAATTATTGTTGGGTGCTAATAGTAACTAGACAAAAAGTTATAAGCCATCAAACATTACAAAAAGGGATAAAACGTGATTTTGAGCTTTTCTTTGCATTGCATTAAAAAAACTGTCGATTTTAGTAATAATTAATTATAAACCTTTTCAAAAATTAAAAATAACTATGGGGCCTAGGTATTTTTTTTTTTGGGCTGAAAAGATAGCAGACGACCGCACTTATCTGCCATTTTCGTGTGTTCAACGTTCTGCTGAACACCCTGTACAATGTAATATAATTTTTTTTCTATAGGCTGTAGGTATAACAGTTTTGTCTGTCACTACCTATAAAAAATTTCCCTTAGGGCTTTTATTTACACCTGCGCGCGCATCGCTAGTGCGGCGCGCGGAAAAACAAAATCAGCGCGCCATTTTCCATACAAGTTAATAATTAACAATAGAAGTCTGTTTTTTTTCTCGCAAGTGTGTTGAAAAACGTCGTATGAAACGCGTGTGCATTGATCATTATACACTCGGCTTCCTAATAATAAGACCGCCTCGGGCTTAATGATCGACATAGCACACATGTATCACATAATGTACAGAGGCTAGCACATCAAGCTACCCCAATCTGTCAGATTTTCCCAATTGAATATGAACTTTATTTCTCTGTGCTAAAGTTGAAAATCTATCAAAAAAATTTGACAGATTGGGGTAGGTTGACCTGCTGGCGTCTGTACTATTAATATCGTCCTGCTCCTGTTATTTTATAAGTACCTGTGTGTTTATATGGATTGTGCATCCCACAAACCACATGCAGGGTCCAGGGCGACAGTGGCCTAACCTCTAAACGCTTTCCGAAAATGCCACTAGATCGTCGCTACTTCAAACAAAACCAATACTTACTCTTACTAAAATTTAAGTAAACGAAAGTATTCTTTACCAATCCAGGGGCCTCAACTTAATACAAACTAAATATACCGAAATAAAAGTAAACAGAGTAGGTAAACACGGACCTCATCAAACCAGAGACTAGAAGCATAGACAATATTGTTTATGCTAAAGTATATTACATTGAAGGGCGGGTTCGGAATTGATTCGATACGATAGCTCTTAAGCTATTGATCCCTTTCAATCACTTCACATTTGGCCTTCGAGGACCTGGGTGTGTTTTGGAACTTTGGGAATAGTAAAGCGATACCTATAAGAGAGAAAAACGTGGTCGTAGTTGAGACGTTTTGCATAAATAATCTATTAGATAGCAGTTTTGTTCGAAGCTTGGTTCCGAATGCTGGCTTTCTTGTTCTCCGCATTATATACAGCAACAAATTGGAAAGCACCTTTACTTAAAATTGCGAAGATTCCCCTATTTAAAAGTTTCTGAAACATTTTCTCGCCAGGCAGAGTGGAGATGGGCAGAAAACACCTATGGGAAAGGTATACTTACCTTAGGAAAGTCACAATTTGTCGCTAGAAATTACACAGTTTAGTTAGGCATCATAATTATACAAGATGTAAAAAGACACATCACGTAGCCGTCAACTAAGCATTCTGTACATCCAACTAAGTACTAAATTTTTGTAAAGGCGAAGTGAAATTTTGGAGCCCTTTTTTTTTTTTTTTTTTGTGGATGGGAAATCATCCAATGACCCCTCCCGCTCTGGGTGGAGCAGAAGGGAGTGTCAGACTCTTACTGACTAAAACCCACCCGTGTTCCTTCCTTAGCCCTTTGTGTTCCGGGGTAGCGGTAACCCTTTCGGACAATCCCGCTGCCCCGGCAGGCTTCGGCCCTTTCGGGCCCCTTCCTTATGCTGACATCTCTTTGAGGCGCGCGTGGAACACGTACGTGGAGCCCTTACGTTGAAATTCCACACTTGAGAAAATAAATTTAAAAAATGGGCAGTCATTCTGACGTCAGAATGACTGGCCATTTTTTAAATTTATTTCTCAGTTTTTAATTAGGTTATTATTTAAACAAAGGTATCAGATAGTAGCAAATAGGTATTAGATTTTAGTAATATTTTAAAGCTGATCGGTCATTTTGGCCAGTCATTCTGTTGTTCACCTTTTTACGATGGTGATTATAAATTTTAAAAAGCTGTCAAGCAATACAATTATTAATCTTTGATTTGTCCTTTTCTGAACGTTGGAAATAATGCCGATGCAGTATTTTCTAGGATTTATGTTAATTAATCTTTGATTTGTCCTTTTCTGAACGTTAAAAATAATGCCGATGCAGTATTCTAGGATTTAACCCATGTTTACCTACCACATCAGTAGGTACGTGATCCATTGCAACACACCTCGTACGTACCTACCTGATTATCCACAAAACGTGAGCGTTTACTAGTATTGAAACCCTAAACTGGAAGGCCACCTACGTAATTTAAAATGTATCGTTAGCAACTGCATGCGTTCCGTGAAGCCAGCGAGCATGCACATGTTAGGTTCATGTTTCACATTATTATGATTAACTAGCCATAAATTAGATTGATACCGATGGAAAGTGCTTGATATGATATGATTTTGCTACAGTTGTTATATTTCGGGATGGACTGCCTTCTAATAAGACTCCTAGACATCATCTCGTTTTTTTTTAAATAAAAACCTTAGCAGGGTTCGTAAAAATCCGATATTTAGAATATACAAGGTTACATTTCAATATCCAGCCAAATTTAAAAATTCAACCGTCCCATACGTTTAGGTCGAGTAGATATTGAAGTTTTCTATGGGACAGTTGATAAATTTTTCGCGATTACGATGTTGGTCCCATGGAGAAAGTTGTTTAGTTTGATGGTTTGTACCACATCCTTAAATTTGGCTGGTCATTGAAAAGCAACCCTGATCATGATATATATCAGCAAACCCTGCTTTTTAGTTTTTATTTCAGTCTCCTATTACGACAATACCTGGGGCACAAGGAAGGCCAAGAGGAGGTGATACCAAAGTAGATGTCGAAAACCTCCTCCTTTAGGCAATTTGTGAAGACCAACTTCGGATGTACAACCAATTCGCATGCATACATGCGGAGCACAACTGTGAACGAATCCAAAAAATAAAAAGTTAACGCTCAAAAAGCGTAAACTAGAATAATTAAATAATAAAGTTTACTGTCTGTAAACAACTAACATAACATAAACAGTCAAACCATATCATCAATCTTATAAAGTAGGTGGGTAAACAGTCGATAATAAACTCGCCTTGCGCTAGCGCCGGCCGGCTGCACGAATGCGTTCGCTCGCGCTGTTGCTATGCCACAGAATACCTAATAGTACTTCGTACAGAATGGCCACTCCCTACCCCGCGCTGACATCAGATACCGCACCTCACCCCGCACACCCGCGACATTATCGGCGGTTCATTAGCTAGGGGCACTCACAAAGAACCGCAGCACTGTACTGCTGACACGAACACATAATTTTGCGATTTAAAAGTTTTATCTGAGTTTTAATCACGATGGTTCGATATTGTGATGCTTTTCCGAATTTGTATTTACATAAATGTTTGTAAGATATCGCATTTTAATTCCATGCGATATAATAACCGATTATTTATAGTTAAGTAGGTAATTTAAACGAAAATATTTTAGTGTAAGCAATATTTAGCTAAGTACCTTATTTGCATGGGTATTTGCTCTGGGATAGCAACATTTAGTGAAGTGGAACTGATGATGAAGACCACAGATGGCCACCGGGACTACTCAATAATAAGTATTTCACAGGTTGCGATTCGATTACTTTAATATGTTTGCTAAGCACAATTTATGCTCGTCACAATGCGAATGGTGAAATGGAGCTGATGATGGAGTACCAAGAGAACTCCTCAACAATTAACGTCCCTGCATCGGGAAAAGCAATAGGTATTTTGTACAAGGCGATGAGCAAGTTGACATTAGGCTATTGTAACTTAGATACTTTATAAACAGACCCACTAAAAAGCGAGAAATAAAAACTTTTTAGCAAAAAAAAAAACCGACTTCCAAAAAAACACTAAGTACAAAGTGAAAAATAACTTTAATTTCGTAAGTCGGTGGCAATAAACTAAAATACAGATCCAAAGACACCAACTTCCGAAATTAAAGTTATTGTTAAAAAGTTTTACATTTATTACTTAACTATTATAATATTATTTTTATTTAATTACGAACCCGACTAATTAGATAAACAATCAAACTAGTCCTTTCTAGTCGCGTCGTCGTCGTTCCCGCCATTTTTTTTACGCTCCGCACGACAACCAACCCTACTAGAGTTTACGCACACATTTGCACGTGTACCAACGTCATTTGGCTATGTAGTAGTAGTAGGTAATTATTTTGCGCGCGTTGTACGGAGTGTCCGGGGTGTGGCTATGCACCAACTAGGACGTTAGCTAATCAGACACATCTGTAAGTCTGTGCATCATTAGGTGCGGCATCGCTATCAAGAAACGTCAAAACACATCAAACTTGAGAAGTAAACAATTGTATTAAGGCCAAGATAGACTAATAACAAACGCAATGTTTCACTGCCTTTTATATCTTCTAACATAAGTATAAAATTCTCGTGTCACAGTGTTTCACACTCCTATGCTTGACCGATTCTTATGAAATTTTGTGTGTCATATTCAGTAGGTCTGAGAATAGGACGTAAACTATTTTTTTTTTTGCAAAACAACCTTTGCGGCTTCAGCTAGTATACATATAAGTATAATAAAACACAGTAATATGTAGGTATATGCTTTTAGTCGTGTTCGTGAAACAAATACCTATGTTTCTAATGCCCCAAAGTCTAAAATAGATTGCTTTTTTAATACTTACTCGTAAGTTTGGTCTTCCCCTACTCTCTCTGCCACATTTACACTCAAAACTCTTCGACATGTAATGGTTAAGCTAAGCATTTACCTGAGGACACCTTCATGGCATGCGCGATTTTCGTCTCTAGTTTTGTGTTTTGTGTTCTAGCCTGTGCCGGAAATGAGATGCTATGAAAACCACCACTTTATTATTCATGAAGATGGAGCTGGGGTGGATCGAATGATCCATTTTCCCACTCGTAAAACAAGATATGCGAAGTTGCGGACACCAGCCCGTCTTAGCATTATACAACAAGGATTCACAAGTATACAAAATCCTTATTCTAAGTCCCGTATTACAGAACATCACTCAATACTCAAGCATTACTAAAAACTAGTTTCAACCAATCAAATGGCTTGAATCTAGTTGTAAGTAATGCTTGAATATTGAGTGAAGTTCTGTAATACGGGCCTAAGATTCCATCTAACCAGTTGTTAAAACGTGTGGGTTTTCCAGATGTTTAAATAAAACATACTCCATACGTACCTAGAACGTACGACAATGTTTTACATACATTTATATCTACTCGTATTTTATGATTTATTTATTTCTGTAACTGCCCGTGACATCGCAGCGAGTCCAATCAGAATACCAGCATCATACTAAGATGACATTCTGTTTTCTTTTCATTTTGTTACTTTTTTAATATAATTTTGTTTATATTTTTATTCCCTAAATTAGATTTAAGTGAGTGTTTAGTAACATTAGTTTAATACTTACTAATTGAATACTTTTTCCTTTCTTTCTTTCTATACGTGATTTCAATCTGTCTTCACCTTTACTGCGCGGGCAGCGTCCGACTGCACAGATGCGCTCTGTTGCTATGCTCGAAGTGGGACGAATGTAATCAGATGCACTATTAGTCTCATTACTATACGGGTTATTATGCTGTTGCTAAGTGCATGAGTAAAAAAGGTACAATATGATTTGCATAATATATGTAGATAGGAATAAATTGCCGGGGTTTTGTCATACCGTCGGCGTCGTACGTGACTGTGTGGTGGTTATATTTCAAATTGGAATTATGAGTTCAGATGAACCTTTTTTAAGATCAGCATTAAAATCTGAAAAAAGGTTAAAAATACATATGTGTATAGAAGAAAAGATGGATGGATTGTGTGAGGAATTATACAGGGTTATTTGAAAAACACCAGCAACCTCTTAAGAGGTCATTGTACTCATCATTATGAACAACTTTTACTATGGGACCAAACCTGAAATCGCAAAAAAAAAATCAGCTGTTCCCTACATTTTGACGAGATAGACGAAGATAAATGTAGGGAACAGCTGATTTTTTTTTCGCGATTTCATGTTTGGTCCCATAGTAAAAGTTGTTCATAATGATGAGTACAATGACCTCTTAAGAGGTTGCTGGTGTTTTACAAATAACCGTATATACTAATAATAAAGCTGAAGAGTTTCTATGTTTGAACGTGCTAATCTCTGAAACTCCCGGTCGGATTTGAAAAATTGATTTTACATTTGACAGCCCAGTGATTATGCTCTTTAATATCACGCTAGGACTATTAGGAGCCGCGCAAATTTAAGTAAGGAAGAACGCTGGATGAAAACGAAGTAATAGCGAGAGTAAGCGTTGCGGTCGCGATGCGACGGTGTGGGTCAGGGGAACAAGAAATTTCACGCGGAAGAAGTCGCGGCCAGAAGAATTCATAAGTTATGGGACAACTTTCACGCGCAGTCGTCAATGACATACGAAAAACTATCAGCATCTTTCTCGAATGTTAGCGACCTAATGGTCCACTGGCAACCACGATGTTAAATAGACAAGAACCGCCTTTTTGCTGTTGTACAGACGCCAGCACATCAAGCTACTAAAATCTGTCATATTTCTTTAATGTATTTTCAACTTTATTGCTAAAGCATAAAGTTCAATGTTGATTGGGAAAGTTTGACAATTTCGGGTAGCTCTATTTATTATTTATTTATTTATATATACTTTATTGTACACCAGAAAATAAAAACAATTATTACTACAAAACATACAATGGGCGGCCTTATCGCTTTATTTGCCAGGCCAATTATATATAATAAACTCTAAAAGCTTTATTCATTCTTCACGAGCTTACATTGCATATTTCATCACAGCATGCCCCAATTTCCTACTGACTCATATATTTGTACTAATCACAGATATAGATACACCTCGATAACGCAAGAGCAACTACTTCGAGTGCCAAAAAGCGCACCAACTTACGTTCAAAAATCATAAGCCGCCACTTTCGCGCTCTGTCCTGCAGTGCTATTCTGTAAAAATCTCACCGTGAAAACTTAGGTGAGGTGGGCTGTCACTCCACCTGATATAAGGAATTGCCGCTATTGATAGCTCACTTCACCTAAGTTATCACGGTGAGATTTTTACAGAATCGATCGGCGGTGTACTGCTGCCTGGGTGAGCGTGAGTGAGAAAGACTGCTTGTGACGTCATAGTAGATAGTCAAAAAAATAGCACGCTTCGTTTTCTGAATACAGATCGTGATACTTACGTTATCTAGGTCTATCTATATCTGTGGTACTAATAATAAAGCTGTAGCTAATATCTGGAACTACCGGTTGGATTTGTAAAATTCTTTTTGCATTAGATAGCCCAATTCTTGAGAAAGGCTATTGGTTACTTAACATCTCGCTAGGTCCCTTAGGAGCCGAGCGAAAATAACAAAAGGTCAGAAAGAATGCTGAGCGAAAACGAAGTGATAGCGCGGCCAGGCGAATGCGATGCGGCGCGATGGGTCGAGAGAACAAGTATATCGGATCCAAACAAGTTACGGCAGCATGAAATTAATGCCCACCTAAAATGTTGCCAAGACAAGACCCCATATGGCTCGCACTGTCAAAAAATTATCAGGGGCCCAAGTCTGCTATTTTTTTATATTCGTCATTCCAACACGATCCCATTGTCATTTTGCTAAAAGTTCGTAATCTGCTAAATTCATAATGGTCGATCATTGGTCGGTCAATGGTCTGAGAAAAACTACTACTGAATTTCATGCTAGATTTCATTTAATATATATTTTTACATATTACATAATACTTAGTGTTTGCAATCTGAAGTAGTAAGAAGTTCGTAAATAGCAATAAACATTACATTTATTAATTTGTCATTATGAACGAGATTACCATTTTATGCCATTTCTTTCATTGGAGTATCAGTGGTTGACCATTGGAGAGTCATAATGACGCCATTATATTAGTAGATTACCAAAATTGTCAAAATCAACAAATTAGGAAATCAATGATAGACCATTCTGACACTATTGTCCACAGAACATGTCATAGCAGACTTGAGGCCCAGATCTCATGTAGAGCCAAGCTTCTAACTCTTCACGCCCTAACTTCACAAACTACACCATATTCAAAATTCACGCGGATGAAGTTTTGGACAGAAGCAATGTAGGTAGTTATACTATAAAGTTGATCGTGTATTTTTACATCACGCGTTCCGAAGCGGGTTATACAAACATTACAACTATTTGTTATAAACGCTCCTTGGCTGGACCCTCGCCAACTGTATGGGATACCTCTTATGAAAATTAGATACATTGTATGATCACGACAGAGATGAGTCAGAAGTCAAAAGAACCGTTTATGGTTATCTTTATAAACACTAACTAGACAAGCAGCCTGCGCATTGCTTGCACCTATCTTTTTATGGAGCCTGTTTGCAGTATTGAATGGGATATTCTGGTATGCTAAAAAACCACCAACGATTGTATTATGTAGTCATTAGCTTTAGTTCATCTGCCTAACCTTTTCCCAACTATGTTGGGGTCGGCTTCCAGTCTAACCGGATGCAGCTGAATACCAGTATTTTACGTGGAGCGACTGCCTATCTGACCTCCACAACCCAGTTACTGGGTAATACGATACCCCTTGGTAAGACTGGTTGTCAGACTTTCGGGCTTCTGACTACCCGTAACGACAGTCAAAGGTCCACGAATGACAGCCGGGACCAACGATTTAACGTGCTTTCCGAGGCACGGAGGGATCTTGGTATGTAAAGATGGTCACCCATCCACAGACCAACCGTGGCAAGCGTAGCTTAACGTGATTAATTGACCTATGCAGCTCACTTAGCCACGGGCCCCTCTAGCCATTAGCTCTAGTTCCTGTACCTGTAGATACTACCTAAATTTAACCTTCCTCACAATAATACAGGGTCAAATTAAATTAGCTAGCGAAACTCCAGACGTGATGAGCATCAATATCTAAACACGATAAAATGTTATACCGCTGGTAGTATTGCTACTCGAAGGACGAGCTGAGAAAATATGCTTCGTGTTTAGATATTCTTACCCATCAAATATGCGGAGTTTCGCTAGCTAATTTAATTTGACCCTGTATATTAATAGCCCAACACTTTTTTGTTCAGAATCATAAAATAAAAGCTCTGTCCGTTTTTTGCGATTCATAGGTTTTGGATCCACCTTGGATCTTGACATTCTCGACTATACTTACAGTAATTCTAGATTTCTAGTCATGGAAAAGAAATAAGTAATTATCTTTTTGTGACTCCTTCCATGGCTAGTTTTACTGGACCTTCTGCACTTTGTTATTTTGTGGAGTTTGATTAATTTGTCTTTCGATTGTAAATGTTTGTCTCATTTAATCATAATAGACTCTGAAGGCCAAGTTCAACGTTTGTACTCAAAAATAGTCACGTTCCATGATTTATTTATTTTATTATTTATACACACAGTAAAATACATTTAGGGGGATATCACATAATTATAATTTGAGTACAAAGGTACCTACTTACTGCTTATTTCTTAAGAAACTTCCAGCAGACCTGCAAAAAGAGAAGTAAAAAAGAAATGTAGACAATAGTGTGTGAGAACAAGAAGAGAATAATATGAATGTGTGAAGCTTAAAACTAAAATATTAAATACCTACACATACAATGCAAACAATTATTATATTAATAGTGGCCCGCCCCAACATCGCACGGGTGCATTTTTTTTTTCAAATTTCTGAATTTTTCTTCAAACCTTGTCCTGGCAATATTCGAAATAAAATAATATTGTGATTATAAATTGAGATATAAACTATCCTATATTTCAATTTGGATGAAACTGCACACAGTGTGCAAAATTACACTAAATTATGTGTGCAAAATTACTTAAATTTTATTAAAATCGGTTCAGTAGTTTAGGAAAACTACTGAATCGATTTTAATAAAATTTAAGTAATTTTGCACACTGTTTGTCCGCAATGGACTCCTGTCGATTGCGGACAAACAACGTGACACATAGTAATATATTGAAGATTATTTAAGTAAGAACGGAACGTTATGACAGAATAGTGAATTGAGACGTGAAGATGTATGGCAGATGTGAAGCTACAAATGACAGAGAAGAATATACGAAATAGCCAAGGGGTGAAAGAGATAGTGAATGAATGTTTAATAAAAGGGTAGAAAAAGAGAAGCTGTAAACTGGAACGAGGTAGAAAAGACGTTAGAGAAAAAATAAATTCAAATATATAGAAGTAAATTGAGCCTATACCACATTTCTTTGACAACCAGCTAAATTGGTCTGTTACTCTTCCTGATTACGCGTATAATTTTGGTGCCGGCGACACGTAAAAGAGTCACCAACAAGTCTACAACTGTCTAAAGATGGTGGAACGAATACGTGCTGAAATAGACTAATGTTACTAAGTTTTCTGTCGTCGTCTTCAGCGGGGTAATTGCGTAACACACTATTAGTAGCAATGGGCTTCAGTTTGACAGATCAACAACGTTCATTGCGTTTTTTACATTGTTGAGCAGACACATTTTTCCAACATATGAAGCAATGGATTAGCAATATGCTTCAAAATTATTCAAATTCAGATCGATAGTGTGTTTCGCAATTAGGGTGCAGACTTCAATAAGGAGTCTCAATCATCATTATCACGCATCAAAGACCATGCTGATTCTCTTGAACCTACACCCATGACAAAAACAAAATACGTCTTTATGTCTCCAGAGAAACAAAGGGCTGGCCTATAATTTTTCATGTCCACATTCAATTAGCAAAATTGAGTACCTACCTAGGTACCTAAAAATATCTACGGAAAGTAGTCCAGTGATCGTGTTTACTAGAAATCCAATTTGTTAGTACTTCGACAGTTCGACTGATGGTTATATGATGTTACCGATATCTATTACAACTTTACAATGTTCTTTGAAGTTTCATTTAAAAATCGCTTTAAAGAATCAAGTGGCATGTTGACTTGGTACTTCAAAGAAAGCTTTATTCTAGGATTTCTTTTCAAAACTTTGCAATAAAAAACCGGCCAAGTGCGAGTTGGCCTTGCGTACCGAGGCGCGAGGGTTCCGTACAAATTTGTAGATATGTAAATAGTTTATCACCACGGGAAAACCATTTTGACGTGACAACGTCTTATAATTCGATGAAGCTGGCTGCACGCACGAAAAAACATGACGTCATGCGGCGTTACCTCGCTCTGAGGCGTTCCATTTAAGGCTTGAAGTGCAAGCGAGAGCGCGGAACGAGCGACAAATAGGCACAATCGAAAAAAAAAAGAAAAATAAAGAATGAAAAAAAGTTTTTTTTTTTAGTATTTTCTTATGACGTTGTCACGTTCAACTATCGTCAGTAAACCGACTTTACAGACAACCGTTATTTTTTTTTGTAATGTAACTACAAATTTACGAGTTTTTTCCTTTACTTGTGCTATATGTCATTGCTTCTTCCCAAATTTCATGATTCTAGGTGAACGGGTAGTACCCTATATGTTTTGATTCCCTTGCGAGTGTCAAAATATGGGGCATAAACGGAACATATACGCCAGTATCTTTTGATTGCGTTGACTTAGAAGTATGATTTTTTCACTGCTTCAAGGAATTGAAGCCCTGAGTATTTGATATTAATTTCAACTTGATAACTCTACGAGTTCCTGAGAAAAACTGTCTTGATAGACGGACAGACAGACGGACGACGAAATTATCTTATAAGGGTTCCATTTTTCCTTTTTAAGTACGGAACCCTAAAAAAAATTATTATTGGTAATAACTTGCGACGAATTGCGACAGCCAGCCTTCTGTGTTACTAAGGTGTATCCAGGATACCAGTAACTGGGTTGTGGAGATCAGAAAATTCTGGTATTTTGCTGCATCCGGTTAGGCCGAAAGTTAGGCAGATTGGGGATGATGAACTTACGGAGAATTTTCCTAAGATTTGATCACTGACTAACAGAGATTTTTTCTATTGTTTCAGATCCTGCCGTACATAGACGGGTTCAATCACGTGTCGAAGATCGCATCCCTGACGGACGTGGAGATCAGTTTGGTTCGCGCGTGCGTACAGAATCTAGTCTACTACGGAGTGGTCACGCTCGTGCCAATCTTCCAGTACTGTGCTGTAAGTATCAGATATTTGTTCAGAGGCCAATTCAATTACGGGCTATAAGTAATTGTTAAAAAAACTTTTTAACAAAAAAAAAACAACCGACTTCAAAAAAAAAACACTACAAAGTGTAAAATAACTTTAATTTTAATTTCGGAAGTCGGTGTCTTTGGTTTTGTATTTACGTTTTTGCCACCGACTTCCAAAATTAAAATTAAAGTTATTTTACACTTTGTAGTGTTTTTTTTTTGAAGTCGGTTGTTTTTTTTGTTAAAAAGTTTTTATTTTTTACTTTTTATAGTCAGAGTGCATCTCATGACAATTCCAATAAGCCCAAACACGGCTAGAATACATGGTTTTATTACGAAGTTCCGGTACCTACCTTCCAGCTTCATCATCAGATCGGTTTGATGGTACCATTTTCGTCAGAACCATTTATTTAAATTTGCTTCGTCATAGTCGCTTAACTATCTTAATCGAGATATCTTATCGCCACCCGTGAAATACTTATTATCATTGAAGAGTTCCTGTGGCTATCTGTGGTCTCCTTCATCAGTTCCACTTTACCAAATTATACTTTTTGAATGCAAATGCTTGACATGTTGATGAAAATACCAAAATTTCTATATGTATGCCTATAATATTTGAGGAGTTCCCTCAATTCCTCATGGATCCCATCATCAGAACTGGATTTTGACAAAAATGGGACCAATCTGGAAGCATATCCTTTCTAATTTAAAAAAAAAATTCCAAATCGGTTCATAAATGACGGCGTACTGAGGTAACAAACATAAAAAAAAAAAAAAAAAAACAACCGAATTGATAACCTCCTCCTTTTTGAAGTCGGTTAAAAAGGTCGGTTTCTACTTTTTCCGAGGGGATTCCTTCAAAAGGCTTTCTGGGAAAACACCGAGGAATGTGGTATTCTTACTTTACTAAAACCACCGGGAACCGGATCTGTTAGGTGGCTTCCTTTACACTTTCCCTGTAAAACGCCTGTAAGGGGTGGGCAGTGATCCATAGAAAGAAAGAAGTTAAGAGAAATAAGAGAATCCCCTATAGAATGATAGGGGATTATACAGGGTGGCCAAAAAGTCGTGGATCAAACGAAATAGGGTGATAAAGGAGGTCATTTCTAACAAAAAATCTTTCTAAAGCATGGCCATAATTCAATTACCCTAAAAGTTATGAATATTTTTGGTTTCTTTAAATGCGTTACCAAAAAATGTTTCTCACTTTAAAAGCACACTATGAAAAGTGACCCTGTATTAGAAAAACTTGCTGATTTATTGCCGATTCAAATGAAGTGTAACACACCACTCCTTGTGTCTTAATTCTGGTTTTATGATCGGTTTTTCATATCAAGGTGCAAATTTCAGTAGATTAGCTTAATTCAAAATAATTTTGAAGTTAATCATGCTGCTAATTAAACTGTTTGTAATAATACAACACCGTTTATTTTGTTGTTTTAAGTCACTTTTTATATTAGTCTAATCTAATTGTAAAAGAACTCGTTATTTTATTTCAAGAAAACAAAAATATTCATAACTTTTAAGGCAATTGAATTACGGCCATGCTGTAGAAAGAGTTTTTGTTGGAAATGGCCTCCTTTGTCTCTCTATTTCGTTTGATTCATGACTTTTTGGCCATCCTGTATAGAAAACAAATGTACAAAGTGGAGATGACAAAACAACAATAAATTAAACTTCGTATACCTAATGACGTTCCCAGTCTGCATACAAAAATCAATCAAATATATCCAATAGTTTAGTCACTGGACATTATTTTAAATTCTTAAAATTTTATACATGATGTGTCTGTTAACAGGCCAGCACCGATAGGTTAAAGACATTTGCAGTTAAACACAACATATTGCCAGCCCACTACTTCAATTTCCTTCGCCAAAGTTCTTAAATTTTATTTCCCGATACAAATTATACCTTACGCTTGAGACAAAAGAGTCATAAAGCGTGTCATCAGAATTGATAAGAAAATAATGCATGCGGAAGTTTTTACTACAAATGTTAAATTTTTACAAACCTGGAAAAAATGGTGCGCCCGGCACACTGACCTAGGTATACCATTTTTCAGGTTTCGGCCATATGTTTGTTGGGTCAATGACACCGCGCTGTTGCCGCAGTATTTAAATGGTGTTCTTTTATGCTATTTAATATGTTAGAAAAAAAATCTTTTTTCATTTATTATTGTACTAGCAGCGCCCCGCGGTTTCACCCGCGTAAGTTTTGATCCCGTGGGAATATCGGGATAAAACGTATCCAATGTGTTATTCTGATGTATAAGCTATATTACTGTAAAGTTTCATCAAAATCCGTTCAGTAGTTTTTGCGTGAAAGAGTAACAAACATCCATCCATCCTCACAAACTTTCGCATTTATAATATTAGTAGGAAGGATTGTCATCTCCACATTGTTTAGAGATTAAGTGTTTGTTGTTAACTTCCAGGTGTACAGTGCTACCCCCAAGTTAAGGCAGCTGACTCGATGCGCAGGACTGCAGCGACAATGTGTGGACTTCTGCGCAAGATCACGTAAGTTACGCATTTGCATACATAACATATAAAAATATTTTATTTTTGTTTTCATAAAGGTTTATTTCCGCGGCTGCTTCATAATAGCAAATCATAAATATTCTTGCGGTATTTCCAAGCATCTGTTATATGTGTTTTTTTCCTAGCTAAACGGATTTTCCAAGCATGTCTACCTATTCTTATTTATAAACAGATACGCAAAATTTACAATACATAGGTGTCTCCTGACCTGACTAAATGCTGATAGGTTATAAATATGTATTTTCCCGACATTTAACATAAAATAAACTTCTAAAAAACAACACTATTGATTAAACAACAGGTATTAATTTTACATACACACATAAACTCAAGCCTTCCTCTCTTGGGTGTAGGTAGAAACTACAGAACGCCACCTTTTTTTTTTTTTTTGAGGATGGGAAATCATCAAATGACCCCTCCCGCTCTGGGTGGAGCAGAAGGGAGTGTCAGACTCTTACTGACTAAAACCCACCCGTGTTCCTTCCTTAGCCCTTTGTGTTCCGGGGTAGCGGTAACCCTTTCGGACAGTCCCGTTGCCCCGGCAGGCTTCGGCCCTTACGGGCCCCTTCCTTAATGCTGACATCTCTTTGAGGCGCGCGTGGAACACGTACGCGCCGTCCGGCACGGGCCTGGTCCTGATCGGACGGAGGGTTACCCATTACTCTCCGCCCGCAGGCCCGCGCCTACGGTGGCCGGGAGTCGTCACGCGACTCCCGACGCCCGGAGCGTCTCCCGCGGCGGTTGGGACGTGAGGCTCTCTCCCTCATCCATCCCGCCACCTCCTTCGCTAGCATGACTGCTTCGCAGAAGGAGGCGACTGCCTCCCACTCCCTCTCGCCCCGGACCATGGCTTGAACCAGGGCCGGGCGCGAGAGGTCGCCGCCGCTGCCGATCGCCTCTGCGAGAACACGGCGGTGCTCCGCCCAATTGGGGCATACCGCCACCGTATGCTCCACCGTGTCCTCCGGGCGACCCTCGCAGTGGTGACACCCGGGCGTATCCTCCCGCCCGATAATGTGCAGGAACCTCCCGAAACACCCGTGTCCGGTGAGGACCTGCGTCAGGCGGTAGGTGAGGGCGCCGTGGCGCCTCTCTAGCCACTCCTCAAAGAGGGGTCTTACCGCCGCTATCGCGGCGTGCCCTGCGCTGGGTTGCGACAGTCGCTCTTTCCATGCCGCCATGAGATCGCGCCGGAGGTCGGTCCGCTCCGCTGCGATTTGCCGCGGAAGCGGAGTTTCCCCCCGGCGTAGTGCCTCCGCGCGCCACTCGTACAGGCGCGCGAGGACTATCGCCTCCAGATCCCACGGCGGCAGTCCGGCAAGGAGGCTTGCCGCCTCGCCCGAGATCGTGCGGTACCCCCGGATTAGCCTTACGGCTACCACCTTCTGGGGCGCGTTCAGGTAATGGGCGGCTCGCCGCCGCAGTGAACGCGCCCACACCGGGGCCCCATATAGGGCCATGGACCGCACGACCCCCGCGTAAAGCCTCCGGCAGGAGGCGTTTGGCCCCCTCAGGTTGGGCAAGAGCCGCTTGAAGGCGGCCCCGGCCCGTTCCAATTTTGGAGCCAAACGTCGAAAATGCTCGACGAAGTTCCACCGGCTGTCGAGGACGAGACCCA
The DNA here is from genome assembly GCA_949316385.1 of Globia sparganii. NCBI lineage: Eukaryota > Metazoa > Arthropoda > Insecta > Lepidoptera > Noctuidae > Globia > Globia sparganii. The sequence goes on along the minus strand of OX438668.1, from coordinate 3,186,598 downwards.
GGTACCTCATCGTTGTCTCGACGCCGATGTGAACCCCTCCTACCGTTAGTTGGGATCCCGAAGGCGGCCCATTCCGAGGCCCATGAAAAGACATGGCCTCGGACTTGTGCAATGCCACCTCGAGACCCAACTGCCGGATCCTCTCCACGACTATCGCAACCCCGCGTGTCATCGCGTCGGCCGCCGCCTGATGCGACCTCCCCTGCGCCAGGACTAGCGTGTCGTCAGCGTAGCAAACCACGCTGACTCCATCAGGGAGATCGGCCCGCAGCACCCAGTCGTAACCGATGTCCCACAGGAGCGGCCCCAGAACCGATCCCTGTGGGACACCGCACGACATCTCTCGCCGGTTCCATTCCCCGTTGCGACCGGGGTAGATGACGGCTCTGTCCGTCAGATACGCCCCGACTACTCGACGGAGGTAGGTCGGCACCCGGTGATACCGGAGCGCCTCCCCAATGCAACTCCAGGGCAGGGTGTTAAAAGCGTTGGCGATGTCGAGTGACACCGCCACGACCACCCCACCCCGGGACACCGCTTCCCCCGTCGTGAGGGCCCTCACGCGCATGATGGCGTCCACCGTCGAGCGCCCCTTGCAGAAGCCGAACTGGCTGCCCGCAAGATCCGGCCCCGTCCTCACCAGGTGCCCGACGAGGCGGCCCGCAATCACTCTCTCAAAGAGCTTGCCGACCTCGTCGAGCAGCACGATGGGCCGGAATGCGGACGGAGAGTCCGCAGGGCGCCCTGGCTTCTGTATGAGGACCAGCTTCCCCGTCTTCCAGCGGAGTGGAAACTGGCCCCTCTCCATGCATGCGCTTAAGAGCGCCTCTAGTCGGGGCCCGAGAGCCCCTGAGGCCAGGACCCAGGCCTTACCCGGCAAGCCGTCGGGTCCTGGGGCGGTATTTTTGGCCTTCAGCCTATTTACCGCCACTCTCAGATCTACCCCGGTCACTTCAGGGATGTCGTCGTCGTCCGCGTGGTCCGCTTCAGGCACCGCAAGTGGCGGAGCCATGGGCGGGGGAGTATGCTCCGCCCGTGAAGGGAACAGAGCGCTCACCACCTCCTCCACCAGCTCTGGGCGGAGACTCTGCGTCAGCGGGGGGGCCCAGGTGCGGAGTTTATTCCGCACCATTTTATAAGGGCGCCCCCATGGATCTCTGTTCAGAGTCTCCACCATCTCCTCGCGGGCCATATCCTTGGCCCGCTGGACAGCCTCGCGGAGGGCGGTCTTCGCCGCTCTGTACCCCTCGTACAGCTCCGCCTCCGTGGCTTCCGCATCCGGAGGGCGGATGCGGAGCCTGCGGTGCCTGGTGTACAGGTGTCGCGCGTCGACGCACGCCTTGCGTAGCGACTCCACCTCCCGCGACCACCAGTACACCTGACGTCGGGCGCGTCCTGGCCGGACTCGGGGCATTGCCACGTCGCATATCTCGGACATGGCCTCCCGGAACCACTCCGCCTCATCGTCGATATCGGCAGGCCTGTCCGGTGATGACACCCAGGCCTGCACGATCGAGGCTTCCAGGAGGAGCTCCCGGTCCAGCTGCTTCAGCGCCCACCGCGGACCACTCGGGGCCTGTTGGACCGGCGCGCTGGAGGTCTGGGTGGAGACGTCGAACCGGATATACCGGTGATCGGAGTAGGTCTCCACCTCCTCCATGACGCGCCAGTCAATAACACTCTGTGCCAGAGCGGGGCTGGCGAACGAAATGTCCACCACGGACTCGCCCCGCATCCGCACACACGTGGGAACAGAACCCCGATTTAGGACGACCAGGCCTGTTTCCAGAGCCCAGTCCTCCACCATCCTGCCCCGCACGTCCGTGTGACGGGAACCCCAGGCCAAATTCTTGGCGTTGAAGTCCCCGAGCACTAGCACGGGGAAGCGATGGTTTCCGGCGACGACGACACTCAACTCTGTTAAAGAGTTCTGGAACTCGGCGAGAGTTCGGCTCGGAGAGAAGTACACTCCCACTACTACTATCTCTCCGAACCGTGCTGCTACGCACCCCTGTCCCTTCGTGACTCCTTCGAGGGACGGGGTGCCGGCGGCGGCCGACGAAATTAGGCCCACTGAGCCGCTCAGGTCCTCCACCCAGTCATCCCTGGGCGGGACAAAGTACGGCTCAGCGACCACGGCGATGTTAATCGACCACTGCGCCATGCTCTGGAGCAACAGGTCCTGAGCGCAGGCGCAGTGGTTGATGTTCGCCTGGAGGAGGCGTAATGGAGCCATCACTCCTCCATTTCAGCCCCCTCCTGGGCCCCCTGCGAGGGCCCCTCCGCGGTGGCGGTGGCGGCGGTGGCGGCGGCGGCGGCGGCGATGACGGCGGTGGCGTCGGCGGCGGCGGTGGCGGCGGTGGCGGCAGCAGAGGCGGCAGCGACGGTGGTGGTGGCGGCGGTGGTGGCGGAGGGCCTCCCTTTCCTCTTGGCTCCGGTGGGTGGAACGCAGCACTTGCTCCCTGCCCGATGCTCGGCCGGCTTGCCGGCAGCCGCACATGCGACGCAGTGCGGCGCGGCGCTGCACAAGCCGGCCGTGTGTCCGGGCTGACCGCATCGGAAGCACAGAGTGCTGCGGTCCACCTCCGAGGTGCACTGGGCACCAACGTGGTGCCCCACATGGCACCGGAAGCACCTCAGAGGTCTGGGTTCCAGCAGTTTGACCTGCGCTGAAACCCAGCCGACCAGGAGCCTTCGGCCCTCCATGATTTTTCTGGCCGCCGTCACGGGGCAGCTTACCGTTACGGTTCGCATGCCCGCGGAGTCAGGACGTATGGTGCCCGCCTTCACCTGGTCGACCAGACGCCCGCCCGTCCTGACGACGGCGGCCACCACCTCTCCCTCCGTTACGGAGTCATCCAGGCCCAAGATGCGCATGTCTGCGCACTTGACGGGCCTGGATACTCGTGCCTCCTCCGCATTCAGGGACGCCCTTAGCTTCTCAGCTAGGGCGTCAGCGGTGGGGCCACTTGTCGCGCCAGGGATCTCCAGCATGCGGGCGCCAGTGGCGGTCACCCTATGCCGGAGGCCCCCGGTGATCCCCAGCTCCAGCTCGCAATTCGGCCACTTCGCCGGCCGAAGGGCCGACGTAGTTCGCCGCCTCCGCTGCCTCCATGATGGAGGCCGTAGCCGAGACTATGGCCCTGTTCTTCGAAGCTTGAAGCTTCTTCAGGGACACGTCCCGGATCGCGGCCTCCACGACCGCCGCAAACCTGCGCTTGCGGTCCGCACCGGGGCCACCAACCGGACCCGTCTCGTCGCCTGAGGACCCCGAAGCGACCGCGCGACCGGCCTCCGCCTCCTTTGCTGGCTCCTCCGCCAGTTCTGCCGCCTCCCGGGCAGTGAGCCCCCTCCCCTTGCCTCGCTCCCGGACTCCTCCCCGCCTGCTGGTGGGGGCCCCTGGAGGCTCGATACACCAATTAGCGGCAACCGCAGGCTTACAAGCCCCAAAAACCGTCCCTAAAAACTTGATCCTCATTTTTTTCCTATCTTTATCTTTCAGCCCGACAGCTGCCCAAGGTCAGCGACATATTCCGTATGTACGCGGGCATGTCTTACGGTAGCACCATCAGAGATCTCTGCAGGCGAATGAAGCCTCAGGAGCTGGCCATCAACGAGAGGAAACTGGTGCTGTTCGGAGTACTTGAGGGGCTTATTAGAAGGGTTTATAAGGTGAGCAGGATTTAATGATTATAATTATCAAGTAAACAGTTTCATAATTGAACCTTAGCTGTAGGAATGCTCCTGGATGAGAGGCGTATGACACTGGAAAGTGTAGCAGAACAAAGAGGAGGCCTACTTATAAATCAAGTAATTTCTTCAAATTATGCTGAGAATCAGCACTTTTGGAACGTCATAATTATATAGGGTGACTGGTAATTAGTGACCGATACCACACGTGATTGTACTCATGATAAGAAACAACTTTTACTATGGGACCAAACCAGAATTCGCGAAAAAAAAATCTGCTGTTCAGTACCTACATTTTGACCAGTTAGGCGAACATAAATGACTAAACAGCAGATTTTTTTTTCACAATTTCAGGTTTGGTCCCATAGTAAAAGTAGGCATATATAAGACAGTCCCCTAACGCTCCCCCTTCGCCACTTACTGGTGCTTTATGCTGTAATGTAATCTACAACGACTCCGTGCGGTTTGATAGGTTGGTCACATCATATGTGTTCGAATTTTTGGTTCTAGTACAGAGGCCAGCACATCAAGCTACCCCAATCTGTCAGATTTTCCCAATTGAATATGAACCTTATTCCTTTGTGCTAAAGTTGAAAATCTATCAAAGAAATTTGACAGATTGGAGTAGGTTGACCTGCTGGCGTCTGTACAATCGACCAAACGTGGTAGCCTTTTGACCTTGAGTGAGCTGGCCTAACATAGATATAGAAAGGAATTTCAATAGAATAAGAGGCCAACTTATACTGCTTTTATTAGATATCACTGACGGCAGATGTTTTTCTCCACCTTTTAACTTTTTGTTACTTTAATATCATATACCTCTTTCTAGTAAAATTTTTATTCATCTCGTAAATAAATTGGAAATAGTTTTGTATAATTTAGAAGCATTTTTTAAATTTTGTAAATGTAAGAACCATGGATCCGTTAATTAAATTTTTTTTATATTGACTTGAAAGAGCATGGCAGTTGAGAATGTGTCATGCTCACTTAAATGTCTCACTGATGGTGGCGCATGTGTTGGATCATTCGGTTCCCTTCAAAATGGTTGAGCTGGATGGTGCTGATCTATGCGTCATGATCGTGAACGGGCGCTGTCGGTTGAGACTGGGCATCTCTTAGCTGCCAGGGCTTCTTTTAAATCCTATACCTATTTTTGAATTGTTTCTTCATAACATTGTTCTCACATAAAATATAAGCAACAAGAATAATGTAGGTACTCAGGATTTTAAAAAATATCTTGATTTAAAAGAGTGTCCTTGGAGTTTCTTGCCCGTTCTTCTCCAAGAGATCTACGTTTTGGAATGGGCAACTAGCTTCAACTTTCTGACTAACTGACCGACTAGTTAATTTTGACAATTCTAATGTGCCTGTAAATGGTTTAATTGAAATAAATGCTTTGAGTTTGAGTTTTTTTAAACAAGTAGAGTAAAATGAAATATTTATTTCCAGTTCCCAATAACGCTACACAACGACGACACAGCGTCAATCATAAGCGACCACAGCCAGCCCCTCGTGCGCACCTACAACGGCCTGGTCTGCCTCGACGAGCTGTGCTGTCAGAGTGGCTTGTCCGCCATGCAGATTGAGGAACAGCTAGAAAGAGACAGCAACGTTGTTTTCATCATCAAATGAGCGAGACGGAGCTATTGATTCGCAAGCTTTTACTGTATGGGCGTTTGAAATGGAAATGTTATAGAGTCTGTAAGATAGCTTTTTCATAGAACGGGAAAGTTATGCCTTAATTTTTTTCGTGAAAAGAAGACCCGGAAAACGGGTTTTTTGGTTGGGTTACAAACTTTTTTTTTTATGGATGGGAAATCATCAAATGACCCCTCCCGCTCAGGGTGGAGCAGAAGGGAGTGTCAGACTCTTACTGACTTAAAACCCACCCGTGTTCCTTCCTTAGCCCTTATGTTCTGGGGCAGCGGTAACCCTTTTGGACAATCCCGCTGCCCTTGGGTTACAAACTTGACTGCACTTTTCAACAGCTGTATCCTTAGAGCTGTTATATTAAAAAAAAAATCTGTTGTATTAAAAAAAATGTAGACCTCCTGGTCTTAATTTTTTTTTTTGAATATGGGATAATTACATAATAACTATATCGTAATGGATTTTTTATATGAAAACTGTGTTCATCTAAATCAGGGATCCCCAAACTATTTTGGACAAGTGACCCCTTTTCCAAAATGAACTGTTACCTCAGACCCCCATGGCCAAATTACCTACTTTTAAGATGAACTCCGTCGACCCCCAAAATCAGTTCTCGTTTATGTCGACCCCTAGGAAACTTTGGGAATCCCTGGTCTAAATTATGTTTTTGTTGTTATATCTGGATATTGTTGGCAAGCCGCGTACAGACATCGCGAGGCGTGCGTCGCGAATCGTTCGTCACGCACGCCTCAACCTGAAGCATACGACGGTAGGTACATTTATGCATGCGCCCCGAACGACACATGCTCAAGCTGAGCACGCAAACAACCACGCACGGTGTTCATATAACACCCGTCCGTCCACACAGAGCGCACGGTTCTCACTAAGTCGGCCGGGTGGCGTTCGCAACGATCGTATGAGGCGAATGCTCACGTCCATACAGCCCGAGGCATGCGTGACGAACCATTCGCGACGCACGCCTCACGATGTCTGTACGCGGCTGTACATTTACCATGTGACAGAATAGTGGTACGTTGCATAAATAAGTAGAAGACACGCACGAGTTTTAGTGCATCTATCTAATATTACAATAGACCGACTGTTAAGAAGTGCCAAAAAGAAATACTTACGTTAAATGTCGCATTTTTGCTTCTATTCAAGAACTTATAATATTCTTTGAATCTTTGGAGTCAGTTATCCAATTTTCTTCCATAAGTTGAAGACTTAGTGGTAGTTCTATTTTTATCAATATTGGACGATACGGATGTAGAATATATAAGCATTTGATATGCTCTGACCATGGGCTTGATTCACAGACCGCACTTAGAAGTGGGCGTCGCATTCGAATTTGAACGTTGTTTGTAAAACATTAATTACTATTATTCATCATTTATTCAGATAACAAAGATCCATTGGGTCAGTAACAAATAGTCTTAACCTATGTTAGTACATAACACAGACAATGTACAGGTGACAAGTGACCTCATCAACGGTCTGTCATGTCTCCGGAAGAAATGCTGTTGGGGCTGCCACGGAGTCTGTTTAACAGCGAGGCCCCCCTCTTACGCCGCACAGCATTGAAGCAGTCGGTACGTGCCTCAGCAAACATAGATGACGCGCTATTAATTTTCATATTCGATTTAAACACTTACGTGCTTGCTACGGTTTCCTAAAAGAGCGTTTCCGTCATATTTTTAACGGTCGTCACGAAAATCCGTAATTTTTACCAGTATTCGACATTAAGGATTCAATAATGCTGCGTATTTGGACATTACGGCCGCATGATCTGGTCACTGTTCTTCTAGGGAACCTTATGGCGAAAGCGCCAGGGTAGCCTGAGAAATTCAAATTTTCTTATGTTTTTTGCAATTTGCTGGTCAGTATTAAGTTGTACGTTGATTAAAATATTATCCGCGACCGTAACAAACATGTATTTGCAGAATTATAATCATTAAAGTCATCAATACAACTCTCTAAGACCAAGTAATACTATTGAATGACTATTTCATGAAATCTTAACATCTAGGGTTATACTAACTTAACAAGTTGTATTACTCATTCTAATGATTATAATTATGTAAATACATATTTGTTACAGTCGCGAAACATATCAGCGTACACCCAGGCACTGAGCTGCAAATTGCAAAAATCTTAAGAAAATTGGAATTTCGCGGGCTACCTTAGCGCTTCCCCCTTATCTTAAGTGAAATAAGCATAAAGTCAAAATGCATTCTGTGTATATTGCCCTATGATTTAAATTCCGGCTTCTGAAACCTTGACTGTCTGCTTTACAAAATCTGCTATCAAATCTAATTTTAGCGGTTTACTAAGCCAATAAGCAATCACATAAGTTCCCTGCACGTTTCGATTTCTGAAGTCAGGGGCAGCACCCTTATTGCACACATATCAACTCGGAAAGGGATCTTCACCGTATCAACTCGAGCCATTCAGTATTTTTTGTATGAAACTCCCTACTGCAACGCACATTAATCGAAATCGTAACATAATCGCCTCGTCTCGGGACCAGCATTGCTATTCTATAAAAATCTCACGGTGAAAACTAAGGTGGAGTGAACTGTCATTCCACTTGATGCTAGGGATTACCCCTGTTGATAGCTCACTTCACGATTACTTCACCTAAGTTATCACGGTGAGATTTTTACAGAATCGATCGGAAGCTCACGAATCGCGGTGCAGTGCATGGTCAACTTGCAGTTCCCGCGCTTACGGCTCGTCGTCCCCGCGCTTACGTCTCTCCGTACCCGAGCTTACGTCTCTTCGTCCACCCTTGCCCCTCTCACCCCTCGCGCGGCCTGCTTACAGCACCATCAACCAACGGTCGGCGAGCCGCAAGCGCGGCGTCGCCTGACGTAGCCGAGTCGACGTATCGGAGCTGCTGATCCGCTTTGGTTACGTGCTTACGTTAGGTTGACACCTGTTTGACGGCGAGGCGAAATGCGATACGGTGACGATCCCTTTCAGAGTTGATATGTGTGCTATGACCTGAAACTGCTTCATATTTTCGAAAAATGCGACTGCTGAGCAAAGTTAATAACGCAATTAATGTTATTGAACTGTCAAAAGTGAAACCCATTTCTACTGATAGTGTGTTACACAATTACCTTGCGGGAGAAAAAATGGGTAGACGAAAACTAAGAGAATGAAATAGTATCGAAGATTTAAAAGAGGATTATATTGTAAATAGACTAAGAAATCAACGAAGTTGTGTTTATAAGGGTATCTCTTTATTATGTATAATATACTAAATTGTTATATGTTAAGGATGAACTACTGATGTAAGTACGTTTTGTATATTTTGTATTCATGTTTAGGTAAATCAATGTCAATTTTTTAATCTTGTACACTATATTAAAATTACAAATAATTGAGTAGGTACTTTGCTATATGGATTAAGTACATATGTATAAAACGTTGTTGTATTTTTTAAATGTATAAGTAATTGTGTAAAATCGAGTCTCTTCTTACTTGAGCACAGGATCGATCCTACGGTCGTAAAAGATATATTTCTATAAAAATATGCAATTTTTAATCTTTATAATAATGGATGTATATTCTTTGAATAGCCATACATACACTTTCGTATAAAATGCTACCCTACATAATATTTAGAGAGCTAGATTTTCTATTTTTAGACTACAATGTAAGCCTAGGTTCGCACGGACATTATCGCGGTGTTTTTTTCGCGCACTTGATTTTCAACACTCTGCCTAAGGCCAAGAGTTTAAAACCCAACAGTGTGTTTACTTGACGCGCTGAGATACGTTGGATTCTCAATGATCGGCTCAATATCGAGAGTTGAAAATCCAGTGCCCGCAAAAAAAAATCGCTACGATAAAAATAACGCCCTTGTAAACCTGAGCTAAACTTTATACTGAATATTGTTTAATACCATTTTACTATACCTAAGGTTAAGCGCGCATTTTCAATATAAATACCCATGGTGGCTGCCAGTGGCGAAGGGTGAATTTATGACAGAGGTAAGCCGGAGCAAAAAAAAGGCAATAAAACGTTTCATTATATTTCAATGATGAATTGACTATAGAGTGGTTTTGTTTTGAATTTTCGAAGGGAAGCCGGCGGGAATCGAGTTGTATGGTACGCCTTCGCCACTGATAGACTCGTCCCTAATTATTATTCGACTTAAACATAACTGACGAAATAACCCATATTTAGGGTGTACTATAAGTGCACCTCTGCTTAACTGATGCTATGTTATACCTGTGTGCACCATATCTTAGCTGTACAAGTTCAAAGCTGCTCAATCTTCTAGTTTTAACATATTTTTATAATGATTTTTTTAAAATATTTTACCAAATGTACATATTGACCGGTCAATCCGTAAAGGTGCTAAATATTTTTATTCTAATGTTTAACATGTATACAAGTGTAATTCTGTTGTAAAAAAGAAAACCAAAGAAAAAATATTTCATGCGTTGTAGTTGAAAAAAAAAGAGATTTATTTTAAAGCACATTTTCTTATAGTTGGACGCAGATTTTAATGCTGTTTGTTTTATTCATTAATAAATGCAAACCTATTTGAAAATCCGTTTAATCGTAATAATTTTCAAGCAACTAAGAATTTAATACAAACTTAGTTCATAAATTGCCTTTAAATGTCAATTTCAAATTATTTTCATTAAAAGAAGTTTTTACTAAAAAAAAGTTCAATATTGTCCCATAACAATCAGTTTTTACAACAGCATTTATAATTTAAAATTAAAAACCCACCGATCGTTTGATTTGCTTACTTAAATAACGCTATGACATCAAAGTACTGAGCAGATATTAAAGAATATTCAAAACATGAAAGAATTTCTGGAATTATACATCTAGTGGTGTCTAGTCGCGTTTTGTAAAATAATCTGTATATTTGTTGAATGTGTTTTTACTCTTAATGTATAGACTTTGGCCGGCTATAGTCAGCATTTTCCGGTTATTGTTATTATTACCCAAATATTATCTCGTCAGTTTCATTTTTTTTTGTTAATTATTAAGGCGTGTTCAGACTTTCAATACACTCGTGTTATATTGGTGTAATTAATACTATGCTGTAGACATTTGCAATCAGTGTTAGTAGTAAGTGTAACACTGAATCTAATGTAACGACAACTCTAAAACGTTTGCACGCTGTAGCGTTATTGCAAAAATATAAGCGTTCGAGTTGAGGACCTCTTGTTTTGTCAAAATCCCACTTCTGCAACATGCACATGCGTCTGATTCATATACTTAAGGGCGGACTGCACTTTGTCTTGCCTTGCGACTTTAGACGAAAATATGAACCTTATTCGTGTAAAGTAAAGGTTGATGTTCGAATGTAACACTTACTTAGCAAAGTAAATTAAGTGTCTCTATACGAATGTAAACTTTATTGGTATATCCTTAATGATCATATTCGTAAGAAACGAGAATATGAACATTAACTGCATAAGGATGAGGTTCACATTCGTATGTCACGCTTAGTTAGCAAATTATTGTCAAAGTGCGGTCTGTGGATCTCGCCCTAACTGTCTTGAACACGCCAAAACTAGTCAGGATTCTTTTGTGCCTTATTTCTTGTATATTTTATAGTTGTTACGTTGTAATCAATGCATAATACTAGCTATTATTTCATATTCATCGTTATTTTTAAGAGATTATCACCACTTGCTGTTGTCTTCATGTTTAACTTAGTTCGTTTCATTTATATGGTGACTTAAGTATTCCATTACAGCACGGCGTGAAATTAATAGACTACTTAAGTCACACGTATACTTTTTATAGCTCATGTGACCTAAACTCGCACTTTTTTTTTTGTGGATGGGAAATCATCAAATGACCCCTCCCGCTCTGGGTGGAGCAGAAGGGAGTGTCAGACTCTTACTGACTAAAACCCACCCGTGTTCCTTCCTTAGCCCTTTGTGTTCCGGGGTAGCGGTAACCCTTTCGGACAATCCCGCTTGTCACGCTTTCTGTGTAAAAAAGGACTAGTTAAGTCACAGAAAAGCGTGACTTAAGTGCGGGTTTCGGTCACAGAGTGCTATAAAATATATTTGTAATTAGTTTGTTTTTACATTGTCAAACGTTTTACATTTTTTTGTAAAAAAAAAAAAACTTAATTATGTTCATTTATTAAAACTTCCATTTATTGATGTTTATTTTATAATTAGTGTTTTGGATACATATATGAAAGTACATAAATGTTAATTTTTATGGTAAACGTTATCTACATGTAATACGACTCATTAAAATTGATTATTTTTATAAATCTGTTTTTTTATTTAGGTGGAAACTTTAAAAGTAAAATCACCATTACCACGCCATAAGCCCACGTTGCATTGGATTTTCAAGTCTCAGTTTTAAGTCGAGCGTTGAGAATCTAACAGAGCGCATTATCCCAGCGCATCAAAAAATACACACAAATGGATTTTCAACTCTCGGCGCTAAACAGTGCGCTGAAAATCCAGTGCGCGAAAAAAAATCGCCGCGGGAAAAACATCCCGTGCTTACTGGCCCAATGCTGGGCAAATGCCTCTGCTCAAACAGTGTACCGAGAAGGCACAAACATTTATCACCACGCTTGCTCAAGATGGGTTGGCGATTTCAGACTTATATTGACCAGAACGAATTTTAGTCACGGCGTTCATTCTGAAGTTAGTCAAGTACGCAGAATATCCTAAGTACTAATATTATAAATGTGAAAGTTTGTAAAAATGTTTGGATTTTTGGCACATAGATAGTTTATAACCAACACATAGGATACTTTTTATCCCGATATTCCCACGGGATCGAAACTAACACGGGTGAAACCGCGGGGCGCTGCTAGTATTTAACCCTTTAACCGCTTACGTCGGATTAATCCGACAAATATTTTCGTGCCCGTTTCGCCAGGGTCGTATATTTACGAACAAATACCACACCTCGTTTACTCTGTTTTTTTATTAATTACTTACTCTACCAAGTTATTCGAAAAAAAAAAACGAATCACTGTGCCGGGCGCTGGGGGCATGACAACTGATATGAAGTCGGGCGGTTAAAAGGTTAATTATGTACAAATGTGAGCCCAACAGGTACACTCACTCTTCACTATCATAGTCCGATGGGACGGTAGTCCGATACTCGCGGGGAGTGATCAGGGGCAGGAAAAACGGGCGCAAAGTTCGTGCGAGGCACGGGTGTGTTACGCCGCCAACTTACAAAGGCCTTGTCCACATACAAACGGGCTGTAAACTTTTTCCGACCTGAGAATCGAACCCACGATCAGCAGTCGGGTTTGCGACCACTACACCAACAAGCCTAAAGACGTCCTCTGCTGGACATAGGCTTATCCTTAGCATCGCCAGTACTAGAAAGAAAGAAAAAGTATTTATTGCGACTCCTACAGTAGGATCACAAACTAAACTAAACAAAGTCTAAATTAAAATACCAAAATAACAAAAAAAAAAATTAAAAAGTAACAAAAAGAAAAATGAAACAGAAAGTCCTATACGAGGCCAAAAGGCTCCTATCTCAGCATGATACTGCGACATTTAAAAATAAATATGGCAGCGCTGGTATTCTGATTGGTATAGGGCCCGCTGTGGTGTCACGGACAGTTACAGAAATAAAAAAATAATAAAAATAAATAAATAACATAGACTACTGCTTGCTTGGGAATAAGCAAATAACCGAACATATTTTAGGTATGCACATGCAGACATTACGTCTGGACCAATCAGTATTAATTAACCATCACATCTGCCGAACTTTACTGAAAGTTCGGCAGATGTGATGGTTATCGATTTATTGTTTAGACATCAATATACTTATCAGAAGTAAAAATAAAAACTCATTTTTCGATCTGATATTTCATGTAATTAAACTACCGGTTGCGGTTGCGGTCCATGTCCTCAAAACAAAAAAATCTCCAAATCAATTTTGTTTTTGGATTATCGTTTTAGACAGTAGCGTACCTAGCTATCGGAGAGCTAGGCGGTGTCGTGTACCGGGGCCCCCAGGTACAGGGGGCCCCTCGGCCCCTGAACAGCAAACCTCGAACTGACCTAGCAAAAAATTTCTTCCACCTTCAGAACATAAATAATATAATAAATTCGTTAAATAAATTAGTAATGAACTGCAGTGCGATTCTGTAACCATCTCACCGTGAAAACTTAGGTGAAGTGAGAGTGGAGTGAGCTGTCAGTGTCATCCTGATGCTATGGATTGATACTCTTGACAGCTCACTCTAAGCTCACTTCACCTAACATTTCACGGTGAGTTTTTTACAGAATCGATCGGCAGCACTCTTTTTGACGTGAATACGTCTTTAAAATTGCTTCCATAATGGGAGGCAAGTCTAAAAAACCAATGATAACAAAATCGGGGGATACAGTTTGGTGCTGCAGCTTCATATCTATCATCTCCATCCTAAATTAAATTACCTACACCAATGAATTGGTAAATTCATTACGCCAAGTGAGCACTGTGACGCATCGCGCGCGGTGGAGGGGGAAACGCCGCCCTTTTGCTGCGTATCGAGTAGACATGCGCAACGGGCTTCTACAATGCGGCGTAAAAATTGTACCACTCTGCACCATCGTAACATTCGCAGCATTCGTCCACTATAGCCTGTTTGAGTATCGTGTTACCCAGTATAACTGGGTTGTGGAGGTCCATATACTAAAGTACTGATATTCAGCTGCATCCATTTAGACTGAAAAGCGACCCCCAACATACATAATCAGCCTATAATGTTCCCACTGCTGGGACCCAGGCCTCCTCTCTGTGAGAGGGAGTGGGCCGTAATCCACCACGCCGGCCCAGTGCGGGTTGGTAGATGTCACATGTCTTCGAATCTTTGGTTCTAGGACATGCCGGTTTCCTCACGATGTTTTCCTTCACCATTTTGAGAGCAGTGGTGATAAAATATTTTACACAAAGTAAAGCGCCTGACGGGGTTCGAACCTACGACCTACAACTCGTAAGTCGCGGCCGTTACCACTGGACCACCACTGCTCGCCGTTACCACCCCCAACATAGTTGTATTAAAAAATGCTATGATGATGATTGAAGATTGCAAGGAAACTTCAAATAAAGAAACACCAAAATGAAATACAGTAGTGATTTATTCTTATATAACACATAAAATACAAAATACATAAACAGTTATATAAGGTAACAAAAAACGTGACTAGCGTTACAGACACGAGCATACGAGTCGATGTGGAGGACATTGTGTGACACTGTGGCGTTTCAACTTAACTTAGACTAACTAGACATGGAGAGGCCAAATTGAACAGAGGAACCTTGCGTGAACACACTTGTTCGGGTCGGCATGATTCGGCACAGCCGGGCGGCAAAATCGAATATAATGGCCCCGATTCGAAATTTATGACTGTAAAAGTGATCCAATGCTCAAACTATGAAGCATTTAGTGCAAGTGAATGAAGCCTACCATTATGCCCTAAATAAGTTACTACATGACGGTTTTCACTTATACTAGTCGACATATTATGGCACTGTTGGATTTTCAACTCTCGCCGCTGAACCGGGCGTTCAAAATCCAACAGCACGCTTTCATGTAGTGTAAGTGTAAACATTATATTCGTAAATTATAAGCCGTTCAAAGGTAATAGGCAAGCCCATAATATCGGGCTGTATTTATCGCAATATGGGTCTTTAATTTTTGCGACAACCGAAAAAGAACTTACTTCTTCTAGTATTATAGCACATTTTTCGATAGTTGAAAAACATTTTTTACTTGTTTTATTATTATTAATAATACAAGGTGGGTAGCACCCTTGACACAGAAATTCATGCGAGGATTTGAGTAGAATATTGAAGATTTTCTTAACGCCACAGTTTAAGAAAGTATTTGAACACTAGATGCCCCATATTTGCTGATGATTCGGTAAACTAAATTAATAAACATAAAATAATTCCCTCCAGAACGTATTTTTTTTTCAACTACAGGGTGCAATTGAAGTCATGGGCATTATTTTAACCTAAGGCACTACTCATGATACTAATTGCATTAGGGCTACTATTACGCAAATCAAAAATATTATTAATGCAAGTATGGAAAACCTTAAAATGTAGTATGTCATAGAAAGTATGAAATACTTTGCGCTTCTCGATAGCAAATGCGTAGGTACACTACGCCGTACGCGTCATTGGGCGTGAATTCTTTGACCCCGCCCGACTCACGTGACATTCGTAAGTTGCCAATGAATTGATTCATAATAAATTCCAACTTTCCCTTCGTACTTTGCCGGCTTAGGACGGTCAAAACTACGTCAACTAACATACATTAAAAAAAAAACATTTACGTACCTAGCTTGTGGATTGTTTTGAAAAAACTTTATTTGTCGGTAAAGTGACAGCGGGTAAACGGGTGCTCTTCCACGAGCTTGTGCATGTGCTGGCACGTGAAAAGACGAAAAATCCAACAGGTTCTTAGTGGTTCTGGTGGAATGAGACCCCGTGAAGGAATAGGGTCGTTTGGGTTGCGGCGATGGAACATTTCACGAGTTCATACTAAATTTCTTGTGCGATCGTAAATTACAACCATTTGTGGGTATTGTTGGTTGGTGTACCTAGCCTGCACATTACGCGGTCGAGGCATCGTGTACACAAACACACACACAACTACTACACTAACACTTAATACACTGCAATCCAAGCACCGTATGACGCGAGCGGCGAGTACGGCGATTACGTCACGGGATCAATAAATCAATTACGCGTCAATGCACCTGCGCAGTCGTTATGACACTGGTTTCGGGTTCGTGTTGCGGCGGGAAGCATACCCCGCGCGGGGGTGATATTCGTATTTTTGCGAGTGAGGGAGTGGGACGGAGAGAGTTCAGGGAATCCCGCCGGACGGAATGTCTTGTAGCCCATTGTTATTATTACTTGTAAGGAAAAACCCGCGCGCGTGCAGGTGATGTTTGTTTACATTTCGCTTTGCGCTGTACTGCGCTTTAAGATTTTGATATTTCAACATTTATTGGCGTTAACGAAGTATTTTGTTTTAATTACTTTAAGTGTTTATTTGCAATAATAAGCCTTGTGCAATTTGACTTACTACATTTTTAAGGTTTTCCTTAATTGCATTAATAATATTTTTGATTTGCGTATTAATAGCCCTAATGCAATCAGTATCGTGAGTAGTGCCTTAGGTTAAAATAATGCCCATGACTTCAATTCCACCCTGTATTTAATTTTGAGACCTTATGATAAAAATAAACTGTAAATAAATGAAAAACTTAGGGTTGATTGAAAATAAACTAGTTATAAATTGGTAAAGTTGATAATGCGCTATCAACATTGCCAGGACATTAACGAAAATACGATCAGAAATTCAGTTTTCGACCAGACTTTATCGGCAAACTATTGAATATTAAAATTAAGGCGTTTTGAGTAAACTTTTTTTCAATCCTCTTATGACTTTAAATGTAGAGCAAGGCACAAAAAGCAAGCCTACATGTCCGTCACCGCTATCATTGACGAGACACCTACGCAAGTGCTGACATTGGCCGGGCATTGTCAACAAAGAACATTGCCAACTTTACTCAAAGGATATATTTTGGCACTGCACATAGTAGAAAATTAGAACGCTTCTTTATATTACAATATAATACTCGATTAATGTTCATTATTGTAGAAAATAAAGCCTTATTATTTATTTTTCCATCTCTATTACGTACTGAACTGTGTGAAAGTGTTCCTGATTTATCACGGAGACGTGAGAAACGACGAAACGATTCTTATGACAAAAAAAAATTGCGTGTCCAGCCGATCGATTCTGTGAAAATCTCACCGTGATAACTTAGGTGAAGTGAGCGTGAAGTGAGCTATCAACAGTGGCAGTTCCTAACATCAGGTGGAGTGACAGCTCACTTCACCTAAGTGTTCACGGTGAGAATTTTACAGAATAGCACTGCTGCATCGTACACGTTATAGGAGTAAAGCTTGTTCAAATTAAAGAATAAGCTCTCTTATTCTTTCATTTAGTGTGAGGGACAGAGAGAGTTATATCTTTCTTCTCTCTCATGTAACGAAAAAATGTGCCAAAACGTGACGCGTCCTTGAAATTTCACTCTCAATTTTCGTCCAATTGTCGAATCGCCGCCGCGCCGCCTGAGAAGTTTCACTTCAAAAAGATTAGTCGATGTCAATGGCCAAAAATATACTGGATAACCAAGAATTGTGCACAGGTACAGTCAGGGAAAATCAGTAGGCCAATTCTGCTAATTTAAAATGTTCAAAATCCAGTCACAGTCTCATCTCGGCGGCAAACAAATGTCAAAAACTTGTCAAAATGTAGGGAAAAATGAAGTATTTTTGACAGATTGAGACTGAGATCAGACTGTGTACGTTCTTAAAAATTACGAGAATTACCCCTCAGATTTCAGCAGATTGACACACTACATCAATTTGCCGTGTTAAAGCCATTTTATACGACTGATAAAGAATGACAGTTGTGATTCGAATTTAGGGACAATTTCTAGTTGAAAGTCAACTTGCTAAGCACTCAAGTTCCCGCCTCTATACATGACTAAGCTACCCAGTTACTTTTGCCACACGCCAGCAAACAATACTTAGAGATGGTTGATAGTCGTCTCATATTAATAAGAAAGAACACAGTGATTTCACACAGTCAAATACATCCTTATTACAAAATAATTTGCTTTCTATTTCTGATTTAAATAAGACGAAAAGAACCATTTTTTCACATAATTACATTAACCTTACGATCTATTTGCTAACTTATAATATTTCGCTTTATATTTTATATAATACACACTTCAGGCACGGTGTGTTCTGAATTATACCGTTCAATATACGAAAAAATAAACAAATGAGCAAAAGAGAAAAAATGGTGACTGTTACAAAAATTTAAATTCACAACACTGATTGGTGTCAACAATTCGTAGAACACGGAAACGCCCGAAATCAAGCGAATTGGATTTATATACAAATATATATATTAAGTTAAAGCCTATACAGAAATCACCATTAATCTTACACACTGAATTTGCTTATACGTATATACGTCAATTAATTCAAAAAAAATTGTAGGCTGATTCGACAACAGACTGCAACCAGCCTATAGTTTTTCTCGAAGTTCTGACATAATTCAGAACGCACATATCCATAATTCACTCATAAATAATGAATATATCTAACACTGTCTTCTATACATAGCGTTTAAAGGAATGGCCTAATTTTTAGGGTATTTATTGGGTGTACGTGATTGGCTGAAAACTTTCTTAAACAATAAATAATTTGTTAAAGAAATTGTTCAATAATATTGATAGATAGACACGACTATGCGAATTGCTTTGCATTTTTATAAATACTTAAAATAATTATAATGAAAAAAATCGAGACAAGGCAAAAACAGAAGCATTTAAATCTACGGGCTTTTGAGACTGCGATGCGAAATAATTCGCGCAAGTGTGTCTAGTCCTTAAATTGGCAAAAGATATTGTATCAATACTTAGTTGTTTTTTTTTTTTAATTTATTTAGTTATGTACACATCGCACAATCTTTGTCCACCATTCCCAAAAAAAATGCCCTGGACAGTTAAAAAAAAACAGCAATGTCCTATTATATAATTACAACCGTATACAAAATAATAAATAAATAAATTTAGGTCAGTAGCTAACACAAGAAACGTATTATTGTTTTAGATTTCTATAGATTTGAAAAATCAGTCAATTTATTATGCTTTTTTGCACAAGTGTTGGTCAAAAAGATTGGATACCTAATAAAGACAAACATTCATATCTTTCAATAATATAACCATAGGAACAAAATAAATACACAAAGGTGCACCTTATGCACTAAATAATAGTGATCATTTTAGCACTTATATTAAGAAACACAAATAGCGGCATGGCATGTGACGTCTTCAAATAAAAGCAGCAAAATACATTTCAAAGTAAAAGAAAAATAAACATTTATACCATTAACCAATAATTAGAGACTGGTAACACAAAAAGAAAATGGTAGCCTGTCAAATGACGTCATTAGTGTCAGCCATTGCTTTTTTTTTCTACCACAGCCATTCCGTACTCCCAAAAAGAAGGAATAATTTATAGGTAGTGATTGAAATCATAATTTATATGTATATCCTACACTAATTCTAGATATCAAACGAATATTAGGCTTATGACACAGCTAATACGGAATTTCTACTAGGAATATCTTTTTAGGACACTATACATACAAGTTGTCCAGTAATGTTTAATCCAATTTATTCTGTTGTTCAAGACTTCATAGCCATTACTTTTTTTTTTCAAAAATATTAAATATGCAGTTTTGACTTCGCTACTCTTTTTGACAGGAAAGTACGGTCAAGAGAAAATAAACGTTTCATGTTTTTCAAAATTAAATAACGAAATTTCAATAAACCAGAAAGATTCCAGTATATTGAGATTTCAGTATATTTTGTTGCTGACGATCCTTCAGGAATAAAAACAAAAGAGAAAAGGGATCAGACCGGAATGAGAAAGTTTATAGTGGATAAGACAGACTTTAAAACAGAACAAGAACTAGCGGGGGATCCATTGGGGTAGAGGGGGGATTTAGGCAATCAGACCGGAATAACTAGAGTCGAGAGAATTCGTTCCTAAAACCTGACAGTGGTACAATTCTAGTAACTAATAGAGATCAAAATTCGCAAAACCAGTATTCGTTTATAAGAAACTGACGGGTGTTAAGAGCGCAATTTCTCGACGGCCGGACTGTAGGTATTTTTTAAATAACAATAATTTATCAATTAAGTAGTCTGACATTTTCTTTAGTAGGCAGTTACGATTTCGTAAGAGTATGATTAAAACTAAGTTGAATTTCGATGATTAAATACTTACTTTTGACTAAGACTCTATAGAGGTATGAGGAACAGGGTGTGAAGTTCACTCAACCTCCATAGAAAAGGGAAGATCCTCCGACCAGACGGGTGTTGTGTCTGGCGGGCAACTGCCCAATGATACATGTCGGGCCGTTGTATGTATACTAGTTGCGCGGTAAACTCTGCTTGCGAGATGCAGGATTTTGTGACGTCAGTATGACGCGGTGTTCGCATGTGGCGTTGTAGATACCGGTACAACTCTACCAACCCGCACTGGGCCCGCGTGGTGGATTACGGCCCACTCCCTCTCACAGTGAGGAGGCCTGTGTCCGAACAGTGGGAAAATTATAGGCTGATTATGTTTTAACATAGAATTTTCCAGTTATTGACTAAAAAATCACTGGGTAGGTTCCACAAAATCAATACTTTTCGATTTTTGCTTTATTAACTGAATTAAACATTACTGAACAACTTCATTACAATATTTAAAGTCGAGAAGGATTAGTTTATTTTTATACATTAGATGTCGTCTAGACACGATTCGTGTAACATCATTAAATCAAATAAACCTCGGGAACTTTACAATTTAGGTGCGATCGTCTTTGCTGCCATATACAAGTATTTTACAAGTTATTTTATATTTTCTTGGGAAATTAAAGTTCAATAAATAATTCAACTTATCTAATATATAAAATTCTCGTGTCACGGTGTTAGTTACCATACTCTTCCGAAACGTCTGGATCGATTTGTGTGCAAATATCGGGTAGGTCTGAGAATCGGCTACTATCAATTTTTTTTTTTTTTGCAAAACGACGTTGGCGGTGTCAGCTAGTCTTTTTATAAAAATGACGGTATAAAATCGAATATCACACCCCGATTAAATACAGTTGATTTGTTAAAAGGTCAAAAAAGTTAAGGGGGAAGCGCGCCAAGGCTGCCCGCAAAATTCATATTTTCTTACGTTTTTTGCAATTTGCAGATCAGTATCAGATTGTATGTTGAACAAAATGTGATTTGCGATCATAACAAGTATGTACTTACAGAATTATAATCATTAAAATAATTAATACAGCCCTTAAGTTAATATAGCTCTAATGAATGACTATTTCGTGATGAAATATCAATCAATTGGGTTCATAACAACAATTTTTTTTTACGACTGTTTCGCGGGCTACCCACCCTGGCCCTTCCGCGTTAACGAAATTTTTTTCTAACAAAAAAAAAAAAACTATTATCCATTGTGGCATTCCTTCAGTGGCCAAAAAATATTCAGTCACACGTCCTTATACGGTTTTTCGTTTATGCGAAAATTGCATTGAAAATTATACAAAAAAGTTTATACCCAACATTATTTTTTTATTGAACTTTCTTCACTAAAACGACCGCACCTTACCATAGACACGATAAACAAGAGATTCACATATATACGCACTATTCGATTTAAGGCAGATGTCTATTTAAGTTTGAGACTCGCAAGCGCCGCGTTACACTGTATAATACAACTATACTAATGTACAATCAGGAATATTAATTGTTTATCAAACTGACATACTACATCGATTTACCGTGTTATAGCCATTTTATACAACTGTCAATGAATGACAGTTGTGATTTGAATATGACGCTACGAGTTTCCTCTGGCGCGTGGCCAAAATCGGAACTAAAGCTTAAACTAATCTTGATTTTTCAAAACAATTGCAATGTTTATCAACAGCGCCCACTTGAAAACTTCATTCGAGCGCCAAAGCACCCTTGTACAGACGCCAGCACATCAAGCTACCCAAAAACGGTCAAATTTTCCCAATCAATTTTGAACTTTATGCTTTAGCGATAAAGTTGAAAATCTATTAAAGAAATTTGACAGATTGTAGTAGCTTGATGTGCTGGCGTCTGTATCAGTGTAGATTGGCAGTTTAAGTGGGTTAGTTAATTTGATGAACAATTAATTTCACAGACTATATTTTTATACGGTTTTTGGGCGTGCGTTATACTGTATATAATTACAACTATACTTATCGCAGTTAGCCCGAACACATCTCTGAGTGATCGTCCCATGCGGCCACCTGAAATAGAATGAAAAATAAATTAGTTTTTAAATGTAACACACAAGCATTCATTTTGGCATTAAAATACTGGTTTTAGATTTGGCCTTTCTATTAGATAATTTTACAATAGATTCTTGCGAGTTGTAGATATTTAAATGTATGGTTTAAAAATGAAAATCTGGAAATGTGGTGCTGAAGGCGGATGCTCCGAATACCATGGACAGCCAAAAGCACAAATGTGTCTATCCTTTCCCAACTTGAAATCAAGACCCCGATTGTCTACCGTTTGCCTACAGCGAATTTTATTTATTTATTTATTACTAAAATTACAAACACTATCTTAACAGGATGACCCCAATACAATAGTAGTTTGTAAACATACACCAAATAACTTGAAAAATAACTTACTACTAATACTTAAACATCTAAACTTTAAAAATACAAAGCAACACTATATAGTATATTATGTACCTACCTATGTAATAATTATCAAAATATCAAAATAATTATCAAATTATCAAATGTATTAATTATTTTTGACCTATTTCGGCCACATAATGCGAAGGGGAGATAGCATCCTTAAAAAGCTGGTCATTGTTGGCAATACCGAAGGAAAGGGAGTACGAGGCCGGTCGCTAACACAATGGTCTGACCAAGTGAAAGAAGCTACGTCCTCAAGCAAATTTAGCAGGTGGTGATGGCTAATTTAGACCGGAGTTAATTGTCCGCTTAAAAGGGTCCAATGACCACGATCCTCAGTAATGAAGAAGAAAATGAAGAATGATTGAAGAAGAAATGTGTGGTGAGCTTTTGGGCCAAGACCTGAGGGGCAATTCTCGTGATTTTTAAGAACGTTCACAGTCTGATCTCAGGCTCAATCTGTCAAAAATACCTCAATTTCCCTACATTTTAACAAATTTTTGACATTTGTTTGTTGCTGAGATGATACTGCCACTAGATTTTGAACGTTTTAAATTAGGAGAATTGGCCTTCTGATACTCAGGTCTAACTTTGGACCACTTGGTTTTACTGTCTACCCGCCCTGAGCAAGCACTACGTTGCCACACCTCGCGCCACGTTGCCGCTCTCACCTGGCAGTCGCGGCTACAGTACCACTGGTTGGCGCAGCCGGCGCACACGAACTGCGCGTCTCTCCGCCTGCAGCCCTGACACAGCGGCGCGTCGTCGTTGTTGTCAGCTTGCTCGGTGGCGCCCTCTGCCGGGGCTTCGGACCCGCCCTCGTCGATCACGAGCCGGCCCGAACCGGACCCGGAAGGTGATGCCGATGCTTCGCCCTCGGAAGCTGGACTTTCTTCGTCGTCCTGGAAAAAGGTGAGGGTTGGTTTGAGTTTTTGGTAATGGGAAATGGTTTGTACTTAAAAAAGCATTTACCTGTAGCTGTCGCATGTATTTCGGAATTTCCCAAACAAATAATTATGTTCTCAAGTAGTCACGTGAAAACTTTAAAATTATAGAGACAGCTTTCTCAGGGTTTAAGCTAAATCTATAATCTTAGCCAAAATCTGTTGATTGGCTTATTCGTGAAAATTACTTTGAGATACCTCATCAAAATCAGTCTCTCTACTCATGAAAACGCAATACTTAGAATAACAAAGAGAGAGAGACATTCGCAAAGGAGACGTTTCAATTTTGTATAGGATTCCGGCCATACACACTTTAGAAAACCTGGAAAACGAACCCCTGAATACAATAAATAATGTTTTTTTTTCATAATAATTGATATTCTTTAGGAAATGATTGTTGTTTTCCGTTTTAAAAAGTCAAAGTTGTAAGAAGTTAAAAGAAAGAAATGAAACGCAAAATAACACCGAAAGCCACGAAGTCGAAACGAACGAGACTACAACGAGACTGACAGACTGACTGATGTAATGTCATTGTCAACAATACAAACCTAGAATTTTTCGTCCAGAAGTACCTACAAATCTACTATCCACAAAAGTAGAATATATTTTTAACGATGAATTGAATCGTCACATTTTCTTGTAATTAGTCAAAAAAGTTGTTTATACATATCTTACCATATTAGCAAAGAAATACATGCCTTTTATAACTAAATAAATAATGTCTATGTGATATTATGTTAAGTTATAATGTAACATGATTTCTGGACGAAAGTAGTATGCAAGTAAGACGACGCCATGTTCAATAGATTATGGCAATAGTTTGAAAAACTGTTATTTTTCGTGCCCAAGTGATCAGAAGAATATTCAGAAAAGAATATTTTTCCACAATTCGTGGAATTATTTCCTATTTTTTCACTACCGTACACTTTATGGCCGAAAATGTAACAACTCCTTTTATAACCACAGATATACTTAGATAACGCAAGTATCACGATCTGTATGCAAACCAAGTGTGCCATTTTTTTGACTGCTTACTATGACGTCACAAGCGCTCTTTCTCAAGCTCACCCAGCCAGCAGTACACTGGACTGAGCGCGAAAGTGGCGGCTTACGATTTTTTAACGTAAGTTGGTACGATTTTTGGCCGCGAAGTAGTTGCTACTAAAATAACGTTACGCGTAGTTCCGGTACCGATAATTTGTACCGTTCCACCAGGATCGTAACGAAATTAATTCCTTTGTTATAACGATACATGACAAACTGGGCCTCAAGTCTGTTATTACAATAGTGTCAGAATGGTCTATCATTGATTTCATAATTGTTGATTTTGACAAGTTTGGTAATCTACTAATATAATGGCGTCATTATGACTTTCCAATGGTCAACCACTGACACTCCATTGAAAGAAATGGCTTATAATGGTAATCTCGTACATAATGACAAATGAATAAATGTAATGTTTATTGCTATTTACGAACTTCTTACTACTTCAGATTGCAAACACTAATACGTAATATGTAAAAATATATATTAAATTAATTCTAGCATAGTTTTTCTCAGACCATTGACCGACCAATGATCGACCATTATGCATTTAGCAGATTACGAACTTTTAGCAAAATGTCAATGGGATCGTGTCGGAATGACGAATTTATAAAAATAGCAGACTTGGGCCCCAGAACGAAATCCTAAGCTGATCAATCAATATAACGTTATTAGTACAACGATATAATAACGTTAGTCATTTCGATTCTCAACGTTGCCACTGTTGCCAGTTTCATGACATACAAGATGACGAAAAAGTATGGGAGCATCTAAAGACCTTCTAAAGGCTACTCACCAGTTGCACCACCTCTTCAGGTTTCTCAGGCTGTGGCTCTGGGGGTGGGGTCGGCTGTACCGGCGTTATCGTGATCTCACCGCAGTTCTATAACGATAGCAGGGGGTATGGGTTAGTGACTTTTAAGAGGGTAATAATAATTACATAGGTAGTTATAAAGTCTTAAAATAGTTATATTAATAGTATAGTTTTGCATAGTTAAATTTTGAAATATAAGATATTTTTGTATGTAGAAGCTTAGGGGCACATAGGTTTTTTTGACTCAGTGATAACTGGAGATCATGTTTGCTATCTATATTTTCGTATTACTGCAATATCTATGTTGAAAAATATTAACCACGTGTAAGAGAAACAAGTAATGCCCTTTTGAAAGAACCCAAATGTATTAGAGCGTCATGCATTTTGTACCATTTTGATAAGTTATTTTGAAGATACACCGAAAGCATGCTCGCTTTGTAACGATCACAGATTACTGGACACCGGACATTACAGACGCCAGCACATCAAGCTACCCGAAATTGTCAAATTTTCTCAATCAACTTTGAACCTTATGCCTTAGCGATAAAGTTGAAAATCTATTATAGAAGTTTGACAGATTGTAGTAGCTTTATGTGCTGGCGTCTGTACATTAAAATAGACATAAACCCAATAAAATACTAAGGGCGAATTTCACGAATGAAACTGAAAGTGATCAGTACATCTAAGCCGCGATCAAGAGTTAATTTTCTTCAACAATGATGACACTGACAACAGCTCTTGAACGCGGTTTTATTAGTGAAATTCGCCATTATAATGCAAGATATACCCCGTTAGTAGAATATATTCCCTATAACTAGAGAAATACATACAATTATTAATGTGCACCCTAAGCCAATGCATATTATTATATATTCGTACGTAGTACATAAGACAACTCACGCATTGAGCTGCGGTGCTATTCTGTGAAAATCTCACCGTGAAAACTTAGGTGAAGTGAGCGTGGAGTGAGCTGTCAATAGTGTCAATTCCTAGAAAAAACAAACTCACTTCACCTAAGTTTTCACGGTGATATTTTTACAGAATCGACCGGCAGTTTTGGGCGCAGTCGTTTCAGCCAATCAGACGGCCGCCTGCCCGGTTGCGTCAAGCTACAGTTTCTTAGAACAGTGGTTTCGTCATATTATAACGCAAATCATGAAAATCTGTCATTTTGAACACTATTTGACATTAAGGTGTAAAAAAACGGTCGTATTAGGATAGTCATTATTGTGTGATCGTTCACCGCGTTCCTAGGAAACCAAAGCTTATGGGACTAAACTCATTTAGGCAGAATGGCGACTTATAAGTTTGACTATATTATTCATGTTTGACATAAAACAAAGCAAATGAGCTTCGGTTCGATAATATGATTGTTTACGAAGCAGTTGTCGAACCGTTCAGCTAATTATTTGTCGTGTTGTCTTGCTTACCATATATACCAATCTTTCTGATGCCTTTCTGTTCAAATGAGAATAATCAATCAGCAAATGCAATTGACATTGCTTTCGCACCCAATTCCAATTAAAAATAATAATATTGAGAGTAAGTACGTTCACTTGTACTAAGATATCATTAAAATCTTTAAGTACTGTTTTTTTTTAATGCCAAAAGCTAGACCAAAAGCCTATAATGTATACTATAAAATATTGTTTTTTTTTATGTATTTGAGTAATTATATAATTTCTGTTATCGATAGAATACATGATTATATTTTTTTCTATGTATCTAAATAGATATGGGACCAAAATATATATTTGCCTACCTACAGGAATATAGGATTTTTTTCGATAAATATTTATTGCTCATTATATTAATGATTATTTGATATTATGGTTTATGATTATGAGGTGGCATTTATTCAATGAGCATTGCCAGACTCTCAAAAATCAGATCAAATAATTTAATATATTAAAAAGTTGGAGCCTTCATTTGTAAAATATTAAGAGCAATTTCACATGTGAAATAAAATAAGTAACGAGTTCTAAAAAGGTTTTCAACAAAACAGATGAAGAAAATTGCGGTATGGCTTGCCCTTAATAATTTAAGTTGTAGTTATTACGATTATGGCACATTATGATCACCAATGCGTGCATTTAAGGCACGTGATCATTTACTATTTCAAACACTTGTATCGAATTTGGAGAAGTTACCATAGATAACCAAAGTCTAGAGCAAAAACCAATGTGCCAAAACCCTAAAAAACCACAGCTCCAACTCTTTAAAAACCATAACATAACTTAGAAACTAAATTTTGAATTTGGAATGATCAAGGCCAATCAGCACACCAATTGTTATAATGTCGTACATTAGTGGTACCTTGGCCTGACCGAAAGTTGGTAACGTTGGCGCACTCTGTTTCCTTTCCGGCGACATGAGGAGTTTAGCCAACGTCGGGGAGTAACTCTGAGACGCAGGTAACGCCTGCTGGAAGGTTGGCAACACTCATTTCAAACTAGTTTGCAAGCATTATTGCCATATACAAAAAAAAAGAAAATATTAATGGAAGCTGGGATATGAGTATTTCTACAAGCCATAAAAATGATAAGTTTTTTTAGAAATAGATACCTTTGTCAGGATGCCGTGGAGTAAGGAGTTTTGTTGTGTTGATTCTTGGCTTGTGGTGACAGGTAGTAAGGATATTTCAGGATATGGCGGAGGAGGTGGCAATCTAGGGCTTGGGGAGGTCAGTCTCTCCGCTTGCTTGACAGAAACATGGGCATCCTCATGGTTCCTCTCCTGTCTCCTTCTTCCTTCAGGTCTTATATGGTGTTCAGGTCTGTTGGTGATGGTTTCTGGTGGTCTGTTTGGTATGAGGCCCGAGTTGGCTTGCTGCATGTTGGCGAATTGGACGAGCACGTCTTTGAATGACATCCCGTTCGGTAGACCCCCAGCTTGGATTTGTTGGAGGCGTTCTAGCATCGCTTTTTGATTCTGAAATAATAGTTAAAGATATTGTGGTAAGATTTTAAAGCATTTCAAATTCGGGAAGTACAACAGTCAGGCACATCATTTATTCAGCCGACAGACGTCCACTGCTGGACATAGGCCTGCCCCAAGCACCTCCACTTCGACCGGTTCTGTGCTTCCCGCATCCAGCGGATTCTTGCAGCCTTCACAAGGTCATCGGTCCACCTTGTGGGAGGCCTTCCAACGATAAGTCTTTCGGTACGCGGTCGCCACTCCAGAACCTTTCGGCGCCATCGTCCATCTGTTCTGCGAGTAATGCGCCCTGCCCACTGCTACTTAAATAACCCTAATATATGTGTCCTTTTCTCGCGAGATACGGTCGAACTTACTAAGTGTCTAAATGTGTGTAATATCTTTGTTTTAAATCCAATGTATGAACGAGCGTTCACGAATGCGGTAATTCTCAAAAATATACGAAGATTACTGGTTGTCGCTTAGAATGGCAAACTAAGAACTATAGTTTCGTACTGTATAGGTCAAAATGTCATCTATACAATCTACATCTATACAAATAAATTAAATCGAAGTGTCTGTTTGTAATGTCAAAATAACAGCTACTTACTAAATGCATATGAAACTATAATATACGGTATTTATACCAAAAAAGTCTTGTCTGTCTGTTTGTTCCGGCTAATCTTCGAAACGGCTGGCCGATTTTGCGATAGCTGATGTTATAAGGGATAACTTAGGCTACTTTTATTTTAGAAAAACAATTAGGGTACCGCGCAAAAAAAACAATTAAAACCAAAGAAATCCAATTTGTTATCCGACATGCACGCGAACGAAGACGCGGGCACAACTCGTTTAATTTAAAACGCAGTACTGCACTTATGTATTTCGCAATTTAATGCAACTGACTAATAAATAATCAATGCGTCTAAATGTGTAAAGTGAAGATCGTGATGTGAACCACCTCTTAATAATCATAGTACACAGAATATGAAACAATTCAGTTGCAAGACATGATCGATTCCCGATTGTTATTTGGTATTATATTTTAGACTGTGTTTAGTTTAGTTTGTGATCCTCCTGTACGATTCGCATTATATATTCTTTCTTTCTTTTCAAATAAATTGAGTTAAGGGCAAGAGAATGATGATGATCACACTGGAAATCGCACAAAACTATGTGTAACAAACATTAAATATTTTTTTGATCAAAAAGCGTCTGTACAGTGTTTCATTTGGTTTTGAGTTGAAATTGAGGTTCGCTTCATCGTCGTTCTATCGAAACAACCATATTGACCAGTTGAATGCCGTAATTACAGAAACAATAATAATTAAAAAGACATTGTGTCTCGCATTCTCGCGTAGATCCGTGTTCCCGGTAAACGAAAGGTTAAACTTAGAACCTAGTTAAGAGCCTACACTACCTCAGCTAAAATTCACTCTTTATATCGCTCGCACGATACTGCTCGCGGACTGAGTGAGAGCGAGACAGAGTGCGGTGCTAGGCGGCAAGCAGCGCCAATAGTTTAGGTATTTGCTTTTTACGGTGAAAATAATGGTAATTAAAAAAAAGTAAATAATATAAGACCTGCTTTATAGTTAGTTCGGTTAATATACAAAGTTTCATGATCTAATTTGAAGTATTTTTTGAATACCAGCGGTTTATTGTTCGAGGTAACTTAGGAATTTTTTTCTATCGAGAAAATTTTATGAAATCGTGTTTTCGTCTAACATAAGACCTAACATTAATACTCAACTTTACCATATATTTATTTCAAAATTAATGCTGCAGTATTTTCGACACAACGGAGGATCATGCTAAGCCATTTGAGGTAGTATAGGCCCTTAACTTTCAACCAACCGTAATTTTCATTCCCACACACCGACCATTTTAATTCATTGCGTTATATACGTTGTTGAGCAGACACATTTTTCGAACATATGAAGCAAATATCTTTCAAAATTAATCAGATTGAGATCGATAGTGTGTTACACAATTAGGGTGCTGGCGAAATTTGGGTGTACAGATGCACCTCTGCCTTACCCGCTGGGGTATAGAGGTGTGATATTACGTTATGTTAAAACAAGTACTCTAGAAGTCACACCCAAGTACTTTCTACGTCATTAAAATATGTCCAATAAATAATTTTAATAGCTAGCGACTAGTTTGATTGATCGAAGGCCGCTAGAATCCTAGCGCAACCTAATATTGGGTCAAGGTATCACTGTCACTCACCTTAGACATTCGTGTCGTAAAGGTTAATAGATATCTTAGCCTTTTTATGTCGTAGATTCGTAGGAAAAGTACTTGATTTTTAATTAAGTATTGGACTAAAGTGTATTTTTAACCGACTCCGCGACAGTAAACACAGTGTTACGTTTTTCTTGCGATCTTTGTTGGTCGGTGGCAGATGCTTTGAAGCAAATCGTCTTGAAGACCTAGACAAGGCAGCGGGATTGTCCAAAAGGGTTACCGCTACCCCGGAACATAAAGGGCTAAGGAAGGAACACGGGTGGGTTTTAGTCAGTAAGAGTCTGACACTCCCTTCTGCTCCACCCAGAGCGGAAGGGTCATTTGATGATTTTCAATCCTCAAAAAAAAAAAGACCTAGACAAAGAAGCGTACGCAAAAGTCGGTCAAAGCCTTCATATTCATACACATACAATGATGCTGATCAACTCGTTTGTACACGATATGACCGGGTTTTCAAGACCAAATTTGGCTTTGCAAGTCATCAGAGAGCTGAGAACTCACGAAAGGAATCAAAATTATTCTGGGTCGCTGTCGCCGGATAGCTTCACTATTACCGAGTGCCATAGAATATGTTTTATGGTATAGTTGAATTCCAAGCGGACGGAAATCACGGCCAGGAGCAGTCGTAAATATCACTGCCGCAAAATTACGGCCGGTGTTTCTACAGCATCAAAAATCGCTTTCTATATGCGCAGTAATCATTTTGCGGCGTTTCGTAGCAAAAAAAAAAAGACTTTTTTTGCTAGAATACTTTGTTTGTGTCCCATTGGTAAAGGCCCCCCTTTCTCGTCGCAAAATTTTGTCTTGTAGGATCTTTGGCCGTGTTTGCCCCCCAAACATAAAATAGAATAAGAAAAAAAAAATTTTTTTTCAGCTCAGGGTGGAGCAGGAGGGAGTGTCAGTCTTACTGACAAAACCCACCCGTGTTCGTTCCTTAGCCCTTTATGTTCCGGGGCAGCGGTAACCCTTTCGGACAATCCCGCTCCCCCGGCAGGTAGAATAAGAAGTATGGACCCAAAAAAAAAAATTCAAATGTTTATCGATTAGACACATATAGGTACCAACCATAATTTCTACCCAATAAATGTCAGTTCGAAGAAAAACCATCTCCTTTTCATGTAAAATTGCACGCTTGGTCGTATAGATAGATCGTCAACTGTTTCTTTATTAATATAGCCCCAACACTTCATGCAGGACAATGACCCGACCCGGCCCTATAAGTACTCTATGGTACGATGCGCCGTTTTCGCATTAACAATTTTAATTTATAATTGTCTATTGGAAAGGTACACAGGTTTTATTTACGATTGAGTATCAGCGTAATTATGGTAGTGACCTGAGAGGCCGAGTGTCGAGGTAAGGCGCGGTAAGAAGAAAATTTTTAGGTAATTGATAATGGCACCGATTCTGTTGTTCACAAACTAAACTAAATTTAAGTTCAGTGCATCTTTTCTTTCAATTTCAATAAGAAAAGGGCAGAAGATAAATACATATTACTTTAGTCCTGTCAAATTAGATAATCCATAGACAAGTTTAGACGTGTTTAAAAAATTGGCTACTAAAAATACGTCAATTTACGTCAGGCGCTCACTAATTTGACAGGACTAAACTAATATTTATCTTCTGTCCTTTTCTTAATTAAATAGAAAGAAAAAGATGCACTGAACTTAAATTTATTTTAGTTTGTGAACAACAGAATCGGGGCCAATAGCGCATCGCGGCAACAATTATGGTTCAAAACAGTGATGCGTTTGATGTTAGTTGAATCGAATGACCACAAAAATAGCAGTTATAGTTAAATTTAAAAAATAAATGCACTTCTCAGAGAAATCATTCTTATTTGATTGAATTCCCTTTATTATCATTAGGTAATATACACACATCAAAAGTGTCTAGGGATCAAGCATTTTTATGCGGATTTCTTGAGATTGAGATGTGGCTTTGTAATAAATTTATGATTTTATAAATTTATATGGATCCTTTTTGGTGCATTTCATAATTTGAATCAGGAACTGTGAATCAAATTCGAGTAAAAGATGAAAATCAGCTGTCAATATTTTCCCTATAAAAACATACAACGCATTGAAGACATTATTAGTGCTACTGTTTCCCTACTACTGATTAAAACCAACGTTATTATGGAGCGGCGACGTCATTTAAGCAGGGAAGAAATGCTCAGAGCCGTGGGAATGATAGAAGCTGGTTCCCGGCAACGTACTGTGGCTTTAGCTCTGAATACAAGTCAGAGTGTTATCAGTCGACTTTGGACACGTTACCGAAGCACTGGTACCGTGGCTGAGCGCCATGGAGGACGGTATCGCTGCACCACACGGAGACAAGACCGATACATTCAAATCTTAACTCGAAGAGCTCCAACAATAACCGCCATGATGTTAGCCGTGAGGCTTCATCACTCTTCAGGGAACTTAATTAGCGACCAAACAGTCAGAAACCGCTTGCATGAAGTGAACCTTCATTCCCGAAGACCGCTACGGGTACCACCTATAGCTATGCACAATCGTAGGATTCGATATCAATGGGCTCTTGAACACAGAAATTGGGCAGAAGAACAATGGCGTTTCGTGTGCTTTTCTGATGAGTCTCGTTTTGGTATGAGACCGGATACAAGACGTATACGACATGGAGAACCCCTGGACGCCAACAGCGATTAAAATCCTGCCAGGAAGTCCATCCTAATAGTGGTGGAACCATCATGGTATGGGCGGGTATTTGGATCGGCGGAAGAACTGAGTTGATTTGGATCAGAGGCAACCTCAACGCTCAAATTTATGCTGAGACGATTGTATCAGACGTCATCGTTCCTCTACAAGTGCAAATCGGTCCCTTATTTCAGTTAATGCATGATAATGCACGACCGCACACCGCAAGAGTTGTAAGACAGACTCTCGCCGCAGCTAACATCAATGTCCTGCCCTGGCCTGCTCAGTCGCCAGACTTGAACCCGATTGAGCATGCATGGGATATGCTACAGAGAAGAGCTCTGCCGAATATGGAGGGTATCCAGTCGCAAGAAGACCTTTTTTTGTTGTTGCAACGAACATGGGCGGCCATTCCACAGCGTGATTTGGATGAACTCATTTTGAGTATGCCAAACCGATGTTCTTGTGTTGTTAGTGTTCGCGGTAGAAACACGGATTATTAATTGTTTAAGTTACCCAATAAAATTTTAGAGAAAACTGTTATTTCAGTCTTTTTTTCGAACTTTTGTGTTAGTGGTTCAAATGTCAAAAATCCCTTTATTAGGAAAATGGCAAATTTCTTTAATAATGCAAAGGTGACTTGGTTTATCGTTACTGTGACAAACGAAAACACTTTATTTGATGAATCCTTAAAGAAAATTTTAATTAATATCAATCAGGAGAAAAGTTATTGCAAAAATATATGTTGATCCCTAGACACTTTTGATGTGTGTAGTTTACGCTCAAAATTTTGAGAATTATGCAACAAAAAATATTTTTTGAGGTCTGTTTCACGGTTGTTTTATCATGAAACTATTAACTGAATATTTTTGGATTATTTTTTATTTATACATTCGACAAAAAAATTCAACCAATACGCTTCACTGTGCGACAAAAAACTGCGTTGTATGGGCAGTGCCTTAAAAAGAGTGTCATGCCTAGGTGGGGGTTCAGCAGGTTGATCATGATCATTCTACTGTAGGCTGATAATTCTTTTTTCGAAGTTTATTTAAGTAATAGGGTTCGAACTTACGACCTCCCACTTGCCAGACTCTTAAGCCTTGGCCTATTGCCCATTAAAAAATTATTGTGCAATTTTATTTATGGAAATCGCATTGATTGACACGAAACAACTTATATAAGACTTCATTCATTCATTACATAAATTCAGTACCTGCTATTTATTTTTAAACGACTTCAAAAAAGGAGGTTCTCAATTCGGTTGTATTTTTTTTTATGTTTGTTACCTCAGTACGCCGTCATTTATAAACCGATTTGGAAAATTCTTTTTTTATGTAAAAGGATATACTTCCAGATTAGTCCCGTTTTTGTCAAAATCCATAATGGGATCCATGAGGAATTGAGGGGGATTCCTCAAATATTATAGGCATGCATATAGCAATTTTGGTATTTTCATCAACAAGTCAAGCAATTGCATTCAGAACGTATAATTTGGTGAAGTGGAACTGATGAAGGAGACCACAGATAGCCACAGGAACTCTTCAATGATTATAAGTATTTCACGGGTAGCGATAAGATATCTCGATTAAGATAGTTAAGCGACTATGACGAAGCAAATTTAAATAAATGGTTCTGACGAAAATGATACCATCAAACCGATCTGATGATGAAGCTGGAAGGTAGGTACTGGAACTTCGTAATAAAACAATGTATTCTAGCCGTGTTTGGGCTTATTGGAATTGTCATGAGATGCACTCTGGCTATAAATTTATTTATTTATTTTATAATTTTTTTTATAAATGATTTTAATAGTAATGTCAAGTTGCGCTACTTGAGTCGTAGGTACGTTAAGTGTGGCTTTAATTGTCAGAAGACAGATTTCGTATCATATACAGGGTTATTTGAAAAACACCAGCAACCTCTTAAGAGGTCATTGTACTCATCATTATGAACAACTTTTACTATGGCACCAAACCTGAAATCGCGAAATAAAAATCAGCTGTTCCTTACATTTATCTTCGTTTATCTCGTTAGTGCTGGTGTTTTTCAAATAACCCTGTATATATCTACTACGATATACGAATTGAAAAATAACTTTAATTTCGAAAGTCGGTGGCAAAAAACGTAAATACAAAACCAAAGACACCGTTTCTTTTAAACATTATACCTATACTTCGACCCCTGCTTGCACGGTCATAGTATAAAGCCGTGAAGCGTGAACAGACCACGTCGTCAACCCTCGACTACCCACAATCCGCGTCTATTCGCCATAACATGTGGGCCAGTACTGTTCCACGCCACAGGCAGCCATTGACAATTGAGGTCAAGGAGCACAATTACAAATTAGATTATTGACTCGGCTGTAAGTTCTAACGATAGACTGTGCTAGGCTCGAGCGATGATGTAGTTAGATAATCGCTGTTCGCGATTTATTTACCAAACATGTAAATAAATATGAGTATTTAGAAAAGTAACTTTAATACCCACACAATAAAGTTCAGTTTACGCTACTACTTCAAACATTTTTATAACTTTAATTACCACTAAAATAAAGTTGATATTTGTTTAACTTGAAATAACAACAATTGGAAACATACATTTGAATAGACCTTAGATAGGTTTTAGAAAAAAATTATTAAAGCAGGTTTTAGGTGAAAAGGTCGCGATTCTTAGATACCTACAACGTGTAAGGGCTCATACGCAGTATGCGGGTAACCGCAATGCGGCTAGCCGTCCGGCTGACACGTAGGCTAAGATCTCACGGAGCGATTTTCACCCGCGACCGCCGCGGTGGTTGAACTGCGGGTTTTATTTATAAGCTCACGAGACCGGTTATTTGCGCAGTTACGCAGCCGTCGCGGTTGCGATCATCGCCCACAGACGTGGCGGGCGATTACCGCAAGACGGGCGGTTGCAAGACGGGCAGTAAAACGATCACGATTCTGTACCCGCCGCCCTCCGCCGGCCACCGCGGTCACCCGCCAACCGATCGCAGACCGCGCGGGCACCACCCGCCGAGGCTGCGGGTGACCGCGGCGGAAACCGCAAACAACCGCGCGTCGTGAGTTGCGCTTTAATTTTTTACACATAAATCTACATTCTACAGAAGCTGCGGGCCCGCAACCGCGGCGGACGCGGGTGAAAATTGCTCCGTGAGTTCTTAGCCGTAGGATGCGGTTGCGAATGCGGCCAACCGGGTTGCGGGCAGCCAGATTCGTAACCGCAACATACCGTCATACCGTTGCGATTTAAGGTCATATCGATCCATTTCAAAGATAGACGTAGAAAAAGTTGCAGATATTTACTACATATACACACGTTACGTAAAGAAGAAAAAACAAAGAAAAGACTATTGGGTGCATCCTTATTTGCAAACACGAGATGAGAGCAAGCATTTTGAAATATCTCACTCAATGGCGAGCAACCGCAAACTGAGCCGTGTGGCTCAGTTTACGGTTGCTCGCCATTGCCATTGATTGCTATTCGCACTGTGTAGTGCGAATAGCAATCGTCCGGCTGGCCGCCATTCGGACCGCAGCCCTCCGAGCGACCGGAGCGGTTTGCGGGTAACCGCATCGCAATGTGCATAGAAATAAATGTCACGTGTATATTTTTGCTTGCGGTCAGTCGTACGGGTGACCGCATTGCGGGTAACCGCATAGTGCGTATGGGCCCACAGAGTGTGTACACAGAGTATCAAAATGCTCTAGCAGTATTTCATTTATTGATTGATAATGTAACTAAATCCTATTATAATATTATAAACGCGAAAGTTTTCACGTTTTCGGGAAAATGAAATTACTGGAATGTTTTTTTAAGTGTTCAGTTTATGATAAAACAAAGGTTGGAAATTAAGATTTTTATAATTATTGTAGTTTGATTTTAGAATTGTCTGTTTCGCTGATTGTTTCAGCCAAATATTTGGAACTGGAAGGGTTATCTCAGATTGAGGCTCATATAATGCAATACCGGATTTAAACACAGAAATAGTCCATGTTGATAAATTGTTATCCTATCTTATTATTGACTCATTTACTAATGATAACAACATTAAATTACTGTAAAACACTGCAATAAAATGAAATAAAATAAGTAAAGCAAATAATAACAAAACACTTACCATATCTAAATTATTAAACAGCATGTTAAGACTGTTCAAATTGTTCATACCATCCAGTTTCGGTGCTATCGGCCGCGGCACATTCATCATATTAGGATTTAGTATAGACTTCATTCTCCGACCTCTTCTGGGAGTCACTTCTGGATTCCTTTGCCTATAATCTGCTATTATCGACTTCACATCCTTGGTAGGACCTTGACGGCCCATGGGAAGGCCGAAACTCGAAGGTAGCTGCCCATTCATATCTCTGGGGAACCCAGTTAAGTGACCAGGCATCATCATTTGTTGGGGAAATACTGGTTTTGGCATCGACATGTGAGTTTTGTCGTAAGGAGGCGGTAACCCTGCCATGGGGTTATAGTGAGAAGTGACGGGCATAATTGGCGTCTGCATCATCGGACTGAGGGTAGAGCCAGGTTGTTTGAGCGCCAGCCCTGAGATCTCGTCACTTTTATCTATCGCCAAGCTCTTCGCTTGATTGAGATAGTCGAACGGATCTCTATCTCGCTCGGCACCGTTGATTTCTGCAGATTTCTCGAAGGATAACACCTGCTTTCGTCTTAAAAGTCGGAGTAGGATCTCCTCTTTGACTTTTTTGAGGTGTAGAATGTTGTTCCACTCGTGTTCCTTCTTTTGTGCGAGTTCTCTTAACGTCTGTATCTCTGACAGGAGCTGTTCCGTATGCCTCTGTATTTCGTCTACGTTGTTTTTCGTGGCTGTCTGTATGTAATCGTTGATCATCGTGTCGTGTTGGGGAAACGTTTTCTCTACTTCGATACAGAGTTTCTTTAGAGGAGACTCTGTGTCAACTTCTTCGCTTGTCCGTCTTTTTGTACCTTGTTCCTCCTGGAAAGAGAAAAAATGTTAGCAGGTTGTTTTTAATACAATCCATAATAAACAGTGACTGGGCCTAAACTATAGAAGCTATAGGAAAATACAAAATTGATGTTATGTTCTAAAGCGGACACCCTCTTTAGAACATAAACATCAAAATGAGGTGCGATAAGAAAGGGTTTTAGAAAAACTAATTCTTCTGAGAGAATCTTAAATGTTTTCTTTATTCATCCTCCTCTCCTGCCCTTAAGCTCAATTTAGTTAAGGTTGGTGCAGCGTGTTGTCTTCTTCCACTCCCCGGCGCGGTTTCAGAGGGGGGGGGAGGGGCAAAGGGTGCAGTTCCCCCCCGCCCCTAGGCTTCGACCAAACTGAGTCTTAAACTCTAAATTATACATAACCATAGTTTAAAACGGCTTGAGAAATTCGCCCAAATCCCCCCCACCCTCAGAGAGAAAGTAACCAAAGCGAATACATATTATAGATCCGCGGCTAGCAATCTCTCCGACAGTCGTCATTCCATAATTCACCCCTATTCAAGCCATATCATCCTTTACCAAGGGGTAAAGGTAGGGGTAGACCTAAGAAACGATACTTTTATCCAAGGTTCTACTCCAGAGACGTGGTGGGTATCCATATCTAAACATGATAAATCAATTTTTTAATTTAATTTGATTAAAAAAAGTATGTATTTCAATTAAACCAATTACACGCAGGCACTTCTTTTTGCATTTGATAACCCCGTTCTTGGGGAAGGCTATAAGGCTATTAACATCACGCTAGGAGCCAGAGAAGAAGAAATAGAAATAATACTAAGCGAAAACGAATTAATAGCGCGGGAGGGCGATGCGATGCGACGCGGTAGATCAGAGACCGAGGGAGTTTTACAAAAAATGTGGCTGTTATTTTAGTAAATTGTGTAAGTATCTTACGAATTCTACGCGAAAGAAGCCGCAGAAAAAACTAGTATATCTATATATATATAAAAGGAGAAACTGACTGACTGACATATCAACGACCAGCCGAAACTGCAAGGACTAGGAACGTGAAATTTTGCATACGGCTTCCTTTTATTATGTAGGGGAGCACTAAGAAGGGATTTTTGGAAATTCGACCTTTAAGGGGGTTAAAAGGGGGAATTTTGTTTGTATGAAAAATCTTATTGCTTGAGTTAATAAACTTGAAATTTGGCACGAATACAGACGAAGTCGCGGGCGAAGTACTAGTAATACTATAATTCAGTCATTAAATTCTTCACACAGCTGTAATTTGCGTTACGGAGTACTTTCATTTAAATGGCCTTTGCATTGTGCAGATGTTTCAATATTCTCCAGAAATTTTATTCATTGTTGTGCTAATAGCTGGCTGAGTGGCGGGTCGTTCCGATGTCTGGTGGAGATATTAGCGATGGATGTGAGACATCCATCCTTTTAAAGTTTTAACATTATAAAGAAAGAAATAAACATGTTTTATTTGGAAATACAAACAGTAAAAAAGGAGCATTTAAAACTAAGAAAGTTACATTAAAAACAATCGAAAAAAAAGATCAATGTGTGGTCAAAAGTCTCCTATCTCAACACAATGCAGCGATATTTAAAAAAATAATATCCTAGCGCTGGTATTCTGATAGGGCCCGCATAGGGCGCCTAAGGTAATACACACATCAAAAGTGTCTAGGGATCAACATATATTTTTGCAATAACTTTTCTCCTGATTGATATTAATTAAAATTTTCTTTAAGGATTCATCAAATAAAGTGTTTTCGTTTGTCACAGTAACGATAAACAAAGTCACCTTTGCATTAATAAAGAAATTTGCCATTTTCCTAATAAAGGGATTTTTGACATTTGAACCACTAACACAAAAGTTCGAAAAAAAGACTGAAATAACAGTTTTCTCTAAAATTTTATTGGGTAACTTAAACAATTAATAATCCGTGTTTCTACCGCGAACACTAACAACACAAGAACATCGGTTTGGCATACTCAAAATGAGTTCATCCAAATCACGCTGTGGAATGGCCGCCCATGTTCGTTGCAACAACAAAAAAAGGTCTTCTTGCGACTGGATACCCTCCATATTCGGCAGAGCTCTTCTCTGTAGCATATCCCATGCATGCTCAATCGGGTTCAAGTCTGGCGACTGAGCAGGCCAGGGCAGGACATTGATGTTAGCTGCGGCGAGAGTCTGTCTTACAACTCTTGCGGTGTGCGGTCGTGCATTATCATGCATTAACTGAAATAAGGGACCGATTTGCACTTGTAGAGGAACGATGACGTCTGATACAATCGTCTCAGCATAAATTTGAGCGTTGAGGTTGCCTCTGATCCAAATCAACTCAGTTCTTCCGCCGATCCAAATACCCGCCCATACCATGATGGTTCCACCACTATAAGGATGGACTTCCTGGCAGGATTTTAATCGCTGTTGGCGTCCAGGGGTTCTCCAGTGTCGTATACGTCTTGTATCCGGTCTCATACCAAAATGAGACTCATCAGAAAAGCACACGAAACGCCATTGTTCTTCTGCCCAATTTCTGTGTTCAAGAGCCCATTGATATCGAATCCTACGATTGTGCATTGCTATAGGTGGTACCCGTAGCGGTCTTCGGGAATGAAGGTTCACTTCATGCAAGCGGTTTCTGACTGTTTGGTCGCTAATTAAGTTCCCTGAAGAGTGATGAAGCCTCACAGCTAACATCATGGCGGTTATTGTTGGAGCTCTTCGAGTTAAGATTTGAATGTATCGGTCTTGTCTCCGTGTGGTGCAGCGATACCGTCCTCCATGGCGCTCAGCCACGGTACCAGTGCTTCGGTAACGTGTCCAAAGTCGACTGATAACACTCTGACTTGTATTCAGAGCTAAAGCCACAGTACGTTGCCGGGAAC
This sequence comes from Globia sparganii, assembly GCA_949316385.1. NCBI lineage: Eukaryota > Metazoa > Arthropoda > Insecta > Lepidoptera > Noctuidae > Globia > Globia sparganii. The sequence continues at coordinate 3,145,486 of OX438668.1, read as the reverse complement.
CAGCTTCTATCATTCCCACGGCTCTGAGCATTTCTTCCCTGCTTAAATGACGTCGCCGCTCCATAATAACGTTGGTTTTAATCAGTAGTAGGGAAACAGTAGCACTAATAATGTCTTCAATGCGTTGTATGTTTTTATAGGGAAAATATTGACAGCTGATTTTCATCTTTTACTCGAATTTGATTCACAGTTCCTGATTCAAATTATGAAATGCACCAAAAAGGATCCATATAAATTTATAAAATCATAAATTTATTACAAAGCCACATCTCAATCTCAAGAAATCCGCATAAAAATGCTTGATCCCTAGACACTTTTGATGTGTGTAGTTATATAAAAGTGCCATGCCAGGACCTTAATTCCTGACCTTAGTTGACCCTGCTCATTTTAGCACATGAGGTACTTGGTACTTCTACGCGCAAAAATAAACAAGTAGGAGTAGGCATAGATGCATCGGATGCGGGAACGGCGCTCGTGGCTCGGCGCAAGAGCATTCGCGATCAAACCACGCCCGTTTTTTGAATCAGTCATTTAGACAGCTTTGGTTGCAGCGGAATTGTCCGAAAGGGTTACCGATACCCCGGAACATAAAGGACTAAGGAAGGAACACGGGTGGGTTTTAGTCAGTAAGAGTCTGACACTCCCTTCTGCTCCATCCAGAGCGGGAGGGGTCATTTGATGATTTCACATCATCAAAAAAAAAAAAGGACCGCTTTGGTTACCACACAGCGACTTTTTTATTAGTTTTTATATTTTTGTTCGTCCAATAAAACTTATTTTCTTAAAAATATTTCTCTTTCAATAGTTCTTGCCACAAAACATACCAACAATTTTTCTTTATTAAGTAAACTTCTGTGTCCATCTTTAATTATTTTAATTGGTTTTTATACGTGTTAATTAAATTTAAAAACAAGCTGCCACAGCCGGAGCACTATACCGCCATGTTGTTGAATTTTGCCAACGGCTTGGGTAACGTGACCTTGGTTGAGATCAAGTGTCACGGAAGGTCGTTTTGCAACAAGTTTTTATGCGCAAGCGCTTGGGTCAAATGCAAAGTTAAGTTTTATCGATTAATGTTATAAACTAAAGTACCTACATATTATTTCACGGATTTATGGTATTAATACCGCTTTCCAAAGACCGAAATTATAACGCGGAGGATAATACGAGAAAATCAAGCCCTAATAACAGCCAGCGACCTGTATTTCAGGCTTCTTGTGAGATGGAATGGTCTGTAATCCACCACGCGTGCGTATAATGTTGAGGCCGTTCTTCTCCTAGAGAACTACATTTTGGAATGGGCCAACTAGCTTCAACTTTCTGACTAACTGACCGACTTCCGAATTTTGACTATTCAGTGCCTGTAAATGGTTTACTTGAAATAAATGCTTTGAGTTTGCTCCAGAATTGCTAGTTTACGTTGTTTTACTTAAGTTTTTGGTAAGTGGGTAAGTATTAACTGAAGGAATGAAGTTTGCATAAGCATAATCAGCCTTTTATGTTTTCACTGCTGCTGTAGCGCGTTGCAAATGCGACTAAGGGTCAGCGCAGACAGAAAGGAGCGCAGCGGAGAGGATTTTATTAAGGCACTTTATTAAATGGGTGCATCCAATATTGACGCTGCTTTCGTTGCCCGCCCTTCGGCTGCTTACGTAAAAGCAGCACCAAAGACAACGTGAATAATGTTGCCTCAACGGAGTCCATCTTGCGACTGTGGCATTTTTGTGCCGTTATTGGATCGCGACAGTATCGCGTTTGCATCGCCACTGAGAATCGCGGTGTGGGCGAGGGCAAACAGCTAGCGACCGCATCGCGACTGTATCGATGCGAACGCGCGACAGCACAGCACAGCTACAAAAAGTCGACGTGGGCAAGGGGCCTTACTACTGGGCGACCATTGCTCGTCCACTGGCCACTGAGCTGTTTTAATTTTGTGGGATATCATTCCATTTCTCTATTACTCTGTGTCTGAATACCAACAGACAACACTACTCCCATAGTGAAATCTTTAATTCATTATTAGTAACACATCACTCACCTTAGCGACATCCCCATTCATTGGCTTTGGTTTAGGTTTCTCCGCTTTAAGTTCCACCTTCTCTTCAATCGTAACCACTTCGGTCATGTCCGCATCAGCTTCCGGTTCCAACTTCTTTGGTTCCTCAACAACCATAAGTTCCTCTTTCACAGGACTCGGTTCCGTTTTTCGGACCAAGGTATCTATAACCACATTTTCCGAAGCAACTGGTTTATCAACTACTTCTGCTACTGGGGCTGGTTCAGTAACGGATGAAGGTTCATTATCTGTTTGGGTTGTCGGTTCAGGGGAAAGGGTTTCTGCAACCACTGCAGAACTATTCTGTTCTTTGATCAATTCCTCTGAAAGATTTGAAGGGTTTTTAGTGATACAATATTAATAATACCATCGCTTTCTCTCTTGCCCGTATCTCATGCATTGTCCCATATGTAATAGTACATAATTTTAGCAAGTGGAAATCATCATGGTTGCAGAGAAAGGAGGAAAACGTTGTGAGGAAACTTTTGAATATGAATGTGGATTGCAATAAAAGTAGGGGAAGAGCAAAGAAACAATGGATGGACTGTGTGAAAAATTATATAGTTAAGGATTATGGAAAAGTGGTGACTACCAAAATGACAACTGAATCTATTTTTGTTATTTATTTATTTCTGTAACTGACCGTGACATCACAGCGGGCCCAATCAGAATACCAGTGCTGGCGATAAATGTTGCAGCATCATGGTGAGATAGGAGCCTTTTGGCCTAATATAGGACTTTCTGTTTCATTTATCTTTTTGTTACTTTTTTTTTATATATATAATATGGTTTTTTATTTTTTACCGTGTTTAGTTTGTGATCTTCCTGTATGAGTCGCAATAAATCGACACCTCCATGCAATAACATCGTAACTCACTTTTTGTGATTTTACAGGAGAGCGATTTTAAAGTTTGAAAAATTATAGCAAACTCAAAACACCCCGTACAATTTTTGAAGCTGGCTCTATTTAATATAGTTTAGGTGGACTATAAATAGGTATGTTTAAGTTGTAAAAGAAAAATTGTTTTCATGGGTTTTCATGACTTACGTGAAAAACAAAACAGTGAAATGACATATAAGTTACGAGGACAAACATTGTATGTCTGAGTTACAATTTAGTTTTTTTGTAGTTTAATTTATTTTTGTGGTCAGTTAATTGTAACTCCAAGGTGTTAAGTTACATAAAATGTTTTTATTTTAGAAACGAAAGGGAATAGAATTACAACGATAGTACAGAAAAAATGCATTATTTTTTTTCTTACCAATGCCGTTGTAACTAAATTTTTGGAAAAAAGTGAGTTACAATGTTATTGCATGGAGGTGTTGAAATACTTTTTTTTTCTTTCTTACAACTAATATAGAAGAAGATATAGAGAGGGTAGAGTAGTGTCATCTCAACATCTCTCTCCCTTGAATATGTATTATATATATATATATTTATATATATATCATTAGTACATATTTATATATTTATTATAGTATGTATGTGTATATAACCTATTTATGTATTTGTGTATCTAGTTTTAACAGGTTTTTTTTTTTCTTCATTGTTCCTCTCAACTGAAGCACCTGCCATCTAATCTCTTCACCACCCTTGGTTGACTGGTAGAGAATGCCTAAGGCATTAAGTCCGCAAAGGAACAAAAAGGTTTTTGTGCGAAAAGTTTAAATAAATAGATATGTTTCGCCAACCCCAAATAAATTGGGCTAGGGCAGGAAAATGATTGATAAGGAATTTTGTAATGGACTGTAATTGGTTAAAATTAAGACTCTTGTATCTGTACCAAAAAATGAAGCAAAGACCTCATAGCTTTGTATAGTAGACCTTCCCATATGGAAGTAGCTATCACAGATAAAATCATCTTATGGTGATTGCGCAGTAATTACCGCGAAATTCAAATTTTCTTAAGTTTTTTGCAATTAGCAGGTCAGTGTCAGGTTGTATCTTGATCAAAATATGATTCGCGACTATAACAGGTACTTATTCACAGAATTATAGTCATTAGAATCATTAATACATCTTCCTAAGTTAGATTTGTACCACAACAAAATATCTCCTAGGGAAAAGTGTTTATGGTACAAATCTCACTTATAAAGATGTATGAATGTTTCCTATGATTATCATTCTGTAAATACGTACCTGTTATAGTCGCGAATCAAATTTTGATCAAGATACAAGCTGACACTGACCTGCAAATTGCAAAAAACTTAAGAAAATTTGAATTTCGCTGTCTACCACTTCCCATTCCCCTTAAGAATCTATTTATATGCCTAGTTTGGCAATAAAAAATGTTACTGTTGGTAAGCAAAATTATTTAATTATATTTATAGGAACCGAGCATTAGAAGTGCTGTCTGCATTCAGTTTCATTGATGAAATATGTGCTTAGTGGCTATTGCAGTGCTGAATTCAGTCAAATGTAACCACTGCACTATCAAACATTCTGGTAAGTTTGGTCATTGAGAATCTGCTAAGATTTTCACTAAAATAGTCCATTTTTCCATGTTAACTATGGATCTCTTTTGGTTGTGCAACATGAATGTAATTTTAGCCCAAAATTCTTGGGGTCAGCTTCCAGACTAACCAGATTCAGTTGAATATCAGTAATTTACATGAAACAACTGCCTATCAGACCTCGATAACTCTGTTAAGCGATAACCATAGTAAGACTGGTTGTCTGACTTTTGGGCGTCTGGATATCATAATTGAAACTGGTCTCATAGAGACCAAGCAATGCATTTAATAGTGCAAAAAATAAAAACTATAAACAGTAGACATCCTTCTAAATACAATACAAATGTCTTCAATTGAGTCTACTTGACCTCTGCCCTGTTGTAGAATTGTATAACTTTTTATGATTGTCAAGTGCAGTATCTTGTATTGTAATAGATAAAAGAAAAATGAAACAGCTCAAATGGAACAAATGATCATCTCAATAGATGTACTGATTGAATATGCAATGAATTACGTTTTTCAAATGCTTAGAGATATTTATCAAGGTGTAAGATGCTTCTGTATGTAACAAATTAAAGCCATCAATAATGTTCAATGTATGAACGAAAGTATAATATTGTCGCAAGCATATTGTATGAATATCTAGGCACACAACTGCATTACCTTTCGCATTCTCAGACTGGACATTTACGAAACTATCACTACTTTCATTCTGGCTCTGACTTATCACTTTTTCTTTGGCATTATCATCACAGTTTCCCGCCTTTTCTTCGTCAACTTTCTCGTGCACCGCTTCCAGCGATACCGGCTCCTTGGCTCTGTCAACTTCGGCCTCGTCTAAAGCCAGCGGATCAACCTCATTGTCGGCACCTGCATCCCCCGACGGAGACACATCAACACCACCGTGGCTCTTCGGAGATTCCACTATTTTCAAGCTTATATCGTTCATGTTTATTTACATATTTCCGATTCACAAGTCACTGCACAGTGTCACCACGCCGCGCATAGGTTCAATGACTTTAAAATGACCATTTGTAACCATAATAATATATTCTGATCTACATCTACCTATCAAAGGTTCGCAGATGTTGTACAAAAACTAAATAAATTAAATAAACAACACTAATTGCTAAATTGTTTGTAATTTCTTTCCCATATTGGGTAATATCACTATGTACTAGCAATAGCAGCCGTGAACTCAGGGGTCATTGTGACTAATTTCGTAACAATACTATCATAGATGTTATCTTAATTAATCACTACACATTGTATTGATCATAAACTAGTGTTTTAATTAAATATAACTTTTGTATTCTTTAGAATAATCAGCAAAATAAATGCTACAGCGCTAGGACGCAAATCGCACGCGAACTATACAGAGTTGCCATATGAAGACATAAAAACCAAATAAAAATGCCAAAAACTTAAATGAACGCGGATCTGACTATGCCAAATATAAAGTTTTTTGTACTCTAATATAAAATGGGTAGTATTTAATTAAAATAATGAACGATAAATCATGTTTGAATATAATAATATAATCTTACTCAAAATTATTTCTACCATATCTGGATAATTTCTATAATGGTAAGTGTGGCACATCTTCGTAATTCATATAGTTTGACGCAGTATTAACTATTAGCTTCTTCAAAATAATCGTTATACGGGGATTATATAGTAAAAATGTTTGATTGACAGATTATTTTACAAACTTTTCCCAAATGGTTCTTTTATGAAAATTTATATTGATACACACATACAATATTCCGAATGTTTTCAACATTTGAATATTAACAACAACGCAATTAGAAACGGAGTACAAAACTTCCGGCGGATGCACATGATTTAAAAATGTGATTCACTTGTATATAATTATAATTTAGCATTTCAAATTAATTTGAATTAACAAAAACAATTTAAAATATTTATTGAACTTGCAAAAACCACTTCAACTAAGTGATAACCAAAAATTTTAGTGGAATTGGTAGTTTTTGAATTTTCCGCCAACACAGACAAAAATGTATAGTGTTGTAAAAAATATGGTGGAATTATTGTTATCACTACAGAAATCGATTTTGTTATGATGGGCACAAAACTATCACAAATTAGAATAAAAGCCATCAATAACGTTTTCTTGTATACTTATTGTTGTGAACTAGAAATTAGGAGCTATGATAAGAAAAAAATATTACACTCCCATTTTTCGCCAAAAAAGGAGTTATAATGTTGAAATTCCACTTTTCCGCATTTTTACACATTTTTTGTTTGTAAAAAATTAAGTGTGCACTAAACGTCTTGTGCTGTGTTCTTAGATAAAATTTAATTTACAGTGGCTTCAACCACAAACCATAAGAGACGTCTAATAATTACTAAGTGATAATTTACCTGGACTAACAGGAGGAAGGAGGAACTTAAATGCAAAACAGTGCAGTGAAGATTTAAAAAGAATAGTATCGATTCCAAATAATATTAGTGATCGCTGTATTCGGACACTCGAGTTTGATTTGCTGCCAACATAACCACATTGTTCAAATGAGGACAACACTAAACGATGATGAAAGAAAATGAATGAAAAAAGCAAATGGCTGACTAAAATCGACGTTCTTGGTCCTAATATAAATCCGATGTAATTACATGAATTATGCGCTCTTCATGATTATGATTAGCGAAATAAGATTATATAAAGAGTAAAGAACTAAGATTACTATATATTACGGGCAGAAGGCCTGCTGAAACTGTAAAAAATTACGAGAAACTAATACCTTAGCTTACACAATTCGTATTAAATTGCAAAAGTATTTATCGTGCCTGTGACGGACGCACGTCCGTTTATTACTCAGGTAAGTCCTTTAATCTACATTCTTGTTGCATGTGCTTGTGCAGTGCCGTGATTTGTTTATAATTTTTTGGAATTATCAAAATTCGCGAGTGCTTACGACTATTTTATTTTTAGATTTTGCTATTTTGTTATTAATTTTCTCAGAAACCAATTGTTTTGTAGTGAATGAAGTGTTTTCTGTTTTGATTTAAGACCTGAATTTTTGTTTGTGTACCTTCATAATTTTTGTCTACGTGCTTAGATTTCTATGCGGGTACAGTCAACCATAATTAGTACTGCTTGACAATCACCGATCATGTACTTTTATTTACATCAACTTTGTGAAGTTTTGTAGGTATGTACTAACCATTATATTTTATTTTTTGTGTTATTTGTGCGATAAGATGAACTTTGTACAGCTTATTGCTTATCATTTCTAATTAATATGCTTTTAATCGGTACAATCCTATTATGATGTATGTCATAAAATTTATTTTTATATTTCAGTTGAAGTGATGTGAAGTGTCGACACAGGGGGGCGCCGCCCCAGTGGGCCATGGACCGAGGCTACGATAAGAGGCATACCAAGCACTACAAGGAGAAGCATAAGAAGCGAGCTCACAAGAAACACAAGTCACATTCAGGTAGTTCCCATGAACAATCTTATGCTACAGTCAATTCTTCCAAACCTCTTGTGGAATATTCTGATGTGAGTTCAGAGGCGTTATCAGCCCCAGAGGCTGGTGAGATTGACAGTGAAACAAGCTCAATCAGCAGGCATATCGCTGATGACCTTGATAGGACGAGGAAGTCCCATTCCATCCGTACATTTGTAGATAACAAGACAATATCAGTGACAACAACGAGTCGTCGAGCTGCTGAGGAGTATGCTTTGAGGGATCCATCTTTGCCAAGGAAGAGACGCACAGAGTATGATGAACGGGACCCAGAGTTCGATGACCACGGTAGTTTTAAGAAGAAGAAAGACAAGCGGAAAAAAGATAAGAAAAAGAAGAAGAAGAAGTCAAAGAATAGGTCAAGATCAGCGAGTTTGGAGAGTGTGTCTCCAGATGATAACATGCATGAGGAGCCTCCGATGAGGCCTGTAAGTCCTCAGAGATACCAGCAGGTGCCTGTGAGCGAGTGGGAGAAGGTATCGTCTCCGCTGAGGAATGGGGGCTCGTGTTCGCCGGTGTCGCCGTCCACGACGCCGCTGATGCGCCACGACTCTCCGCGCCACCGGCCGTTCGTCCGGGAGCCTTCAATGCATCACGCCCTGCCCATGCCTTACTCACCACACCGGGAGAGATCTCCACCTGTCAGGTGAGAAAATACTATTCTTTATTAATATACTAATCTTTTTTACTACATTTTTTAATTAATTAAGCTGCTGGGACTGCATAGGCTCAGTTGTCAACTCATTCTTAGATATTTCTAAAGAATAACATCAATGCAGCTGCCACAGCATGTCAGTCTAGTGGGTATAGTCAACGGAAGAGATACAAAAGTACTCAATTAAAAAGTGAGTTTCTTGTAGGGCGTCAGTTCAAATGTTGAAATGTGATAGAATTCATACTAAGGCCCGTATTATAGAATGTCACTCAATACTCAAGCATTACTTAAAACTATATTGACTGATGTTCTGTAATACGGGACTAAGTGTGTGCAAAGATGGCATCAACTTTCATAATTCCAATTGAAAATCATCATTGAATTTCATTGTACATATATTTTTGCCCTTGACTATATTTGTCAATTTTTTTAAGCCACAGAGTAGTGAGCGAATGGAGTGATCACTGCGAGCGCGACTGTTGCTAATCTAGACCCCGTAAAGCGAGACGCACGGCGCCTTCTTTTGTTCTCCCTCTGACCTTTAATGCCATGATGGCCATGGGTTAAGCCTTCTGGAAATTTGGATCTGTCTCTAACACACCTATGTAATCAGCAAAATCTGTGACTACTTCATATAGGCGGTCCCATATGTGGCTTATGTTTCATTTAACAACAGGTGATTTGTGAAATGAAATGAAATTGTTTATTCTGATAATATGATATCAGAATCACTTTTACCCATCATATTATTAAAAAAAAAAAACTAGTTGCGGCGTTTCCTATGTGGCTCTGAGAAGAAAGGTTTGTCAAAAACTCAGATTTGAACAGACCAGTCAAGTCAGTGCAAGCATTTCTCAGTAACTGTGTAGCTCGACTGTTATCTTGTATACCAGATGATCATGTTAGCACTCCATTTTCTAACTAATTCATGTTTGCGACAGTGTAGGACTACTAAAATGTCAGAAACGACAATGTATGTATTAGTTTGTTGTCATGTGTTTACATATCCTAAAATTAACCAGGGGATGTTGGTTGCTATGGTTTCTAGTCCCTCCTGGATGCCGGTCCATCACATGGCAACCTATTCTGTACAGAATATTAACTGTGATTTGTGAGTCATATTTTTATTGAGCATGTACAGACGCCAGCAGGTCAACCTACCCCAATCTGTCAAATTTCTTTGATAGATTTTCAACTTTAGTACTAACAAATAAGGTTCATATTCAATTGGGAAAATCTGACAGATTGGGGTAGCTTGATGTGCTGGCCTCTGTACTTATGTGTTGTGGTAGATACAAATAAAATGTGTGTGAAGGTAGAGATAATACATTAATATTATGTTAGTTTAAAATCTTGAAGTCAGACATTGTATAAAATAAGTGAGAATGTGAAGTTTTTACAACCGGTTTGTGATTTTTTTGTACGTTTTTTGCTCTTTGTCTTTTCGTAGTTCTTACTAGTATTGGAATCTTCAGGTTTTGTTTTGGATATTCTTCAAAATCTTAGGCCCGTATTACAGAATGTAACTCAATATTCAAGCATTACTTAAAACTAGATTCAAGCGATTTGATTGGTTGAAACTAGTTTTAAGTAATGCTTGAGTATTGAGTGACGTTCTGTAATACGGGTCTTAGTCCTGGGTTCAGAAATCCTGGTCAACTCTGACCTCTAAACATATTTTTTACTAGCTGCGCCCTGCGGTTTCACTCGCATGAGTCTCGATCTCTTGGGAATATTGGGATAAAAAGTATCCATGTCCTAATCCAGGTTATGGTCTACCAATGACCAAATTTCATCCAAATCGATGCAGCCGTGTTAGCGTGAAAGTATACAAAAAATCAAATCTTTTCTCTTTATAAGTTTAGACTAGCGGTTAAAAATCTTATTTTCTACCTTTAAACCCCTTTACGTGTTTTGACCTGTCACTGCATGTCAGACCTTATTTCTATAAGGTACCAGACTGGAACTTTACCCAATAATCTATTTTACATAAATCTATATTTATATAGTGCATGTTAACACTCTCTGTCCTGCTTTTTAAAACCCTTTTGAGTGTTACTTTTCATTGGCCCCGATTCTGTTGTTCACAAACTAAACTAAATTGAAGTTCAATGCATCTTTTTCTTTCTATTTCATTACGAAATGGACAGAAAATAAAATATTAGTTTAGTCCTGTCAAATTAGATAATCCAGAGACAAGTAACACGAGATTAAAAAATTGGCTACTAAAAATATGTCAATTTACGTCAGGCGCTGACTAATTTGACAGGACTAAACTAATATTTATCTTCTGTCCTTTTCCTAATGAAATAGAAAGAAAAAGATGCACTGAACTTAAATTTAGTTTAATTTGTGAAAAATAGAATCGGGGCCATTGTTGCATTTTTTAAAACAATTTGTGTGAAAATAAAATTAGGCAAGAATTAATTAATTTATTTATTTATCGTTTTGCGGAAGTTCGAATAACCCGTTTGTATTTTTAATCTTTGGATTTTTTTCTACTAATTTTGTTCATTGAATGCCCATTTAACCCCTTAGCCCAGGTTAGCACGGGTGATTTTTGCGCGACGATTTTTTGTAGAGTACTGGATTTTTAACTCTCGGTATTGAGCCGAGCATTGAGAACCCAACGGATCACATTCCAGCGCTGTTGGAATTTCAACTCTCGGCGCTAAGCAGTGGGCTGAAAATCTAGTGCGCGTAAAAAATCGTCCTTGCGGACCAGTGGGGTAATTGCGTATTATAGTAACACCACAGCTGTCTGTTAAGTTAGAAGAACTTGATTCCATGCAATAAACTGTGCAAATTTTATTGAACCTTAGACTTGAATGCTTTTAATTCAAGGCCAAGGCGTTTTACATAAAGTCTTGCAGTTCTCGCATTAAGTAGGTGGACAGGTATGTTCTTGCATCAGCTGTTTATCTTTTTACGCACGTTCTCGTTTATCTGTGAGAAGTAGGTTGCAATGAACTTGGAATTGGCTGACGCACTTTCATTTGGGTGCTATGACAAGGCAATTAGACAACTGGGTGAAATTAAAAGCTACATTACAAATATTTCACGTGCTGTTATGGGCCGCATCCATAACGCCACATAAAACTGCGCATAGCATTTGACGTCACGCGAATACATCATCGCGCTAGGAGAGTTATTCGCGCGATTTGCAACCGTCGGGCAATAGCTCACTAGATACAACAATCTGGAGAAGATGAAGATCTTTCCACCCTGTTCTTCATCTCTAAAGGCTGCTTCCCGCTCGTCTAAAGTCTTAGGCCCCGCGTCCCTCTTGGTACCCATATTTGCACCCAAAATATTTTAAGGATAACGTTACGATTGCCTGTAGCTTACCCATATCTGCAAAATAAATGTCTATTCTATAGAATCACGCCTGTTTCCTTAGCAGGGTTAGGCAGAGGCGTACATATATTACAGCCACATTTATTTATAGTTAACTAACTGACACCGCAAACGTCGTTTTGCAAAAAAAAAAAATAGATAGTAGCCGATTCTCAGACCTACTGAATATGCACACAAAATTTCATACAAATCGGTCAATCGGTCCAGCCGTTTCGGAAGAGTATGGTAACTAACACTGTGACACGAGAATTTTATATATTAGATTAAATTAAAACGGTACAACACCAATTACATTAATTAACATAGAGACAGTTATTACGTTGACAATAATTATGTTAAATATAGTTTAATTTAAAACTAACATAGCACAGTGGACTTCATTCATTCGCAAACATGAAATTCAGGGTTGGAAGTCAGAAGGGCATTTCGCAAGTTATGTTATTAATTTGCTCCTACTTTTCCATTTCTTTCTGGTTGTGTCTACCAGCAAAAGATGGCATTCGCCTCAGTTCAGTTTAGTAGCGCCCAGCAGAATAAGAGCCATTTTTATGTACCTTAACTTCACTAAAAGCGCTGCCTACTTATTATTTCTCGACGCCGTAGTATCGCATATAGTTAGCATAAGGAATATCTTACGACTCCTCAAATAGCTTTCACCTTGCACTTGTATGCGACGTCACATACTCAATCAACATAGGGTTTTGCCTATCATCAATATGCAAGGTGTAATTGAAATAACTGAAAACCTCCTAAGGGGTCTTTGTACTGATCATTATGAAATACTTTTACTAAGGGAACAACCCTGAAATAGCGAAAAAAGATCGGGTGTTCCCTACATTTTGTCGAGTTATGTGAACATAAATGGGGAGTTGCATCTCTTCTTCCCAGCTAATAAAGCACTAGGAAATGGCGAAAGGCGGGCGTTCTGGTAATTTTGACGTTCAAAATATTCAGATACGTTTGAGTGTTTTAAAATCTCTCTTGCTAACGTACAGTCACAAGCATAAATACTCCACAGACACGCAACATTCAAAAGCGTTTTTTAATACAGTTGCTCAAAAAGTGGCGTATTGCAGGGACGTATAGCGTTCGGGATGTAGGCTATTACATATTCGTGCTTTTTTTTTACCTTTCCCGAACTCGTGCGTCCTCTTTCCCAACTGTCAAAATAATGTCTATTATAAAGAAAAACCAACCATGAAGTTTTTACTAAAAAAATTCATAGAAGTTTTTATGATTCATGCAAATACGTATATTTCTAAAAAGAAGCTACTAATTTGTTTCAATATCAGATTTAATGATTTGATTGAATAAGTTAGGTTAGGTAGCATTTCATTTAATCTCAATAAATTTCATTTTCATTTCATATCAATAAGAAAATTCTACTGAAGACTTGGCTGTATGGGCATAGATCCCTTTGCCTACCAGAATGGGTGAAGAAAAAAAATCTCTGCTTGTATTCCACGGTTGGCGCCATTTTTCAGAAATTTTCTTTGCGAGTTTTAGTTGTTTGTTGCACAAAATGAGTAATTTCGACCCTAGTTTTTTTGAATGAACACCAACTTATTTTATTAAATTGCTTCATTTTTTCGCAACTGTATTAAAAATAGTCGTTCAGTACACGTGCGAAACCGTCATCGCAACTTGTTCCGACTGTCAACCCTCGCCTTCGGCTGCACCTCGGCTCGGGTAGACATTTGTCGGAACTCTTTGCAATGACAACCTTTCCGCACTTGTAATCAAATATACTATTTCCGTGAAATAACAATGGCAACTTTGAGAAAAGATTTATTTCATACTTGTACGGTTGTAGTAGCTAGTATGGTGGTGGCTCAGTGGTAACTGCCCCGACTTACGTATCATATGTCGTGGGTTCAAACCTAGGCAGGCGCTTTACTTTGTGTGTAAATAATTCCATGACTACTGCTCTTAAAACGAAGAAGGAAAACATTGTGAGGACACCGGCATGTCCTAGAAGTAATGTATTCGAAGACATGTGCCATCTACCAACACGCACTGGGCCCGTGTGGTTTATTACAGCCCACTGCCTCCTAAAGGGAGGCCTGTGTCCCACCAGTGGGAACTTTATAGGCTGACTATCACAGACATAGATAACGCAAGTATCAAATCTGTATGAGAACCAAGCGTGCCATTTTTTTGACTACCTACTATGACGTCACAAGCGCTCTTTCTCACTCACGCTCACCCAGCCAGCAATACATAGGATTGAGCGCGAAAGTGGCGGCTTACGATTTTTGAACGTAAGTTGGTGCGATTTTTGGCACGCGAAGTAGTTGCTATTGCTTTATCTAAGTGTATCTACATCTGTGCTGACTATGCTATGCTATGCTTTGCATGGTAACGATAATACTATGTTTCTACGTGTAAGGTATGTTATACTCGTGAGTGTAGAACTTCTATTATCATAATTAATGAATTACTATTAGTAATATTGTGTCCTATTTTCTTCATGTTTTGGCGTTAATCATTGTTAGTATGTCTGTCTGTATTAGTTCAATCGATAATTTTAATATTTTCATTCATACGCGTTTCGGTTTATTCCCAGTCGTCCCCACCCCGTCGTCCCCACTGGGCACGAGTGGGAAAAAAAGTTTTGTTCCTCCCCAGTGATGACGATTGGAACTTTTTATTTCCCACTCGTTCCGCTATAGACCGAGAGTCAAAATACAATAATGGGGATTTGAATAAGAGATTTCACGGATTGTTAAAATGTACCCAGTGGGGACGATGGGGTGGGGACGACCGGGAATAAACCCGCGTTTCCACTAGACATTTTGAAGTCCTAGACATAGAAATCTGAATAAAGTTGTGTCCTCTTTTCGGACCAAATTTAAATACAAATAAGATTTGCTTGCGTCGTACTTTTGTCCGCTTTCACTTGGATTTGTACTGTGTGTATTTCGTTTTGTATTTAAGTACAATTAGTGTAAAGAAATTGTCATGACGTTATGCCCAAAAGGAAGCTAAAGAGTTTATAAATGACCGCTGTGATTTTTTTTATGAGATTGCTAATTATGCCATTTTCGTTTAACGGCAAACATTTCGTGCCTAACCAATAAGCCAATTTTTAATCATCCTCGTTTTATTTTTAAACGCTGTTCTAGCATATGTTTTTGGTACGCTCGACGACACATCTTATAAAATTCTCGTGTCACTATGTTCGTTCCCGTAATCCTCCGAAACGGCTTGACCGATTTGTATGAAATTTTGTGTGCATATCGGGTAGTTCTGAGAATCGGCCAACATCTATTTTTCATACCCCTTTTTTTTTTGCAAAACGACGTCAGCTAGTCTAGCTATATTCCGTAAAAAGTTACAATCCCGCTAAAGTACACTGTCCTGTAAGATACATAATATTCCGAGTTTGAAGGGGTCTTAGTCATCTGTAATAGCCATACCCATTCCCTTATTGAAACAATACTGAAGTTACCTAAGCTTAGCTTAATCTTTTGGTAAATAAATGATTACTTACATATTCCAGTATAAGCTGACCTTTTATTGTAAGATAATCTTAAACTGGAAATGGATATACAGGGTTATTTGTAAAACACCAGCAACCTCTTAAGAGGTCATTGTACCTACTCATCATTATGAACAACTTATACTATGGGACCAAACCTGAAATCGCGAAAAAAAAATCAGCTGTTCCCTACATTTTGACGAGTTACACGAACATAAATGTAGGGTACAGCAGATTTTTTTTCGCGATTTCAGGTTTGGTCCCATAGTAAAAGTTGTTCATAATGATGAGTACAATGACCTCTTAAGAGGTTGCTGGTGTTTTACAAATAACCCTGTACTTATATGGTCTGTTCCAAAAGCATCTGATAAAAACCTGTTGGTGCCAATTTTTTGCACCACTTACAAATTGAGTGTTATGATTTGATTATGAATACTTAAAAACCCGAAACTCTAATTTTATAACTTTAATTTCATCCATGTTTTTTCAATAAAAATGTATTGTTATTTTCAAAAATATTTCTCGCAAAAAGTGGTGAGATACATTACGTGTTTGACTTTGTTGAGCAGATTTTTTTTTTCGAAGATATGAAGCAATGGAATTAGCATTAGCCTTCAAAATAATTTAGATTGTGATTGATAGTTTTGCACAATTAGGGTGCAGATCACTTGATGAGTCGTCGCGTGTATTGACAGTTCGTAGTTAAATACCATAACGATCCAAGTCTATTAATTGGCTTAAGATTCGCGTGAGATATGATGTTGCGGTCGACGGT
This sequence comes from Globia sparganii, assembly GCA_949316385.1. Taxonomy (NCBI): domain Eukaryota; kingdom Metazoa; phylum Arthropoda; class Insecta; order Lepidoptera; family Noctuidae; genus Globia; species Globia sparganii. The sequence continues at coordinate 3,129,213 of OX438668.1, read as the reverse complement.
CGTGATATTTCATAACCTGCCTAGCGATTAGAACATAATAAGGATATCATTTACACTGTGGAGAATAGAGGTACTCTACTAGTTCGGGTCGGCATGTTTCGGCATGGCCGAGTGCAAAATCGAATATATGCCTACAGGAAGGGGCTTAATATTAGCATTGACCAACGAAAAAGTAAATATTTTATTATGTAAAGGTTGTTTTCTACACTAAATACAAGTCACTATGCGAGCTGGCTCCAGTGTTTTCTAGCTAACTAATCAAAATCTAGTCATTTATTTAAATTAGGCTGAGAATCAGCACTTTTCGAACGTCAAAATTATATAATACAGTCCCCCAAAACGCCCGCCCTTCGCCACTTCCTAGTGCTTTCGCTGTGAAGAAGTGGCGCAATTAACTCTCCAGCAGCACAGCTGTCTGTTCTGTGTAATTGACCATTTGTCAATAAATTCAAGATCATGTAGGTTCAATGTCTCGGAAAGCACCTGAAGACATTAGTCCCGCTGTCATTCTTGGATCTTTGGCAGTCGTTACGGGTTGTCAGAAGCCCGAAAGTATGACAACCAGTCTTACCACCTTATCGTGTTACCCAGTAACTGGGTTGTGGTGGAGGTAAAAGGCTACGCAGATGATATAGGGTCACTGTAGACAAATGTTTTCTTTATAGTTTTTGAACGGTGTCTGTTTATGTGGAGTTCCAACTATACGCGACATTTAAATGTAGGTACCTAGTGCCTAATAAAAGCGCATTGTAGGATGTGTAACTCGGCGCTGCGTCGAGCGAAAATCCAACGAGTGTGTTAGTAAAAATGGACATTGGGTCTCAAAAGTTGACCATAATCTGGTCAGCACTCTATCCTTCCGTCGACAAAACCAGTTTAGATGGCGGTCATGTTACGTGTGCTGGTAACCGATTTCAAAAACCCTAGTCGCTCACAGCTGACCAAAGGTTTGACGGCATTGAACAGAGCAAATCCCAGCGCGTCAAAAACACAAGTGTTGAATTTTCAACTCGCGACGATAAGCAGAGAGTTTAAAATCCAGTGCGTGCAAAATTACGCCCGTTTTCTGGGCTAAAAGAATTACGTTTGTTTGCTGTCTTTATCTGCAATTCCTATAATGGTGAAATGTTAATCTCATCAGATTTTACGAAGCATGGTAGTTTTGCTGTTTGATGTGTTACGCTTCGTTTTATCTGCTAGTGGCCCCGATTCGTAAATTTAAGTTCAGTGCATCTTTTTCTTTCTATTTCATTAAGAAAAGGACAAGATAAATATTAGTTTAGTCATGTCAAATTAGTCAGCGCCTGACGTAAATTGACGTATTTTTTGTAGCCAATTTTTTAATCACGTCTAAACTTGTCTATGGATTATCTAATTTGACAGGACTAAACTAATATTTATCTTCTGTCTTTTTCATAATGAAATAGAAAGAAAAAGATGCACTGAACTTAAATTTAATTTAGTTTGTGAACAACAGAATCGGGGCCAGTATCTACGAATACGGTTTTTCCTTTGAAAAATTTAATCAGAAACTATCGTATCTTATAAAGTATATTCAAAGCCAGCCTAACGATGTTTTGTAATTCCACAGGAGAAGACAGAAATCCACAACGCCGCACACGCCGTCCGCGCCGCCGTACCACGACACGGTGACGATAGACTCGGACACGGAGGAGTATGATCGTGGTCGGCGCGACTACTGGCAGGAACAGCACCGCGTGCAGTCGCCCATCATGGTCTCCGGTAAAACGCGCTGCACATTATATACACACGATACTACATACAGAGATCTAGCATACGGTTCGTATACGATTACAGCACCCATTGCTTCATATGTTCGAAAAATTTTGTCTGCTCAATAACGTAAATACGCAATGAATGTTTTTGAACTGTCAAAATGTAAGCCACAGCTTGATACTCTACGAAATTACCCCGCAGATCCCAAAAAAAGTATGCGCATCGGGAATCATCGATTATCTTCGGAAATAATAACGTGCGATGATGAGATCTAATATACAGGGTTATTGGAAAAACATTAACAACCTCTTAAGAGGTCATTGTACAGTCAACAGCAAAAGTAGATGACGAAAAGCAGAAATTCAATACTAATGAACGGAGTTCGCGTCAGAACTGTGTGGCGTCGAAGTGTCGTTATGTGATTGTAAATTATACCAAACATTTACTACTTCGATGCCACACAGTTCTGACGCGAACTCCGTTCATTAACTAGTATTGAATTTCTGATTTTCATCATCTACTTTTGCTGTTGACTGTACTCATCATTATGAACAACTTTTACTATGGGACCAAACCTGAAATCCCGAAAAAAAATCAGCTGTTCCCTACATAAATTATGTTCGCACGACGGCACAACACATCAAAATGTAGGGAACAGCTGATTTTTTTTTCGCGATTTCAGGTTTGGTCCCATAGTAACAGTTGTTCATAATGATGAGTACAATGACCTCTTAACGACGTTGTTAACGTTTTTCCAATAACCCTATAGAGCTCTATACGAGCGCAAAAATAATGAGACACAATTACTTTTATTATTTGTAATCAAAATACAAATTACAATAGTGAAATTGTGATTACAAATTATAATAATTACAAAGGACTTATGCAATTTCAAAGCACTTTTCGAAACTATCGAGACACAAATGACGATCTGCGATCGGAGTAGGTTACCTGACAGAGGTAAAACTTCATACAAACGCGCAATGATTATGTGCACTCATCATTATCATCTCAGTCGAAAGACGTCCACAGCTGGACATAGGCCTCCCCCAAGCACCTCCACTTCGACCGGTTCTGTGCTTCCCGCATCCAGCGGATTCCTGCGACCTTCACAAGGTCATCGGTCCACCTTGTGGGAGGCCTTCCAACGATATGTGCACTGCTACAAAACTTTGCCTCTGTGGGGCGTTACTCTGTGGCGCGACGTTCGTTGTAATTCGGAAACACGAAGATGACCGAAGCGCATATTTATTTTGGCTTAACAGTATACCAGTAGCCAGTTAATCAAACATAGCTAAGTATTATAAATTGAAAATTACGACTAATTGTCTGCCATCTCATTGCGTTGATGGAAATTGTTGACCCATTACCTTTAGTCCAAGAGTTAATTGGAATAGAATCGAAGGTCATAATTAGTGACCTTGTTAAATGACGATGTCGCAGACCCTTACCTGTTCAATTAGGGAGCTTATTATTAGAGACGCTTCACTTTTTGTTCGTTTTTGCATTTCATTTGGTATCTTTTTTTGTTACAAAATGGGAAATCTCTTGACCTCTATATCGCCTGGTGGAAAGCGATGGATGAGGTCTTTGATGCAACAAGCAAGCCCACTGAATATCAATCTAACTTGCAACCGTTCCACAGACTCGCCGGTGCACGAAGTCTCACGTTCCCGCGAGTACAGTCCGCGGCGGCCGCACCGGCGCCGCAGCCCGCACCACCGCCGCCGCACTCGCTCGCGGGACCGACACCGCGACAGGGACTTCAAACCTGTGCACCGGTAAGATCATAGATATTAACAGTGGAGTTGGTTTGTTGTTGAAGTGCCCTAAGGCCCGGTATCCACCAAAGCGGAGAGGAGAGGAGGCAGAAGAGATGTGTTTTGAATAACCAATCAGATTTCGTTATTTCCACATCCCCTCTCCGCGTAGCTTTGGTGGAAATGGATCAAGCGGGGAGGAGAGATGTCGCATTTTTCTATAGAATTTTGTGCCGCCAGCGAGCAAGCGGAGCGGCAGAGCGGAGATGTGTGTAGTTGGGCGGCCGGAGGCGCCCGCGCTAGCGCGCCCCGTTCCTCGCTTCCTTCTCCCCACGCCTCGCACATCCGAAAGAGTTATTCCCATCACACATCTCCGCTACGCACAGCTCACATCTCCTCTCCGCTACGCATCTCCTCTCCACTTTGCTGGAAATAAGCTGCCAGTTTCGCAGCACATATCTCGTCTCCTCTCCTCTCCGCTTTGGTGGATACCGGGCCTAAGACTTTGGTTGTATGCAATACTGACAAGATCATAACCTCCTAGCTGTGTCATCGGTAAGATTACACAAGGTTTAGTCCCGTATTACAGAACGTTACTCAATACTCAAGCATTACTTAAAACTAGTTTTAACCAATCAAATGGCTTGAATCTAGTTTTAAGTAATGCTTGAGTATTGAGTGACGTTCTGTAATACGGGCCTTAGACAAGTGAAACAAAACTATAGGGTGGTCGGCATTTCGTTCTGTAAAGGAGCACAGTTACGATATTTTTTTTTGTGTAAAGCCATTTTGTAGTCCGAATAAGAATGATTGCCTAGAGTTGTGTGACACTAAAGTCGTCATTCTAATTTATACTTTATTACAATGAGGTAAGAGTTACTTCGCAATGGGTTTGCGTAAAATAAAATTATTCGTGAATGTGATTCTTTAGTTAGGCTCTGGCTGGGGTAAAGTTGTCTCTTGCGGTTGGAACAGGAAGGTCGGTTTACTACATCTACAGGGTCACGGGGTTATTTTTCAAACAGATGGGGTAAAATTTAAAATCGTGGATGACGTCGGAGAGTTACTTGTTTTTTAAATAAGTACCGAAGAATGTAAGAGGAAATGTTAAATTAAGCTCGCGAAGCATTAAACAGGGTGTTTTTGAGAATGGAATACAAGGGGGGGTCCATTCCAGGGGGTTTCCTGAAATTATGAGTAATAGAGAGTATCTCAAAAACTGACCCTGCAGCCGACGATATATTCAGTAATTAGTTGTATGTGCTGGCGCTGCGATCCACTCATGCTCCATATTAAAAAATGTAATGTATACCCAGGTCGCATAGCCGCAGCTCCCTCAAGCGTCGTCGCTCGGGCTCACGCAGCCGGCGCCGCGGCTCCACGCAGTCTCCGCCGAGACACCGCGCTAAACACCGGGAAGCATCGCCTAGGGATAGGCATAGGTATGTACAGTTTGTATTTTTTTTTTTTTAGCAGGATAGAGCTGGAATGGGAGAAAAGAGGAGTCGGCCAACAAAGAAGGTAAATGGAATTTTGTGATGCCCCTTTGTCGTAAGACTATCTACTACAACGCTGTGCGGTATTTTTTCCACTTAGTTTATATTGATGATGTTATAATGACTTCCTGCCACTGATATTTACATAGCAAGTAGGCAAGTACAACTAAAAAATAACTTTAATTTCGGAAGTCGGTGGCAAACAACAAATTGCGAAACGAACGACACGCGACTTCCAAAATTAAACTTATTTTTCACTTTGTAAGTTTCTAGTGCTTTTTTTGGAAGCCGGTTGAGTTTCTTTTTGTAAAAAAGTTTTTATCATTGCCATCCAATAGATTACTTAAGTCTTTGCCAGCATTTTTGAAAAAGATGCTGTTGAATTTTGTCCTGCGAATATAGCTAATAACTATTACTGTTTTGCTTGCAAGCTGTCGCCAACAAGATAGGATTAGTTCTCACAATCTTAAGGCGGATGCACCAAGGTAAACCACGTAATTCAAATTTTATTGCGTTTTTTGCAATTTGTAGGACAGTGTCAGGTTGTATGTTGAATAAAGTATGATTCGCGAGCGTAACAAGTATGTTTTTACAGAATTATATTACCATTAAAATCATCAATACAACCCTCTTAAGTTCATATAATCATATTGATTATTGATATTTCAATGAAATAGTCATTCAATAGGATTCTATGAAGACAAGCATGCAAGACGCCTCCCCCATTATGAATAAATAATCAGAATAACAACGTGACTCAGGTTATTAAGGCCATATTTCATTTGCAAACTACCAAACTCTTTGTGTGACGATAAAAATCGATTAAATCCTTAATTTCATCATATTATTATCATCACAAAAGTAATCTGTGTCCATGAAATATATATTATACTAGAGGCCTGTCCCGGCTTCGCACGGGTGGACATTTTTTTTCTTGCAATTAAAAAAACTTATATTAATCAGTGATAATGTAGCATTCAAATGGTGAAAAAATTTTTAAAATCGGTCCAGTACTTTTTGAGCCAATACGTTACAAACATACATACAAATCTTTCCTCTTTATAATATTAGTATAGACTAGTTGACCCCGCAAACGTCGTTATGCAAAAAAAAAAAAAAACTGCCAGTACCCGATTCTCAGACCTACCCGATATGCACACAAAATTTCATACAAATCGGTCCAGCCGTTTCGGAGGAGTATGGTAACTAACACTGTGACACGAGAATTTTATATATTAGATGAATATTATTTTCTATTTCAATCAAACATGGACGTCTTTCTCATTGCTATCGATAAATACCATTGTTTTCATATATCATACTCATCATTGCATACATTTACATTAAAATTCTCTGAAGAAGATGGAATATTGTTCTTATGAAAAGCGTAAGCATAAGGTCAAAATCAAAATGAAAATTATATATTACTAGCTTCTGCCTGCGACTTCGTCCGCGTAAATTTTTTTTGTTTCCCCGACTCACCCCGTCGCAACGTGTCGCCGGCCTGCGCTATTACTTCGTTTTCGCTTGGCGAAAACTTCAGACTTTTTTCTTTTTGCTCAACTCCTAAGGGTCCTAGCGTCAAGTTTAATAGAATATAGCCTTTCTCAAGAACTGGGCTATCAAACGCAAAAATATTTTTATATATGCGACCAATACTTCCAGAGATTTAGAGCTTCCAAACCGTGTTTCAAACAAACAAACTCTTCAGCTTTATTATTAGTATTATTTTAAAACTATGATATCTCCTAAGATATACATTGAAATCAAATGATGTCGGAGGCAATTTTGTTCAAAATTAAATACATGTTATGAATAACGTATTTATTTGGATAAGGATTAATACCATGTTTATAAAAACACCTTCGCAAATAATGCATTATTTTAGAACAAATTTGGTTAGCATAAAAGAGGTTATAGTGAGCTAACCTTAAAAGATAGACATATGCTGTCGCGGACTTTTTTTTAAAGCTTTTAAAGGGGAACAATTCTGTCATACATGATTTTTGCGAAACTTTAACCGTTTACGCAGCGCACGCAGCGGAAGCTCTCAGTATGGAAAAAATCCCCCGATTTTGAAACATTCTTCATTGGTGCTCCGCTCCTATTGGTTTTAGCGTGATGATATATAGCCTATAGCCTTCCTCAATGAATGGGCTATCTAAAAGAGTTTTTCAAATCGGACCAGTAGTTCCTGAGATTAGCGCGTTCAAACAAACAAACAAACTCTTCAGCTTTATAATATTAGTATAGATTTCACATAAACCTACCTACGCACTTATGATATGTCAGAAGCAGTGCACAGTTCCAGTTGGTTGTTTCCTATGGAGAAGACCCGGCAATAACCTCCATGGTTACTCTTGTAAAAATAATTGGCTTTTGCAATGTTTTCAAATTACAGTGTTAATAGGTATGGAAGGACAGTGTAGGTCTGTCAACAAGTACTAACAAAACAGTCTTCAAAATCTACAATCTACAAAGCTTACAACATTCTCACATTCACAAAATATAAAAGAATCTATTTAAAAGATAAATAAAACCTATTTGAACCAAATCTGTGGTCCAACGCCGACCATCAGTACTGGCGCAATCAATCATCAGGATGCTAAAATCCCAGGAAGCCAGATATTTTTCTAGATCTATAAGAATGTTGTGTCTTTGTGTTGCTTATGAGGTTATCTCAGAAATAACTCCAGTTTAATTTATATATGAAAACTATTGCATCCATGGAACTATTCATAATTCAGTATTGGACGTGACCTCCTCCTTTTTGGATTCTGCCGATGCAAAGTTTAGAATGGAACTGGTCAATCCATCTTAATGTTTAAGCCAATTGATTGTTGTCATAAGCTGGCAGCTCTTCACATAAAGGGTACTGTAGTCTTCCATTCTTTGGAAGTAAGGCTTCATCATTAGCCATTGTCTAAAAACAACGTCAGTCACAGAGTATATCATTGGTAACTTGAGGAGTCGGAAGCCAGAGGTTTAATGCGAGTCTCTGATCTATTGGAATTGAAAGTCAAAAAGCCGAGACGGTTACGATTTGATGGCCGTGTCGTGCGTTCGTTGTTATTTCAAAGGACTGAAGTAGTCTGATCAATGTTCACACAAATTACATGATAATTAAAACAGTCATTGCTGAAACCTGGGAAGTGTGAACTAAGTCCAAATATTCGAAAAATACACTTGTATTTCATACATCAGCGACCAACTCAGCCGAGTCCAATGTTGGACACACCCCCTCCCAATATACAATGCCAAATCCTACTAATCCTACTAATATTGTAAATGCGAAAGTTTGTGAGGATGGATGTTTGTTACTCTTTCACGCAAAAACTACTGAACGGATTTTGATGAAACTTTACAGTAATATAGTTTATACAGCAGAATAACACATAGGATACTTTTTATCCTGATATTCCCACGGGATCAAAACTTACGCGGGTGAAACCGCGGGGCGCAGCTAGTAATTCCATAAATATTAATAAGGTTATTATTTCCTTTAGCAGGGTCAAGCATGAGTCGCCCAGTCCTCCAACGATGCTGCAACGCAAGATAGACTTCAAGGAGAAGATCAGTGACACCAGTCTATTTGCTGAACTAGTCAAGGACAAGCATAAGAGAGCTAAGGTATGACCATTATTAACTGTCCATTTAACATTAGCACCCACTACTGAAGATCTTCATAAAGCAATACATAAAAGAAGAAAGCATAAACAGGCTATAATGTTCCCACTGCTGGGACACAGGCCTCCTCTCTCTGAGATGGACTGAGCCATAATCCACCACGCGGGCCCAGTGCGGGTTGGTAGATGTCACTGTCTTCGAATTTTTAGTTCTAGGACATGCCGGTTTCCTCACGATGTTTTCCTTCACCGTTTTAAGAGCAGTGGTGATGAAATTATTTACTTAAAGTAAAGCGTCTGCCTGGGTTCGAACACCTTATTTGACTGGCCAATTCTTCCCTTGCGGTGGTAGGGCTAACGCCCGCCTGGTTTGCGGTTTGTTTCGTCGATGCGTGGGAGTTCCAGTGCCTTAGGCATCTTCTGGACACGCTCGTTTCATCATAGACCTCATCCGTCGCTTTTCATAAAGCGTGGTAAAGAGCGGGCACACTCAGCAATACAAAAAAAAAGATGTCACGAGTTTGTTTAAAAAAAAAAAAATGAAGAACATCACGTTGATAATTGCCAAGTTCGAACCTAGAGGCCTCATGATATGTTTTTGAATTACTGCGAATTTATTTTTACTTTATGTTATACAAAATGTCAGCCTAAGCGAAGCTTGTCAAAGTTATAGGACTATAGATTGAAATTTTGTTAAAGAACTTGGAGTGCCTTTTTATTCGTACACTAACGCTTATTTTCGCTTACAGAAATTGCAAGAGATCTTGAATCAGAAGGAGGAAGAGTCTCAGGGTGCATTATCGAACACAACGTCCATCAATAACCCCGAGATACTCACCATTGATGAGCTGTCCAACATGACCTGCGATAGCTCTACACAGGTCAGTAACTCAGTATTGTATATTTATTTATAAAGTCATCCAGACCGAACTTCGGCCATGGCGACCAATCTCAGTGGAGATCAGCCTTCGTCGCGGGAGGTATTATGGTGCAGGCGTGTGTGCGCACACGTGCACTCTCTCTTCCCTCGCTCTCATCATACGATGGGACGGCAATCCCTCCATTCTACTATTGTATTTGTAATTTTGATGGTGTACACAATAAAGAGTATTCTATCTATTAATCTCTTCCAGCAGTCTAAAGAGAACGGTGAGGTGCCTCGTGAAGGCGGCGACGTCGTGGACATCCCCATGCCAGGCGGGGACGATTCTACGCCCGCGCCCCCCGCCCCCACGCCGCCCGCCCCCGCGCCCTGCGCCCCCGCGCCCGCGCCCCCCGCGCCCGCGCCCGCGCCCCCCGCCCCTGCGCCCGCGCCCCCCGCGCCCCTGCAGCCGCCGCCCGAGTTCGCGTCTTTCTCAGCGCTCGAGCACACGGAGCCTAATGGGGATGCGGTACCGCCTCCACCGCCCCCCGAACCTGTTGCTAACGAGGTTTGTAACTACATAAAACATACACAAAAAGCCTAGCGCACATTAGAGTCACAATGGGCCGCAACGCAACGCATTTTCATGCAAAACTGATGAAAAAGGAATTTTTGTAATACGACTGATTCTTTGACAATTCAAAAGTGGCTGTAAATGACTTCGTCGAAATAAAAGCGTATGTTGTGCGCATGTAGTATGTTCCACCGTAGCGCCTACTCTTCGTATCAGATTTTGATGAACGAAGAGTCATTCTACAATACCATCCGCTCCATGAAGCTACTGTTACTCACAGAAGCAGATGACCCCGCCGCTGGCCGGCACGGGCACGTCCCCGGGCGGGCCGCCCCTGCCCAAGCCCAGCGTGCTGGACCTCGTGTACATGCAGAACAGTGCGCCCGCGCCGCCCAAGCCCAAGAGCCTCACCAAGCTGCCTATGCCGCCTAATACTCAGGTATGTTGTTGTTGTTTGTTGTTCTTTCTTCTTTTAATTCACAAATTAATATGTGACCGTTTTTAGACCGCTTTTAGATATTTATTAATTGTATCCGTGGACAATAGTGTGGGTTATATGTTTATTAAATAAATCTAATTAGCTCCGATATACAAATTGTAACGTGTAACTGTTTTTTGTCCCTAAATAAATAAAATAAAAAGTATGTAATGCAGTGTGGGTTAAAACGAATAATATAAAGATCAAGGTATGAACACCGTTGTGAATATCCAGTGCAACTACTGCAAGTTTGTTTTAGGGCCTTTGTGCAATTGGCATGGTCAAAATTGTCATTCAATGAACTTTGTAAACCATTTCATTTACTACCTTTGGAAAAAGGGAAACATTTGAATGGACCTGACAGAAATCATCGGTTATTTTTTTAAATCTAACACTGTTTTTATGTAATAGTTGCTAACTTAGTTAACAAAGTGACTTACTTGTTGTCTACAATTGAAATAGATAAATATGACGAAATAAAATACGTATTCTTAAGTGAAAGACATATAAGGATTTATTCATACTCGCGAAATACACTTAATACCTCATTATGCAGCTCTTATATAATATTTTTCCTTAAATTTTCAGGTCGAAGATCTCAAGTCGTTAGCCAATGAGAGTCCTCTAAGCACACCGTCGCCTTCACCAGTCAAAAGACCAGAGAAACCCAAACGAACTGGAATTATGAACCTACCTATGCCACCTGGTAAATACCATCATATTATATTTTCTAAAAGCTTTCAAATCATGTGCTGGTCTTGAAAGAGTGGCAATAAAATATAGCCTTTTCATCAGAATGAGTCTTCTACAAACTAAATTGAACAGTACAACAAATTCGCAACATTGTCTTGCAATATATTATTGTGTATTCCGAAGATTTTCACTATGACAAACGATAATCAAAAGATTATTTTATTGATAGGGAATCCATAAAAGGTCGGTTTAGTAATTTGTTTGATAAATATGCTGTAAATGACATTTTGTCGCCCGCCGTAATAATTTTAAAGGAAAATGATGGGCTGAGGCTATGATAAAGTGACCACAAAATGAAATAAAACATACATCGCTTTTCAGTATTAATTTTTTTGAAAATATGCAGACATTTAGTACTACATCAAGCTAAATCGGCTTATATAATAACCCCAAAAAGTGTTGCAACAATGAATTAATGTTAAAATTCCACAAATTGGCATTACAGTGATCCCGGGGTCCGAGGAGCTGTCGGGCGACGAGCTGGACGGCGGGACCCCTCCGCCCGCGTCGCGCCGCGACCAGTACTCGCACGTGTTCAGCAATAGGAGGAATCCGCGGGATAATGTATGTGCTGGTTTTATTCATGCTTACGGTGGACGATAAACAGCAAAGCTATGAAGAATGACAAATCACTGATTTCATTGAACCTGACGACCTGACGACTAATAAAGCAAAAAAAAAAAACACTATATTGATAAAGAGGGTTTTTGTCCATTTGAGCCCAAACAAAGCTCTAATAGCTCTCTGGTAGCTAAATGTGTTTTTTTTTTCTAGAATCTATCAAAATACAACTTCCGTGGTTTGGAAATGTTTACAAATACTGCCGTAATTGCTTTAATAGCTTTCAAAGTCGGGTATACTTTTTGTCAACCGAAGCAATGTGGGATATTGAAATATTAAAAAAATATTAATTTAATTTTTTTTATTATTATTATTATTTGTGAATAGTATATTTCATTACAAGTGCGGAAAGGTTGTCATTGCAAAGAGTTCCGACAAATGTCTACCCGAGCCGAGGTGCAGCCGAAGGCGAGGGTTGACAGTCGGAACAAGTTGCAATGACGGTTTCGCACGTGTACTGAACGACTATTTTTAATACAGTTGCGAAAAAATGAAGCAATTTAATAAAATAAGGTGGTGTTAATTCAAAAAAACTAGGGTCGAAATTACTCATTTTGTGCAACAAACAACTAAAACTCGCAAAGAAAATTTCTGAAAAATGGCGCCAACCGTAGAATATAAGCAGAGATTTTTTTTTCTTCACCCATTCTTGTAGGCAAAGGGAACTATGCCCATACAGCCAAGTCTTCAGTAGAATTTTTTTATTGAAATGAAAATGAAATTTAATGAGATGAAATGAAATGATACCTAACCTAACTTATTCAATCAAATCATTAAATCTGATATTGAAACAGCTTCTTTTTAGAAATATACGTATTTGCATGAATCATATAAACTTCTATGAATTTTTTAGTAAAAACTTCATGGTTGGTTTTTCTTTTCAATAGACATTATTTTGACAGTTGGGAAAAAGAACGCACGAGTTCGGGAAAGGTAAAAAAAAGCACGAATATGTAATAACCCACATCCCGAACGCTATACGTCCCTGCAATACGCCACTTTTTGAGCAACTGTATTAAAAATATTTATTCCTCAATTTTCATGATTGCACCTACCACTGTTTGTCTCTGCATCGCCCAAAGGTTGACTGGTAGAAAATGCCTATGGCATTAAGTCCGCCTCTGTACATTTATGTGGTTGAAGTATTAAATAAATAAATAAATATTGCAAATGTGAAGTTGGCAGGATCATAGAAAACTCTTTATCAAAGTTTTCCCTTGTAGCACAGGAATTTCACCATTATTGACTAGTTAGTTATAATTATGTTAATGATAAGTTAAAATAAGAGTATAGATAAGTACACTATCGCAATAGGTTTCCCTGTAATGATAGTGTAAGTTGGAAAATAAATAATAATAATATACTCGAGGGGTTAAAACCAAATGTATTGCAGTCTGGTTCGAAACTGAAGCGGCCGCGCATCCTGAAGCGTCGCGGGTCCAAGGTGGTGCCCGTGGCCACGCCCACGCATCACGCCAAGGATTGGGGAGAGAAATGCGTCGATGGATTCCAGGTTAGCATTATTTATTTACATTTACTTTACCTAAATATTGTGTTACAAATTATAGATATCATGATTTTAGTCTGTACTAGATTCCAGTAAAAGCCAATACTTTTATAATTTTAATTTTTTAATTTTTTTTGTATAGAAGCTCAACATTGAACCTGTGAATGTTTTTAGAAATTACTTAACATAAATTTACGTGTGCTGATATTAGGCTGTCGAAATATCGGACTCTTATGTCGAATGACAGTCGCGTTTACTGATGAACAAGCTTTTAACCCCCCTAAATAACATTTCAAATTAAAATTAATTTATTTATCGAACTTTAGGTTTCCAACATACATAAAATCTTAAAACTATAATTGCTTCTTCACATTCTACCATTACATAAGGTGTGAAAATATTTATAGTTTGTTTCTGCTCTGATTCCTGTGAATTCCAACCAACTCATTAATTTCGCAATTTTACGTAAACATTAGCAATATCTAACTAAAAAATACTCTGAAAAAATTTATTCGAGTCTCTAAATATTATTTTAATTTATCCAGGTTATCACCCAAATCGGCGAAGGTACATACGGGCAGGTATACAAAGCTCGAGATAAGAACACAGGCCAACTGGTCGCGCTCAAAAAGGTCCGGCTCGAGAACGAAAAGGAAGGTTTCCCTATTACGGCCGTGCGAGAGATCAAAATATTACGACAGCTCAACCATAAGAATATTGTCAATCTACGGGAAATTGTCACGGATAAACAGGATGCTTTGGACTTTAGAAAGGTCAGTTGAAAAATGTCTATTTTTGTTTTATAAGAATTGATCATCAAATTGGGTTGGTATCAGAATGACTAGATCGCAAATTGACCACGTCGCTCTTAGTCCAAATCTCAAAATGCCTAAATCTCAAAACACCTAAGTCGCAAAATGACTACATCGCTTTTAGTCCACATCTCGTAACGTCTAAATATCAAAATACCTAATTCGCAAAATGACTACATCGCAAAAAGTCCGAACAGTTGTGTAGGCACCTATACATTAATCTCTTTGGTTCTTAATGTTGGATGATTTCATACCTGGCCACTTGGAAATGTCCATGATAGGAAATAAAACAATTGAAGCAGGTACGTGTCATGATCACAATAATAACGTAGTTTTAACATAATCTTTGATCACAATGTCTAGCAATGAAATTATATTTATTTCAAATAACATAAACAGACCGGCTATTATATGCAACGGTTACCGCTATAATTGGATAAAAGATAATGTGTCTAAAAAATAATTTTGGTGATGTGCAAATCAAAAAGAGTGCAATGCTAACAAAATAGAAATAATCCGTGAAAGCATTCTTATTTGTGTGTCAAATTCTGGAAAACAAAAAAGGAACATCGTTGTCAACGCCGCAAAAGACAAAGTATGCCAAAGCATGGCATCAGTGAAGAAAATTTACGAAAAAAACTGTCCTTAAATACGTTAAAGAAGACGATAATGAGAAAATGTCTTCTTTTGAATCTGTGAGGGACACGTTACATAGAACACGGAAAAGATTTTTAGAAGTAAACTACCGAAGTTTCTAATTTTTTTTTTTATCATGACACGTACCTGCTTCATTTATTTTATTTCCTATCATGGACATGTGTAATAATATGGATCATAAATTAATAATAAATAATTTGTATTTAGAAATTGTATCTACTCTCCAAGAGGGTGCACGGTATACATATGTTGACAGTAATCGCATAAAGGGACATAAATATGTTACAGGCAAATATGTCAGCGACGCTCATAGGGAGGCTCGTACTTACTACCAAACGTGGCTATTGCATGGTGCACCCACTCAGGGGTCCATGTATGAGAAAATGCGTGAAACACGAAGAAATTTTAAAACTAAATTAAAATTTATTCAAAATAATCAGCAAAAAATTAAATTAGATATTTTGGCTAAAAGTCATTCGAAAAAAGAGTTTTCTAAATTCTGGAAGTCCACTAACAAATTAAATACCAAGCCGAGTCTCCCTGCAAGTGTCGCGGGTCTGAGTGAACCGAAAGATATTGCCAACCTTTTTCAAAAACATTTCAAGGTTCAGTCTCCCTTGCAAATAGACCCGCGGGTGGTTGATGATGAGGAGAAATTGTCGGGGTCTGGTGAACTTGCCGTAATATTTACAGCTAAACAGGTGGCTACTGTTATTAAGAAAATGACAAGAGGTAAATCGCCTGGCCACGACGGCCTTAGCGTCGAGCACCTGAAGCATGCGGGGACACACCTGTATAGGGTTCTTGCTCTTCTTTTTAATTTATGTCTCAGTCACCGTTATTTGCCGCAGGACCTTATGCGTACAGTGGTGGTACCGATTATTAAAGACAGGACGGGGGACGCCTCTGACGTGTCCAATTACAGGCCTATTTCGTTGGCCACGATAGTCGCTAAGGTCTTGGACAGTTTGCTTGATCAACAGTTGGCTAAACACGTTGAACTCAATGACGCACAATTTGGCTTTACTTCTGGCTTATCCACGGTAAGTGCCATTCTGTGCCTCAAGCAAACTGTTCAATATTATACTTCCCGAAAAACAGCTGTTTTTGCATGTTTTTTGGACCTGTCAAAGGCGTTCGACCTGGTGTCGTACGAGGTACTATGGGATAAGTTGCGGAGTGATACAACACTACCGAACGAAATTACATCCTTGTTTCGCTATTGGTACCACCACCAGAGGAATAGTGTCAGGTGGGCTGAGGCTCAATCGGATATGTACGAGCTGGAGTGCGGGGTGAGGCAAGGGGGGCTAAGCTCACCACGCCTCTTCAACTTGTACATAAACCGGCTAGTCGGTGAGCTTAGCAGCACCAGAGTTGGATGTCATATTGATGATGTTTGTTTGAACAATATTAGTTATGCGGATGATATGGTGCTGCTAAGCCCATCGATCGGCGCTTTGAGGAAACTGGTGGCTATTTGTGAGTCCTATGCAGTGTCCCATGGGCTCAAGTATAATGTTAAAAAAAGCGAACTTGTTATGTTTAAGGCGAGTGCCATGAACTATTCTGCTGGTCCCGGGGTCTCGCTCTGTGGTACTCCCTTAGCATGGGTGACTAAATTTAAGTACTTGGGTCATTGGGTCACTGATGATCTTAGGGACAATATTGATATAGAGAGGGAGCGCAGGTCGCTGGCTGTTCGGTGTAACATGCTGGTTCGAAGATTTGCACGTTGCACAAATCAAGTTAAAGTCACTCTTTTCAAAGCTTTCTGTCAATCATTCTACTCGTGCAGTCTTTGGACCCGTTTCACGCAGAGAACATACAGCGACCTGCGTGTCCAATACAATAACGCGTTTAGGATACTGTTGGGGCTGTCGTGGCGTTGTAGTGCGTCCACTATGTTTGCGGAGGCGCACACAGACGATTTTTACGCCATTATAAGAAAAAGGACCGCCTCCTTAGCCAGCAGGTTACGCTCCGCCACCAACAGTCTCCTGAGCGTGTTCTCAGATCGGTGGGACTCCCCTCTGCTGCGCCACTGGGTGAGGATCCATACCAGTTGATATTTTAAATACTTTTATCTGTTTATTACTAACACTAGTTATTAAGTTATCTTGTTCCTACTAACACTATGGACTTATGTCTGAAATAAAGAATTTGAATTTGAATTTCCAAGTGGCCAGGCATGAAATCATCCAACATTAAGAGTAAACTAGTCGCGAGCTCGAACTCACTGTTGGTCATGGCCAAAAGCACGCTGTCTCGCCTGGCTTCATGTCCGACAGTGCTAGTATCAATAATGAGCAGTTAGACGCTAGTCTAAACGAAGAACGTCTGGTTTTCACGTACAGAAACACCGTTCCAAACTGATAGGTGCGTAAAAAAAATCGAAAAGTGTTTCGGAAAATCGAGTTTTGTGAAAAAAACACTGCATAAATCAATTACAAATAATGTTTATTGATCTCTTCGATAACTGCGCTTTGTCGGTACAGACTTGGTTTTGAAGATTTTACAGGTCTTTTATTATTTATTTACACCCAAAGTTACGTTAAAAATAGCAAGAAAAACGAATCTTTGTTGGCTCATAACTTTTTAATTGCTTATTATTTTACTATTCTGTTTCCGTACAGACACAATAAATAATAAGCCAAAATGATATCATGTTTAATTTTGGATGCACGATGTCAAACAGTGGAGTAATATTCTCCCGAAATTTGTATAGAAAAAATATCGAAAAGTGGCACCTTAAGAACCAAAGAGATTAATGTATAGGTGCCTACACAACTGTTCGGACTTTTTGCGATGTAGTCATTTTGCGACTTAGGTGTTTTGATATGTAGACGTTACGAGATGTGGACTAAATGCGGTGTAGTCATTTTGCGACTTAGGTATTTTGAGATTTAGACTTTTTGAGATTTGGACTAAGAGCGACGTGGTCAATTTGCGATCTAGTCATTCTGATACCAACCCATCAAATTATGCATTCTGTGTTTTGATATCAGGAGCGTGTAAGAATTTGGGTCATTCGAGTAACCACAGTCCATTCACAGTCATTTTAACTTCGATATTGCATTACTGTCAAAATCACAGTGATCTTTATTGTCGTGGCAATAAGGTTGTTGTTGGGTTGTTGCCGTTGCCAAGTCTGTGAAAAGCACAATGATCTTTATTTTTGTTGGAATAAGGTTGCTATTCGGTTGCTGCTGTCAGAGGTAAAATAAATGTGAACGGACTGTAGATGGTGTATGTTTCTTTGGTGTAATACTTTTATTATAGGACACAATGTATTTTGCAGACCAAACTCGGACAGGTGAGGGGTACCGATGCTAATGCAAAAAAAAAGTCTATCCTTCTAAAATTTTCAATTTCATACAACTTATATTTTACTATTTCCTCCAGGACAAAGGCTCCTTCTACCTCGTGTTCGAATACATGGACCACGACTTGATGGGTCTCCTGGAATCCAAGATGGTGGACTTCACAGAATCACACAACGCGTCCATAATGCGCCAGCTTTTGGACGGGCTGGCGTACTGTCACCGGAAGAACTTCCTGCATCGAGATATCAAGTGCAGCAATATACTGATGAATAATAAGTGAGTTTGTATTTGTTTTGGTTCCTTTATTATATTTTTGTTTTTTACTAGCTTTTGCCTGTAGATTCGAAATTATCCCACAGGAACATATGGGGATAAAAAATCTTATGTCCTAACCCATCATGATCTAAGTGCCAAATGTCAAATTACAAATCTGTTTAACCATTAAGGCCGGAAAAGTAATTACATCATACATTTATAATGTTATGTATTATTAGCTTTTTAAAAAATGGCCATAGTTATTCGTTTTCATAGAACTTAATAGTTTTCCCATAAACTTATCGCTGTAGAGACGAGGATAATGGAATAACCACAAGAAGATTTATACCTAAACAATGGGTGAGAATGAGCAGTTGGAAATGAAGGTATATGTCTGGTAAATGGAAATTGGTATACCTTTACGTTGACTTTAATTGAGGCTAATCAAATACTGTACGATAGTACTGTGGATTCTATTGATCTGGGTCTGGTCATCCTCTAAAGCGAAAAATATTGTGGTACCACTATTATTAAAATTATTATTATCTTGACACTTTTTCTAAATGATCATTCCTAACATCCACAGAGGCGAAGTAAAACTCGGCGACTTCGGTCTGGCGCGGCTCTGGTCTGCGGAAGACCGACAGCGTCCCTACACCAACAAGGTCATCACGTTATGGTACAGACCGCCCGAGCTACTGCTGGGAGAGGAGCGCTACGGACCCGCCGTCGACGTGTGGTCCATGGGCTGCATACTGGGCGAACTGTTCCAGAAGCATCCGCTGTTCCAGGTAATGGCATTTACGCAAGTGTGCTCGTGTGCTGAAAATTTTCCAGACATTTTGTGATTACTTACCTACCCAAGTGAAACCGAAACGGAAATCGGTCAATTTTCCGTGGCTCGCTTATATTCACAGAATCAAAGGAAAGGATAAAGGTTGACTTGTAGAAAATGCCTATGGCAATAAGTACACCTCTGTACATGTGTGTGCTTGAATTCTTAAATAAATAATCTAAAAGAATCAATCTGAGAAGTTATAACATTTTGTTTTCCAACTGGCAGGGAACCATCAGGGGAACCTATAGTTTTATTTTTATTTATTTGTTTGTCCTATATCCACAACTGTTTGTTGTTCTAATAACCCACTGTTGGGCAAAGGCCTCCCAAGTCCCTATAGTCATTATCAAGTAATCATTTTTCAGACAGCAAAATGCAGGTGATTTTTAACATTTTATCACAAACCAATTTAGATCACGAATAACTTACATTCTTATTAACACTCACCCTTTCACAGGCCAACGTCGAAATGATGCAGCTGGAGATGATATCCCGAGTGTGCGGGACCCCAGTTCCCGGTGTGTGGCCCAACGTGATCAACCTCCCCCTGTGGCACACTCTCCGCCCCAAGAAGTTCCACAAGCGCTGCGTGCGCGAGCACTTCGCCTTCATGCCGGGCCAGGCGCTCACTCTGCTGGACAGGATGCTGGAGCTGGACCCCGACAGGAGGATCACCGCCGAGGATGCTCTGAAAAGCCCCTGGTTGAAGAATGTGGTGCCAGAGCAGTGAGTTGTGTTTGACTTTGTTTGTTTGGCTTGGCACTGTAGGGAACACACCTGCTGCATTGTGGTGCAGGGGTGTTGTGTCTACCAGTGGCGAAGGGTGAATTTATGACAGAAGTAAGCCGGAGCAAAAAAAAAACTCAGTAAAACATTTCATTATAATATTTCAATGATGAATTGACTATAGAGTGGTTGTGTTCTGAATTTTCGAAGGGAAGCCGGCGGGAATCGAGTTGTATGGTACCTTCGCCACTGGTGTCTACTTAGGACTGCGGAGAGTCTGGTTGCCAAGTTTTGATGTACACATTTGGTGCATCTTGAGTTGTGTCTGCGTTATGTATTGCGGGTTCAATCCCTGCACTAATCATGTGGTTTAATTCGTATTTGATTAGCACAATTTATACGCGAGTACAACCGCTCGGCTCGTGGCCTTTGGATAATGATTCCTAGTCCAATTATCAATGAAAATGGGAGAGGTCTTAAAGTCCAGCAAGGGCAGCTATGGATCATGTATGTTTTGCGCGAGTGCATGTAGGATCACAATGAGCCGATGAATGGATCTTGAAAGCCTCCAACGAGGGATGAGTTCTAAAAGCGATGGCGAATGTGTTTGTCATGAGTTGGCGTTTTGAATAAAATACTGGATCAGCAGCTACGCTAATGGTTTGGAAAACTAACCATAGCTAAAGAACGATCGAGAAATTAAAAAAATTGATTGTAGAATACTTTTTCACCTTTAACTCATTGCATGTGTACATTATAATAGTATAATTGATATCATAATGCATGCAGCTTTGTTTAACGTGTGACCGTACCATCATGTACCGTGGAATACAATCCTAAAAAGCGACTCCGCAATCAAACCAAGAAAGATTATCATCATCTATAAATTTTCAACCATCCATGTTTTAACAACTCACACATAAAGTGACGAAGTCATCTCAGCAGATCGAGAACGTGCAGCAAAACTTATTTGTACACTAACAACATGCTGCCTGATGTCCAAAAACTGTTTAGATCGATTGCATGGCTGTGAATGAAAAAAAAACATGGTTATGATGTATGAGTACATTGGTGAAATCACACGTCAACATGAATGATTGAATTTAGAATTTAATTATAGGTTTGCCCAAAGGAACTGCAGGCAAACTGACAAAATAAACATTGATGCACTGCCCGAAATGACGGCAAGTCCTGTTTAAAAACGCAGTAGTTCCTTTGGGCAAATCTAGTAGAAATACCTGGTAATAGGCTGGGAATATGTTAGGGTAAAGACCTAATAAAAAACTTATCCCTATAGTTATACCAGATGGGATTATCAAACCCCGTGAGTATTGATTATGTATATTGTTCAATCATCCAGGTTTTTTTACTAGTATATGGTAGAAGCCACCATCGACGGACTCGCAGACTAACGTAATGAGACAATTAGTGTGGAGTGAATGAGTGCAATCATAACAAGTTGGTGTTGTTATCATCCTACTGAATCATTTCAGGGCCCAAAAACTAATGGATGTACAAGAACCATATGTCATACATGTTGTTATCCAAGGTTTTATGTACATAAACTATGAGAAGGCCACAATGCAGTCTCAGTGTAAAGCAGAGACACCTATCAACCCGACTTCGCAAGAAATATGTGCTTTTGGTTCTAGGTAATCTGGTAAAGAAAATACAGGGAAGCAACTGGTAATACCAGAAGAAACTACAGTGACACTAAGATGGCTAAATCTGCCGAAATCCTTGACGAGATTGCTTTGCGTCACTGCATCTCTGTAGTTAGATACACCATTAACCCGTCCACCTATTTTCAGGATGCCTGCGCCGGAACTGCCAACGTGGCAAGACTGCCACGAGCTCTGGTCCAAGCAGCGACGTCGGCAGCAGCGCGAGCAGGACCACACGCAGGGCAAGAAACCCTATGGATACCCCGATGACAAGGACCAATCCAAAAACGACAGCCAAGACTATAAAAGTGAGCCTTACAAATCTGAAAGTGGTTTCAAGCCAACCGAACCCTCGCAAGAGGCTGTGGGACAAGTGAAATAGTACAGACTTCAGTGCAAAAGATACTTTCATAAAAGAAGGAAACGGTGCTTACTTTTGACCAATTTTGACGATGTGATCTAGTATAAATTGTTGCCTAGGGTGTGCTCGTGACGAAGTGTGGGTTCCGTGCAAGTGCGGTTATGTGCCTAGTCTAATGTTAGCTTCAATCTCATGTACGGTTAGCTCCTAAGGTGAAGGCTGTGTTCTTCAAGAAACTTTAGCACTATGCTATGCTTCTTGCACAATTTACGAATATTCAGTACAAAATTATAACAACAAAATCTAATGTCCTAACTAAGTCTATTCAGACTACCCACTCCAATATCCGTTATATTGGAGTGGGTAGTCTGAATAGACTTAAATTTCTACATTTTTAATAAAACTCTAATCTTATTATGAAAATTGAATTTAGTAAAGTTTGTAAAGGCGGAACCCTTGAAGCAATTTTAACTTATTGCGTTGAACGTAACGCGTACCAAAATGTATGATAAAATGTTAGTAACCAAAGTATCGCATAGCGCTAGTTACCCGCGGACGGATGTCAGGCGTCCTGTGCAGTTGTGCATGATTGTAAATAATGTAAACTAGATTAATTTTAAATAAGAATAGTTTTGTTTCATTTCAATTTAGCGAAACGACTTGTTTTATTTGTGTTATAAGAATCCTTGTGGTTGTAGCAATAATGTTTTGACGGTTGGCAACACTATGTTCCTCTTATGAAAGCTGGCAACTCTCATTATTCCCACTTCATGTCAGGCACAGTACAAAGTGCCTGAGGCTATGATCTCTACAATACTTCTCTTGCCCCTGTTTTTAATTATGCATTTATGCAATTTTTTTCCTTACTACTTCAATCCTGAACCGTCTTCAAATAAAATATATGCTGTTAAATTTAGAAAGAAAATACGTTTATTTGCGGTGAACATGACGCAAAAAGAGCATAAACACAAAAAATAAAATGTAGGGAAAACATGCGTCACATCCACGCAAAATGGCTGAGCATTATGCTGCGGCCCTATGCAAGACAGAGCCCCAGCACTGGGTTTCAGCGACTGAGCCGGCGCTGACCGGCTGACGTAATGACGTCGCCCGGACTTTGACTTTTAATTTTTTTTTTTGAATTTTGAGAAAGGTCAGTTGCCAGTTATAAATAAATATCAATCTTTGTTGCCAACATAAAATGCAAAATAGAACATAATAGTTTTACATCCTATTCCATTTTGAAGTAAGACCTCATGCTCCTTAATTATAGACAAATCAGTTAAGAGTAAACTAGTCGCGAGCTCGAACTCACTGATGGTCATGGCCAAAAGCACGCTGTCTCACCTGGCTTAGTGTCCGACAGCGTTAGTATCAGTGATGAGCAGTTAGACGCTGGTCTACACGAACAACGTCTAGTTCTCACGCACAGAAACACCGCTTCGAACTGATAGGCGCGGAAAAAAAAATCGAAAAAGTGCTTCGGAAAATCGAGTTTTATAAAAAAACCACTGCTTATATCAATTACAAATAAAGTTTATTGAACTCTTCAATAACTGAACTTTGTCGGAACGGACTTGGTTTTGAAGATTTTACAGTTCGTTTAAATAATAAACGAACTGTAAAATCTTCAAAACCAAGTCCGTTCTATCAAAATTTACGTTAAAAATAGCAAGAAAAACAAATCTTTGTTGGCTCATAACTTTTTAATGGCTTTTTATTTTACAATTCTGTTTCCGTACAGACAAAATTAATAATAAGCCAAAACGATATCATGTTTAACTTTAGATGCACAATGTCAAACAGTGGAGTAATACTCTGCCGAAGTTTATAAAAAAATATCAACAAGTGGCACCTTAAAGAAAGTTTGTCCAATAAAAACTGCCATATTGTATGGGTTCTACAAAAGTAATGACTTCATTTATACACTGCAGAAATAATCGCATGTTGAATTTATTAGAACATATTGCATACCATTGACAGAACATTTTAAAAGGTATTTGAATGCTAAAACAGTCATCTTCAAAGTGTAGCTATTATACTGCTATTGTAAATACTCAATATTTCAGCGCTTTTTAGTGTTCTTTATTCAGGACCAGCACCCTAATTGCGTAATACACTATTACTCTCAATTTGAATCATTTTGAAGCATATTGCTAATCCATTGCTCCATATGTTTGAAAAATGCGTTTGCTCAACAACGTAAATAAAGCAATGAATGTTGTTGTACTGTCAAAATGAAATCCATTGTAGTGTGTACTGATAGTGTGTTAAGCAATTACCCCGCAGGATAAATACATAAAAATGGAAGTCGGCCATTGTCAGTAAATGATGGGGATTGCCAATGACGAAATTAGGTCTGAATTCGATGGTTATGTTAGACCTTGCTATTTTTTAAACTACGATCATACAGAGGTGGATATCAAAAAGAGGAATATTCCCAATAGTCCCCTCTAGCCCTGTCCTCCGGGGTGACAGCTGGGAAAGTTTTCAAAGGGAACAGTCCGCACAAATTGTCACCCCGGTGACAACTGGGAAGACAATTCACAGCTGTCACCACGGAGGACAGGGCTAGAGGGGACTATTCCCAAAAAGAATAAATGAAAAAGTTATCCAATAAAGTAGTTTCGAATGCAATAACAGCAATAATTACAATAATTCTTGTCATAGCTAGACATAATAAGATGGTGTGCGTCAGTCTGTTGATTTTATCATTATAACAACGTTAATGTTTGTAATACTTTAGACGTTTAATGTAAGTCTGGGAGTTCTGTGATTATGTATAAATCGGAATTGACTTGTTTTCATGTCTCATTTGTTTCAAGTACTTGTTATGTATTTAATATTAGGTTCTTGTTGGGTCCCGATTATTTAGCTTATTCACTGCGATATGTATAGTTGCGTTTATTTAATAACATAGATGTAATTTTGCAAAAGTGCCAGGAGCAATCATTAATGTTTTTATACCAAATCTTCCTGCACACATGCTTCATCAACATTTTTATTTAATTCTACATATCCATATCGTTCTTAGTTGGAATAATAGGTCCTAACTAGCAATAATATCGGACCCGACCTAGTTGGCATTTATATTATGTAAGCGTGTATGTATATTCATGAGTTTCAAACACCGGCAGGTGGTCATCAATTAAAAAAATAGTAATATAATATATCATGTTGACTGTTCACAAAATATAAGATTGGATGTAAAGATTAACTTATAACGTTAGCGCCTGCGTTATTGTTTAAAAAAATGTCTGTAAATATGTGCGAAGTTTTAGTTGCGTTTTCTATGAACGCATCTTCCATGAATTAGTCGAAAATGTATATATAATAGAATTATACTTCCCTGCATTTCTATGAGCGATATTGTTTGGTCGAGAAAGCGAAAATTTGCAGTCGAAATATGACTTATTCATTTGCGGATTTGCAAAGATGTGTAGAATTTAATGCAAGCCAACGACAAAATAGAAAAGTATTTAATACCTCAGCCAACTCTACAAGTGTAGAGGCGTGAGGATGCATAAAATGTACATAAAAATAAAATTACATTATTGTGACATTACCCAGATATCCTTTCAGACCATTCTGTAGTCAACAATAAAACGAACTCTGAACATTTTCGCTTTCTTTGACGAACTAAGTATCATAATATCGACCATTTTGTTAAGTCGCCAGCTGAAAGACTATGTTCCCTTGTATTATATTAGCTCTAAGACGCGATGTCCATTGTGTGAATAATCCGGAGTTTCGGAGATAATCGTCGTTTTTTTTATATTTTGTAGGGTGAGCTTATCGAGGGTACTTTGATTTTATTTTGTAAATTGTGTGGGTAATAATTCAGAAATGTTGTATAAGATGTTCCGGTTGGATGTTGTGGGGTTTATTTATAAACGATGATTAAAGGTAAGTGATGTTTAAACTTCAAAAATTTATGGTGAAACAATCACTACTTACTTTTACGCAACGTATATGAATAAAGGTGTGTAACATCAGTGATTATTTGGATCGCCGTCCATAGAAACGTAGATTCAATTTTTAAGGACGGAATTAAGAAATGCCATGGATCTTGGATATATTATGTATTGCTAGAAAAGGCTAAATATATTATTATTGATCGAGTAGTGAAATGAAGTGAATAAAGACAGATTAATGTATGCAGTTATTAGTTCACAGTTGTAACTCAAAGGATGTTTCGTTTTATAGAAAGACTGAAGTAGGCGAACGGACGATTGTCTGTCACTGTAACTCTGGATTGTTGTTATCACATCTATGATAATAATAAAATTGTAAAAATGTACCTAATGTTTTTTAAAATAATTATACTACGATGAAATATGATTTTGTATTTTATTTGATGTAGTTACCATTTTAATCTAGTACAAACCTTGCCTAAACATTTAATTATTTAATAATATTATGACAATAATATTAATGGTATCGATGTGCATTATCAAATTAATTTAAATCATGGAATCAGCAACAATCACTTACAAGGAGACCAACCACCAACAATACATTTTTGAGACAGGAGTGTAAGCACAGATATAAATAGACCACGATAACTCAAGGTATCACGATCTGTATGAAAACCAAGCGGTGCCATTTTTGACTACCTACTATGACGTCACAAGCGCTCTTTCTCACTCACGCTCATCCAGCCAGCAGTACACTGGACTGAGCGCGAAAGTGGCGGCTTACGGTTTTTGAACGTAAGTCGGTACGATTTTTGGCACGCGAAGTAGTTGCTCTTGCGTTATCTAGGTGTATCTACATATACACACATCAAAAGTGTCTAGGGATCAAGCATTTTTATGCGGATTTCTTGAGATTGAGATGTGGCTTTGTAATAAATTTATGATTTTATAAATTTATATGGATCCTTTTTGGTGCATTTCATAATTTGAATCAGGAACTGTGAATCAAATTCGAGTAAAAGATGAAAATCAGCTGTCAATATTTTCCCTATAAAAACATACAACGCATTGAAGACATTATTAGTGCTACTGTTTCCCTACTACTGATTAAAACCAACGTTATTATGGAGCGGCGACGTCATTTAAGCAGGGAAGAAATGCTCAGAGCCGTGGGAATGATAGAAGCTGGTTCCCGGCAACGTACTGTGGCTTTAGCTCTGAATACAAGTCAGAGTGTTATCAGTCGACTTTGGACACGTTACCGAAGCACTGGTACCGTGGCTGAGCGCCATGGAGGACGGTATCGCTGCACCACACGGAGACAAGACCGATACATTCAAATCTTAACTCGAAGAGCTCCAACAATAACCGCCATGATGTTAGCCGTGAGGCTTCATCACTCTTCAGGGAACTTAATTAGACCAAACAGTCAGAAACCGCTTGCATGAAGTGAACCTTCATTCCCGAAGACCGCTACGGGTACCACCTATAGCAATGCACAATCGTAGGATTCGATATCAATGGGCTCTTGAACACAGAAATTGGGCAGAAGAACAATGGCGTTTCGTGTGCTTTTCTGATGAGTCTCGTTTTGGTATGAGACCGGATACAAGACGTATACGACACTGGAGAACCCCTGGACGCCAACAGCGATTAAAATCCTGCCAGGAAGTCCATCCTTATAGTGGTGGAACCATCATGGTATGGGCGGGTATTTGGATCGGCGGAAGAACTGAGTTGATTTGGATCAGTGGCAACCTCAACGCTCAAATTTATGCTGAGACGATTGTATCAGACGTCATCGTTCCTCTACAAGTGCAAATCGGTCCCTTATTGTTGAAACTTTTTAGTTGACAACATGTTTTCAAATTGATATTCGAACATGTGTGTATTTTTATAATGACTTGTGTCATTCTATTGAAAAAATACTTGATAATAAAAATCTTCTCTGTGCAAACAACATTTTTACTTCCATATCCTAGTTATCTAGTTTATTACATCAAAAGGTCATGGACCCAGTTACTAAATTTTCTATCAAGAACCTCTGCGGTCTAGATGACTACTCTACGTGGAAATTCACCATGAAAATGATTCTCATACGAGAAAAGTTGTTCACATATACTTCAAAGTACCCGGATTCCAAAGACTCTACAGCCATTGAGAAGGACCAAGAAGCACTAGCTTTGATTTGTCTTCGTGTGGAACCTACACTTTATGCGTATGTACAAGATTCAAAGCATGCCAAAGATGCTTGGGATAGCTTAGCGAAAGCATTTGAGGACAAAGGCGTAAATCGCAGGATCACCCTCATCAACGCATTGATGGATGAAAAGCTAGAGAAACACTCGTCGATGCATGAATATGTTGCTGCAGTTATGTCTCTTTCTCAAAAGTTGAAGGATATTGCCACCGGATTTGACGATGATCTTGTAGCTGTCGTGTTACTAAGAGGACTACCTGAAGAGTACAGGCCTGTGCGAATGGCACTGGAATACTCTGGGATGAAGTTGACTTCAGATAACGTACGGCAGAAGTTACTACAGGAGGATTCACGTCAAGGTTGTAGTACATCGTCTTCAGCGGACTCGGCATTGGCTGTGTGTAAGAGTAAGAAGCGGAATGGGAACAAAGATTTGTATATGACCAAAGTTAAATGCTTTAAATGTGGAAAAAATGGACATAAGAAGCAGGACTGTCCTGAAGGAAGGAAAACGGGTTTGATCTCAAAACTAAGTGACGTTGCGGTCATGAGCCTGTTTTCATTCAACACCGGGGACTCCTTCAATCCGACGGAGTGGTACATAGACAGCGGGGCATCTTCACATATGTCTTTCCAGAAACATTGGTTTAAAGATTTGGTTATGAATATTGGTATGAGTGATGTGACATGTGCAAACAATGATAAGATTGAATGCAAAGGTAAAGGTGATATCATGGTGAGTTTGAAAGGCCGAATACTTGCTGTGAGGGATGTCATGTATGTACCTGGTTTGCGTGTTAATCTGTTATCAGTGTCTAAATTAGTAGAGAAAGGATGGAAGGTAAGTTTTGACAGAGATGGTTGCAAGTTAATTCACCATTTGGTTCCAGGCCATTTCAAGGGAAAGCTTCTGGCTATCGCAAGTGAAGTCTCAGGGATCTACAAGCTTGAAGGTTGTCAGGCGGTTGTAGATGGGACTGCGTTGGCGTCAGTGAAGGCAGGTAATCCTTTGATGTTATGGCACCGGCGGCTTGGACACGTAAATGAACGAGATTTACGTAAGCTTCCGATTATGGAATTTGGAAAGAGTGTAATGGAGCCTTGTGTCGCCTGTATTAAGGGTAAGGCACATCGTTTACCTTTTCCAGTTGGTGAGGTTGAGAGGGCAGTTGAGAGACTACAACTGATTCACACAGATATCTGTGGTCCAATGTCTGAACCCTCGTACGGTGGATCTCGGTATATGCTAGTTATTTTAGATGATTTTACAAGAAAATCCTTTGTATTTTTCCTTAAATCAAAAGATCAGGTTTTAGATCATTTTAAAATTTTTATAGCTAGTGTAGAGGTTGAAACCGGGCTGAAGGTAAAGTGCATACGCACGGACAATGGAACAGAATTTGTAAACAGGAAGTTTGATGTTTTTCTACGTCAAAAGGGTATAAAACATCAGTTGACCGTTCCCTACACTCCAGAGCAGAACGGCGTAGTGGAGCGAGCAAACCGCACTATTGTGGAGATGGCTCGTGCTATGTTGGCTGAAAAGGGTCTGAGTGTGAAACTGTGGGCAGAGGCATGTAATACGGCTGTTTATACGAAAAATAGGCTGCCTCACAGTGGCAATAATGGTAAGATTCCTGAGGAATTGTGGACAGGGAAGACTCAGTCGCTCGATCATTTCAGAGTTTTTGGAACTAAAGCGTTTGTGCACGTGCCCAAGGAAACTCGGAAGAAATGGAGCCCTAAAGCGGTAGAACATATTTTTGTTGGTTACTGTGAAGAAACCAAGGGATATCGTTTCATAAATCCCAGTAATCCTCGCGTTATAGTTAGAGCAAGAGATGTAGTTTTCTTGGAGGACTCTAAAGCAGCGGTTTCAGAGGATCCTAGTCAGCTCGTAGGCAGCGGTGACAAAGGTGCTGAAGCAATCTGGGAACTTGCAAATGAAGAAGGCCAGTCAGGTTCATCACCTGGTAGTGCAGAAGCTTCTCAAGGGCCGAGTTCCTCAGGTGAAGCTGAAGTATATGAAGACGCGGAAGTGGATTTGGGAGAAACGGGTGATAGCAGAGAAGAAAATGTCGTGGTGGAAAATATTGAAGAAAGTATTAATAGAGGACAGTCAAACGAAGGTGAATGTCGTTATCCTCTACGTAGTAGAATCCGAGAAGGAAATCATCATGGACTTGCATGCTATACAGAAGAGCAGGAGCCTTTGACAGTTAAGGAAGCCTTAAGTCGGGTCGATAAGGATAACTGGAAGGAAGCCATGATGAAAGAGATGGATTCGATGTACGAGAACAAAGTCTGGAAGCTCGTCGATAAGCCACGTGGAGCTAAAGTCGTGGGAAACAAGTGGATCTTCAAGTACAAGTTTGATGCAGATGGTAACAAGACCTATAAAGCTCGACTTGTGGCGAAGGGTTTCACTCAATCCTACGGGGTTGACTACTTCGAAACTTATTCACCGGTCGTGAGAAGATCGACAATTAGATTGCTGCTATCGTTAGCTGTTGAAAAGGATTTGTTCATCAGTCACTTCGATGTGAACACCGCCTTTCTGAATGGTGATTTGCATGAAAGAGTTTATATGCGACAACCGGAGGGTTGCATAGACGAAAACTCGAAGGAAAAAGTTTGCTTACTAGAAAAAGCGATATACGGCCTCAAACAAGCTTCACGGTCTTGGAATGATAAAGTAAATGAAGTGTTATTGTCTTTGAACTTCAAACGCTGTGACTTTGATAGCTGTCTTTACAAAAATAATAATTTTTATATCGCTTTATACGTTGACGATTTCTTATTATTTTACAAAGACAAACAGCAGAAAGAAGTTTTATTAGACAATCTTTGTAAACATTTCAAGATTAAGGATTTAGGGGAAGCGAGACAAGTTTTAGGTATGTCTTTGCATAAGACGGATACTGGAATATATTTGAATCAAGAGAGACTTATTTCGAAGATCTTGGATGAATATGGTATGTCTGACTGCAAACCAGTGAAAACTCCGATGGAAATGAATTTCTATAAAGTCTTGGCGGAAGGGGAAGGAGGTAAGCTATCCTGCCAAGACTCTCGTAGTTATCAAGCGCTCATAGGGTCGATGAACTATTTGGCTTGTAACACACGCCCGGATATTGCGGCTGGCACAGTATAACTCATGTTGTGAAGAACATCATTGGAAAGCTGCTAAACATATCTTGAGATACCTTAAGGGTACAAAGGATCTATGTTTGATATTTCTCAAGTCGCCGGTGCAGGACATCACGGGATTCGTAGATGCTGACTGGGGAGGGAACGTCAAAGATAGGAAATCTTATTCAGGATTTATTTTTAGATGCGGAAATTCTTTGATTAACTGGGAATGTCGGAAACAAGCGTGTGTGGCACTGTCGTCAACGGAAGCCGAGTATATTGCACTTTCGGAGGCAACCAAGGAGGCAGTTCATTTGCGACAGCTGAATGCATTTATAAGAGGTGAATATCTTGTTTGCATTTTCGTAGATAATCAGAGTGCTATTAAACTTGCGTACAATCCTGTAGCGCATAGAAGGACAAAACATATAGACATAAGAGCGCACTATGTCAGAGATTGCATTGTCAAGAATGTTGTACGTCTGGACTATGTGTGTACGGAAGATAACCCAGCAGATGTGCTGACAAAACCATTATGTCGTGTGGCATTTAATAAATGTGTGTGCGATTTGAGTTTGGGTGTGTCTGGTGTGGTGTGATGTGAGGATATCTGATGATGGATGTTGTTTGAGGGGAAGTGTTGAAACTTTTTAGTTGACAACATGTTTTCAAATTGATATTCGAACATGTGTGTATTTTTATAATGACTTGTGTCATTCTATTGAAAAAATACTTGATAATAAAAATCTTCTCTGTGCAAACAACATTTTTACTTCCATATCCTAGTTATCTAGTTTATTACATCAAAACTTATTTCAGTTAATGCATGATAATGCACGACCGCACACCGCAAGAGTTGTAAGACAGACTCTCGCCGCAGCTAACATCAATGTCCTGCCCTGGCCTGCTCAGTCGCCAGACTTGAACCCGATTGAGCATGCATGGGATATGCTACAGAGAAGAGCTCTGCCGAATATGGAGGGTATCCAGTCGCAAGAAGACCTTTTTTTGTTGTTGCAACGAACATGGGCGGCCATTCCACAGCGTGATTTGGATGAACTCATTTTGAGTATGCCAAACCGATGTTCTTGTGTTGTTAGTGTTCGCGGTAGAAACACGGATTATTAATTGTTTAAGTTACCCAATAAAATTTTAGAGAAAACTGTTATTTCAGTCTTTTTTTCGAACTTTTGTGTTAGTGGTTCAAATGTCAAAAATCCCTTTATTAGGAAAATGGCAAATTTCTTTATTAATGCAAAGGTGACTTGGTTTATCGTTACTGTGACAAACGAAAACACTTTATTTGATGAATCCTTAAAGAAAATTAATTAATATCAATCTGGAGAAAAGTTATTGCAAAAATATATGTTGATCCCTAGACACTTTTGATGTGTGTATCTGTGTCTGTAAGGGTATGGAACCTTAACCGTTGTAGCTACAGGGAAACGGTATTAGAAGACATTTTAATAAGGATTCACAGATTTAAGAAAATGTTTACCTACAGTCAGTAAGAAAATAGAAAATTTTCACAAAAACTTTGCTGGCAATCGATTGTTTCTTATAACGATCAAAAACTGAGTTTATCACCACAAAAAATCTAGCCTAAGGTGGATACGCGGAGACGCATGTCCGTGAATCCACCCTAGGCCCCTTTGTTCTCTGTGTTCCCGTTGAGTTACACCATTTTGTGTTACACTGTTAGCCAAGAAAATGACCGATTAGCTACGAATAAGTAATAAGTCAGGAAGTCTAATTCAGAACAAATTCCACAGAAAAAGTGGCCCTACTTCAAACCAAAACGACGTATGATTCAAAATACGAATCACTTCCGAGGTTACAAAAAGACATGCTTGGTGATTGGTTTAAATTCAGAACGAAAGCCGGGATTGGTTCTCGCGCGTGCTGCAATATCTGCTATGACAGTTGAGTCAAGTGACGTGGACGATGTTATGCAATAAGTGCACCGGACCAAGTCAATAGTAAAAGAATATTATTGTACAATGTTTATTTTATAATATATTTTTGTTTTTTTTTTTGGGTTACTTTTTACAATCCAATGAACTCTATGTCCTGCGAAATATGATTAATTTATTAAGTTTTTGTCTAGAAGACATTAAAAGAGAATCTTTCAAACTGGTAGGTACAGCAGTTTTGTGTAACATGGTATATGCTTTTAATGATTTATAAAAATATTTTTCGTCAAAATGAACGGAACATACTCTGCTGGCTTTCACAGGCATTCAGTCGTACTGTGTAGTGTCTTTCTAGCTTAAATGAAGCTATACGCTTATTTTGACGAATTGGTTCGGCAGGGAAACTAAAAGAAAACAAAATAAGCAAAATAGAATAATATTTCATCAATAAGAAAAGATAAATTAAATTGGTAAAAAATTTACTGACTTCATTTTGCATAGTATTGACCACCTCGGTTTGATAACGTATTTGAACATCTTTGAATATAATTATAATTTTGCTACTATTTACCAGTGAAAAGTGCTCCCTGGACATTTTAATCTTGTATGGCTCCTGCACCACTCCACAACACATGCTGGCATGATGATTCACAGCTGTAGTTCACCATGATAAAAACGAAAACGTACCCGAAGTGCTCGCTTGCAAGAAAAATGTCCGACTGATGACGCGCTGGGTACAATTTTTAAGCCCCGCCTACTTGGGCCTAATATTTGTTTGGTAATTTTTTTATCGCAGTTACATTTCCTGACTTATTACTTATTCGTAGCCGATTAGTAACACTATAAACTCCCGGTCGTCCCTGCCCCGTCGTCCCCCCACTAGGCACATTTTAACAATCCCGTGAAATCTTAAAGAAATCCCCATTATTGCATTTTGACTCTCGGACTATAGCGGAACGAGTGGGATATAAAAAGTTCCGATCGTCACCACTGGGGAAGAACTAAACTTTTTTTTCTCATTCGTGCCCAGTCGGGACGACGGGGCGGGGACGACCGGGAATAAACCCCTAGGCCTAGTTGGATAAACGGAACATGCTTAGGGTGGATTCTCGGACCTATGTTTCCGCGTAGGTAAAATAATAGCCTACCGACCGATTTCGATCACGGTGGCCAATCTCAACGGAGATTAGCCAGGTACGCAGGAGATATTATAGTGCACAAGTGTGCGCGCAGACAGGTGCACTGTCTCTTCCCTTACTCTCATATTCCGATGGGACGGCAATCCGTCACGACCGGAGAGAGATCAGGCGCAGGACCAACGGCTTAACGTGCTTTCCGAGGCATGGTGGTATCACACCGCCAACTTCCAAACTCCGGGCTGTTACTAAGAAATTTCTAACGGAAAACTCAATAACACTGCCCGACCCGGGAATCGAACCCAGGACCCCATACTCAGCAGTCGCGTTTGCGATCTCGAGACCAACGGGGCAGTTCCGCGTAGGTATCCACCCTATGATTGTAAAACGGAATAAACGCAAAAATTATCAGACCAACTGTTTGAGCATAAGAAAAGTCAGAAATCTCAAAAAAGCTTTCCTAAGCATATATTTTCATGGAAAATGAGACTCCAACTTACTTTTTTGTGTATCATTAGAATATTCATATAGGTAATCTAATAATCAAAAATAAAAACACCATGTTTTATTAAAATACGTTTATTTAAAATGACTGCAAAGGAACTGGCTTATAATAAACAAGGCACTTACCTTAAAAATATGGCCATTAGTACTGCCACGGAGGCCTATTGTGTACCTACTAAGAATAATAGTTTGACCGAAAGGATAAATTATTTTGTATAACGAATGGCTTCCACTTGAATGTAATAATGTAGATAGAATTTATAGCACAATAGGCCTTCATAAATTCAGTACCTAATGAATAGCAATGGCCCATGTGAATTTTATTTTAGGCCATGTCATCCACCCACAATGATCCTTATTATCTTTATAAAATACATTCATTGTAACATTAATTCAATTATTCAAATTGTTTCCTTATAGTAGGCACCTTTGATTCAGCTTAACCATTATAACAAACAAAACGAAATGTGTCAATTATAATTATGATCAACGTATAGTGGTTTTTTATTTTAATTCTATAAAGTTTTAAGTAGCATTTTTCAGTAATTTAGAAAACCTTTGGTCCATATACGACTAAAGCTTACAAACGCTTTCTATTCAGCTACAAAGGTAAATATTTTATAATTCAATTATTTACAAAAATATTTTTAAACGATTTTATAATTTGTAATATATCTGCAATAATTGACACATTTCCCACGATACCTAGTTTTATGGCATACAAAAAATATTTAGTACTTTGTACGTAAATCTCATGAAGATTATATCACATCAAATACATAAACACTTCATTAAAACTGTTATATATTAGGTATA
Source organism: Globia sparganii (assembly GCA_949316385.1). Classification (NCBI taxonomy): domain Eukaryota; kingdom Metazoa; phylum Arthropoda; class Insecta; order Lepidoptera; family Noctuidae; genus Globia; species Globia sparganii. The sequence goes on along the minus strand of OX438668.1, from coordinate 3,093,542 downwards.
ACATTTTCATAAATACATAATTATTTATATCATCAATTTATTAAAAATATAATACTTACCCAAGTTTAATATTTGTAATTTTATTGCGTGTTATAGTTATGTTCTCTAGGTATGAAAAATGAATAATTTCTTGCATAAAAAAAAAATATTTTAACACTACACATAGAGCACGTAACTATAAAAAAAAAAACAGAATAATAAGGAATAAAAAATAAGTACATAAACAGAATGTAATAATCATAATAATTATTATAAAAACTTAACGTTCAATAGTCGTTGTTCGCTTAGCTTATTGCCAAGTTAAAATTACCAAACATTACTTAGGTATGTGCCTGCCATTCCTAGTGAATTATATAAGTAGGTACCTAGTTATTTCCAGGACTACAACTAAGAAAGGTTTCAGCCAAGAACTGATTTCAATATTGGAAATACCAGACGAAAGTTGGAGGGTAGTATGATATTTTTAACATTTAAAATGCGGGTAGTTTCTCTTTATCCTTGTAAGGATCGTATGGTTGCTATTTACAATGCGGCAGGCACTTTACAATTGGTGCTAACAATAAATACTATGCAATACGAAATGGAATAGTTGAAGTTAATTCTACGTACAGTAACATCGTTGTTTTGTATAGTTTACTAGTTTGTTGAAATATCGGTCCGCTCAGGGGGATGCGATCTGAAAAATAGAAAAAACTTAATATCTCGGAATTTAGAAATAAAAAGTCATCCACACCGATTTTCGGCCATGGCTACCAAATATCGGCGGAGATCAGCCTTCGGCGCGGAATATAATTATTATAGTGCTCAAGTGTGTGCGCAGACACGTGCATTTTCTCTTCCCTTATTCTCATAGTACGATGGGACAGCAATCCGAGGTGACCGGAGAGAGATCAGGTGCAGGACACAGCGACACGTGTGCGAGGCACGGGGGTATCACACCGTCAACATCCAAACTCGGGACTGTTACTAAGAAATTCTCAATGGAAAAATTGAAAAACCCCATGACACTTTGCCCGACCCGGAAATCGAACCCACGCTCAGCAGTCGCGCTTGTGACCACAGAGTACTTTTCTTGTGACCACTAGACCTACGGAGCAGTCTAACTAAAATAAGGCTTAGGCTTTTTTTTATCGAAGGTTTCTGCGTTATTAGTGCGAAGATTGGATTAGGTCTGTGAATACCTGGTAAATGCATTTCTTATTATTTTATTACCTTAAAGCTAAGAACTTTAAAAACCTAAGCTGGTGACGAGCAGAAGATAAGTATAAAGCCTTTTGACAATCGATTCTGCGTGAGCTTTTCACAATCGATTCTGTTTAACGTAATTCGACCCTATCCCACCTCAATCCTACTTAAAATTTTTCATCATTATTCAGCCCATCCACTGTTGTACACACAGCTACACATCAAGCTATACATTTCCAGTTTTAGTTGACCTCGCACTGTATAGGCCCCTGTGCCTCCTGCGACCTTCACCAGACCTCTGATCCTTGTGAAGGGCTAACTTTGGGCATCTTCCAGTACGAGCTCTTCTTACTTATCCAGCAGAACTGTTAGGAAGTAATAAATTTATACGTACGACGAGCAGGTTTCCGCTCTTGGCGCGGTGTATGTTGGCCTGCGGCCCGTTCTGAACCTCGATGGTGCCGCCCTGCTTGCCATTCACCAGGTTATGCGCGATGCTGCAAGTGGATACAAACGTTTTAGATTTATAGCATTAGATAAAATTAATGATGAGGAGATCACGCTTAAGTCTGGCTTGTATCAAATTGGGGAAGATAAAAATGACTGAACTATGGAAAATAAGTAAGAAACAATGAGTAAGTAATGATCATAGAGAGGTATAAGGAACAGGATGTAGTTCACTCATCCTTCATAGAAAAGGAATTATCCTCTGACCAGATGGGTGTCGTGTCTGGTGGGCTACTGCCCGACGATTGATGTTGGGACGTTGTAATATGCTAGTTTTTAGGTTTTTTGTGCGATGAAGGATTTTGCGTGTCGTCAGTATGATGCGCTTGATAGTTCGCATGTGGCGATGTAGATGTCGCCACAATCACAAACAATTATATTGGTAGGTGGGGAAGATTCGGGTGATTGCTTGCTGAAGGGCGGTAGTTATTACTATAAAGTCATGATTAGAAGAGATAGGCGCCTGTCTTCTCGGTCTGTTATAATTATTATAACTAAGATGTATAAGCAGATGTTCCGTCGCGTCGGTTATTATAAAAATATTTACATGTTTTTATGTTCCTTTGAAAATGTGGGTAGTTCAAGCTGTAAGTCGACAACTGCTTTGACCTCTAACATTAAGATGAAGATCTTATGATTGTGTTAACTTACGTCCTGGTGTCGACGATCTCGATGATATCGGGCTTCTTGGTGTAGTCGGTCACGATGGTCAGCGACTCGATCAGGTGGGTCACAGAGATGATCAGGTCTCCCTGGAACATAAATATTATAAGTTATTTCGAATTAATGTCTCTATTAAAAGTTTAATGCAAACAAGTCTAGGCTAGATTTTGAAACACTTTTAGTAGTAGGTTTTAGCTTTTAAAACTATCTAAAAAATAATTTAGTTGGTTTACTGGGTATTTGCCGCAAATAAACGTATTTTCTTTCTTTCTTTCTATTCCAAAAATAACAAAATTTGGAGTGGAGCGTCTCACCTCACCATTTTTGCTGCGAAGATGCTTTGCCATGTTCCCGTTTGTAAGGTATGCCTAAAAGTTTCGGTGTGATAACAAGCAAATGTGATATTTCCGCTGCCTCGAAGATGGTAACGCACAGTAAAGCTTCCAGTATCGATGTCCAAGGTGTCACCCACTTATACCATCAGATGAGTTGCCTCTTGTCAAACAACCCATTCATAAAAATATAGGTAGATTTTCTACGCACCTTATCCTTCTTCAACTCCTGCGGGATCTTGATCAGCACGAGCGTGTCAGTCTCGTTAGTGACCACGACCCTCAGCTTGTCGAGTGGCAGGCGATGCTTGAGCTTGTATGTCTTGCTCTTGGAGGCGTCGAGCACGTACAGCGCCTTGTCCGACGCGAGCAGTGCGCGCTCGCGAGGCTTGTAGCCGCGCCGGTCGTACTTCACGGCCAGGCACGAGTACTGGGGCAAGGGAAAACTGGTTAAGCCTATCGATTCTATAAAAATAACATAGGTGAAGTGAACTATCAATGGAGGCAATCCCTAACATCAGGTGGAATGACAGTTTTTTTTTTTTGTGGATGGGAAATCATCAAATGACCCCTCCCGCTCAGGGTGGAGCAGGAGAGAGTGTCAGACTCTTACTGACTAAAACCCACCCGTGTTCCTTCCTTAGCCCTTCACTGGTTGTCTAAAACCGACCCCGGTACAAATGCTGTATCCACTAGCAGGAATAGCGCCGCCAGTAGCTCGCAGAGCGGTGGCAAGCTCTAGCGAAAGAGCCAAAATGGTCACCGACGCTCGACACCCTTTGCATGACAACATCCTTGTGCCACAAAGGCTGAAAAGCCGAAACAGTTTTTTAAAGTGTGTCGTCCCGCTCTCTGAAGAACCATCACAAGAGAGACTGAAGTTGTGGCGAGACAGTGCTTCCTTACCCAAACCGTTCGTTCCACCCTCTGAAGTCCTCCCACCTGGACATGAGTTACCTTGGGTAACCTGGAAGTCTCTAAACAGACTCCGGACCCAGGTTGGCAGAAGCAAGGAAAACCTGTTCAGGTGGAGATTCATAGACGACTTCGCCTTGGAGTGTAAATGTGGTGCTGTTCCACAAACGATGGGACATTTAGTATCGTGTCCTGCGTGTCCAGTCAGTTGCACGTTACAGGAACTGATGGACGCTGGTGATGGCGCCAAACAAGAAGCCGAATTCTGGGCCGAGTCCATTTCGATTGCTATCGACACGCTAAGAAGAAGAAGCCCTTTATGTTCCGGGGCAGCGGTAACCCTTTCGGACAATCCCGCTGCCCCGGTGGAATGACAGCTCACTTCACCTTAGTTTTCACGGTGAGATTTTTACAGAATAGCAAGTACTTAGTCTTAGCATTTTTGGGTAAAGAAAATTCCTGTTTGCATTCCACATCGGGGAAATGAGGATAAGCTGGTGGGGTTCGTACGGTACGGACCCAAAGAAAATTCAGCCGTGGTGAGCCTACTACATCTATTTTTATAGAGAGATTCTCAGAGCTGCTAATTCTTCGTGATCCTCAGCAACTTGACACAACTAAAGACAACGGATTCTTACATTCTTCTTTATTAATAATAATCAATTCCCGCGCGGAACAAATATTTCTATGACCTACAAGTAGTGGTTCCGGGTCTGGCTGTTTGTGTATGTGAGTTTAAATGTTTGTAAACGCACCCACGATACAGTAGTAATTTCTAGTGTGGGGGGCAACGTTAAAAAAAAAATAAGATTTTTTGATGATTATTGTGACTGGATCCAAATGCAAAGTGACGGCTACGAACTTGCTAGATCATGGCTTTCAAGACTTTAGTTTCAGTGTTTAGGATACCAAGTATATAGCTAAGTAGTCAAATTCTAAATCTTTAAACCAAATATCATGAACATCATTTCCATGGTTTTAGGCGTCCTGGTGTAGAAAATGGGTCCATTATAAAATTGCTACACTCACAATAAGCTGTTCGCCAGTAGGCCAGGACGGAGACGCCATGAAGGTGTTCCTGAGTGTCTGATGCTCTGGCGTGAGTCTGTCGACCTGGAAGCGCTCGCCCACGCTGGCAGGATAGCTGTTCTTCTTGCCTATAGAATAAAATCAACGTTATTAAACGAAAGAAATTCTAAATCCAGATTTTAAAGATCAAATAAATAGTTCTTTGCTACCAGGTATTATGAATCTAGGGAAGATCAAGAAACTAGAATTTGTTGGTATAGGAACTCAAATAATTAGGCTGACAAATATTATTATATTTAGATGGTTTTAAGTGTCTATACGGGTAATTAAACCGTCAGAGAAATAGGACGCACGCGCCCAATTTGCTCCGATCGATGGAAGGCATAAAAGACGAATTATGTACTTAATTATTATAATTATACCAGCCCTAACTTTATTATCATCATCTTTTTTTGTTCTATTTCTATTTCCATTCATGTCTATTACCCAATTAATCCTGGGAGAATATGTCGAGTGTAGCTTCCAGATTATCCAATTGAATTCGTTTTTCCAAATCAAGGAAGTCTAAACACAAAAGCATACAACATCTTTATATCTTACATTCAGCAATGAACTACAGCAAGTAATCCAGTCCACTCACCCTTAAACATCCTCTCAGCGAGCACCTTCAGCTCAAACTGTTTCTTATCCTGCGGCGACAGAGCCAGGCGGTACTTCCTCGCGAGGTGAGCTCTGTGCAGCCGATGCAACTCACTGGAGGCCTCCTTACAGGTAGCCGGGCAGGGAGGCCACGACAGGTCCAGGACCTTCGAGGGGAGCTGGGTGGCGAGCCGCTTCAGCCAGTGCACCTTAGCGATGCCGAGGAAGCGACGGTTTTCCGCGGTCTCAGGGCCGTTGCGGGTGATGAAACCTGGTGAGGGAGATTTGGTGTTATAGGTGTTTCTATGCCGAGAGAGTAGTTGTAAAATTCCCAAAAAAAGCCTTGAGGAGATACTTTTGCTAAGATATTCTGTTTTAAATGTAAGCTTTACTTTGTTTGTCTAATGCCTAGCACGATTAAGCAATACAAGTCTATTAATAGCAAAATACATTAGCCTTACAATTGTTAACCTATCTTCGACACTCAGAATATTGTACAACGTGCCACTATAATGACGATTTTAATTTAACACACGGGTAGAGCTAGTGGGCAGTAATCACAAAAAACTACCGACTTCCAAAAAACACTACAAAGTGAAAAATAACTTTAATTTCGGAAGTCGTTGTTGTTGGTTCCGCATTTCCTTTTATTGACACCGACTTCCGACATTAAAGTTATTTTTCGTTTGTAGTGTTTTTTGGAAGTCGGTTGTTTTTTTTTTTGTAAAAAAGTTTTTTATTTTTCACTTTTTAGTGGGCCAGTTTGTAACTTATCTAAGTTACAATAGCCTAATGTCAACTGCTCATCACCTTTTACAAAATATTGCTTTTCCCGATGCAGGGACGTTAATTGTTAAGGAGTTCTCCTTGTAAGAACCAGGAGAACTGGAGCTGATTGAGAAGTCACTACTTATCAGCTCCACTTCACGATACGCATTATGATTAGCAACCACATTAAAGTACCTAATCGAATCGCAAACCGTGAAATATTTATTATTGAGTAGTTCCGATGGCCATCTGTGGTCTTCATCATCAGTTCCACTTCACCGAATGGTGCTTTTTGAGAGCAAATGCACGAGTTACTATAAGGTGCAACGCAGACGGCACACTTTTTGTGCGATCCAGTCTGCGGCGCACAAAAAGTCTGCATGGCGCGCAAAAAGTCGGCCGCGGATTTTTCACAGACTCAACGCACACGACGCACATCTTCGATCATTCTGTCGGCAGAGCTTTAGAGGTGCAACGCAGACGGCACACTTTTTGTGCGATCCAGTCTGCGGCGCACAAAAAGTCTGCATGGCGCGCAAAAAGTCGGCTGCGGATTTTTCACAGACTCAACGCACATCTTCGATCATTTTGTCGGCAGAGCTGTAGGGACGTAGACGCTATGGAAATCGTGCAGAGATCGCGAGGTATTATTTTGATAATAAATCGCGCCATGATAATAGATCGCGTGCGCTACGTCCACCCCTAGCAAATGCAGATTGCCGACTAAAGTGTGCGCCGTCTGCGTTAGCGCGCGTTGAAGCAAACGTTCCATTTTTTTCACACACTTTTTGTGTGGAGCGGCGCGGCGTGGCGCGGCGCGGTCTGCCCGAATTACACGGATTTTTTGTGCGCCGGACTTTTTGCGCGTCGTGTGCGGTACTGCATATAATTGCATAGGTTCTATTTTCACAGACTAAAAAGTGCGTCACGGATAGTCTGTCGTCTGCGCTGCACCTAAGAAATACCCAAATCGCTATAGGTGTGCCTACAAAATTTGAGGGATTCCCTCGATTTCCATGGGATTCCCTCATCAGATTCCGATTTGGTGACAATGGGACCATCTCGGGAGCATACCCTTTCAAACAAAAAATAAATTTTGAAAATCCGTCGAAAATTGGCGGAGTATTCGATGAACAAACATACAAAAAAAAAAACATACAATCATCCGAACATAGTACCTCCTCCTTTTTGTGAAGTCGGTAAAAACGATAATAATTCGTTATTTGAAAACCACCGCCTGCGGCGCTCGCTGACATATATGGCTCTCTCTCTTTCCTTCAATTCGCCTACTCTTTGGACGTTATTCGTTTCAAGGCTGAATTTTCCAACGCCAGAAAATTTTATCGGGGGAATAATTTTGAATATTTGACAATACTTCCATAAGAAAACTCTCAGACGTCAATTATATTCCACGAATAAAAATTATCTGTCGAAAAATGCGATGGTATAATCCGTGACCCCGGCAAATGGCCCCTGCGCTACAGTTCATAGAACAGGTTGCTCCAAGATGCTATTTTAGTAAATTTTAAATAATTATTCATGAAATTAAAATGTATTCATAAAACGAAAACGCGAAACAGTCGGTGTGTTAAATAAATGTCGCGCTGTATAATAGGATATAACAAACCTAGGTTTAGATTATTTTTTTCATCCAGGATTACATAAGCAACTCAATTTTTATAGTATTATCTATTCAGGACAAAACACCTAAATACTTCTTATCCGATGTATAATGCGAAGTAGTCGAAGCAAAACGCACGCAAGCGACTGCCTCGATGGTCTAGTGGTCGCAAGCGTTACTATTGAGCACGAGGTCCTGGGTTTAATTCCCGGGTCGGACAAAGTGTTAGGGTGTAGAGGGGTGTCTGGCATTTCTCAGTAGCTGCCCGGAGTTTGGATTTGTGCCAGTTTGATGGCAATAGGCTCGTCCCTTGTTACATGGGACCTAAATATAACTGACTAAGGCCCGGTATCCACCAAAGCGGAGAGGAGACGAGAGGAGATGTGTTTTGAATAACCAATCAGATTTCGTTATTTTCACATCTCCTCCCCGCGTAACTTCGGTGGAAATGGATCAAGCGGAGAGGAGAGGAGATGTCGCATTTTGCTATAGAATTTTATGCCGCCAGCGAGCAAGTGGTACGGCAGAGCGGAGATGTGTGTAGTGGGGCGGCCGAGCGGGCGGCGGCGCCCGCGCTCGCAAGATATATATACTTTTGTAACGACGTGCGTCGCCTTCTTTTCGTAGACAGCACTTGACTGATTTCGAGCTCTCACAGCTCACATCTCCGCTACGCACAGCTCACATCTCTCCGCTACGCATCTCCTCTCCGCTTTGCTGGAAATAACCTGCCAATTTCGCAGCACATCTCCTCTCGTTTCCTCTCCTCTCCGCTTTGGTGGATACCGGGCCTAATGTGGGTGTATGTATATAGACGCCAGCACATCAAGCTACTAAAATTTCAAATTTTGTAAATCTCACCTTTAATAAACGCCCTGATGATCATCGCCGCCTTCTGCCTCCTCGCCTTCAGCCGCTGCGCGAGGAACCTCCTCACCCACTTCTGTATGGTGATGGCTGCGTGCTTCATCTTGAGGTACTGCTTTCTCTGCCAGTACCCTCGCCATCTGCTCTGAATGATGGTCGCGATGTCGTTCTTCTTTAGCTGGTAGGCGTCTTCCGTCTCGAAGAGTGTCTTCGGGAAGCGGATGAAGATCTTTGTGCTAGAATTATTGGAGTGTTAGTGGGTGATTGGATTTCAAGTTTTTTATTTTTTTCATTTATTTATATAATATACTTTATTGTACACCAGAAAATACATACATAACAAAAAAATCAATAATTACTACAAAACATACAATGGGCGGCCTTATCGCTTTCTGCGATCTCCTCCAGGCAACCTTGGAATGGACAGTGATTGCGTGGATATAATAAAAATGGTGTTGTCATGCCCGGTTTCTGAAGAATTCTTAAACGAAGTTTAAACTTTCAATAGCTATTGATTTGACAATTCCTTCCTCTGTTTTTGAGGTTCTCAGATAAACACTCGATAGTAATTCACTCGACTTTTAAGCTAAATTCTTCCATAATGACGCGTACAGAAACACGATATTGAACCAATAATCACTATCGAATGTATAAAATCCGTTTAAAAACCTCAGAAACCGGGCATCAGTGGTGCATAATAATATACAGTAGTAGATACATAGATAATATAATATATACAGGGTGTCCCTGGAAGTATGGATCAAATCGAATAGGGGCGTGGGCAAGGTCATTTCCAAACTTTTTGATCCTGAGATTGAGAATTATTTTACGGTTTAAAAGTTGTGGACAATTTTTTTTCAATCGTTTCGCATAGTGCTCAAAGAAAAAAAAATCATTAAAAAAACTATCAGGGCTGTCTAAAAAACTTAAATTGACAGTTCCTGGTACTAGTTTTTAAAATGATTTTGTTCTTTGGGCACTATGCAAAGTGATTGAAAATAACAAAAGTTGGCGATTTAATTAATTAATTAGGTAAAAGTTGTCATTTATGTAAGCTAAGACAGTATAACAGCAATACTAAGGTCTATTCAAATTTATGTTGGCAATTGATGTTCTTTCAAGTTAAACAAATATCAACTTTATTTCAATGACAATTAGGTTGATTTTAAAGTGACTAGCACTATTGAAAAGTAATTTTTTTGAAGTTGTACCGCAAACTGAACTTTATTGTGTAGGAATTAAAGTTATTTTTCCATAAAATCATATTTGTTTACACATTTGGAAAATAAATCGCGAATGCAGATTAGGTACTCACTTGCCCATCCTGTAGTCTTCCTTCTCGAAGTTGAGCACGTTGACAAGCTTCTGCACGCCGTCCCGCGCAGGCCCGCGGTGATGCGGCCACGTGTCGCTGGACAAGCACTTATACCTGACGGACAAGGAAAAGATTTCTCATTTCAAAAGTAAAGAATCGGTAAAAAGCTTGTAGAATAGAAAGCTTCCAGCACCCTAATTGAGTGCACCCCGCTTTCAATCTTACTCTGAATCATTTTGGGAAGGATATTGCTATACCATTGCTTCGTATGTTTGAAAAATTTGTCTGTTAAACAACGTAAATAACGCAATGAATGTTGTTGAACTGTCAAAATGACACGCATTGATTGCTATTGATAATGTGTTACGCAATTACCGTTGAGCAATATTTCGGAATACTGCTGCGATTCGTATGATACAAAGAATTTATTGATTTAAGCGCCGTTTAGCAAATTATTTATTTTTATCACATTTTTGATCGTGTTCTTTGGTGTGCGGTGGTTTGATTTTTAATAGGGCAAACCGGGTTTCTGCCTTGTATCATGTACCGTCACTGACCCTAATAATGATGTGGCTTAACACGTAAAATTGTCTAAGATGCCTCTGCGAGTTGGCTTCGGCACCCCGTACGCCTTCCAAAGATCCGGGACGCCAGGGATCCCTAGATGTACCTATCAAATAATATGGCAAAAAAAATCGGTTGTCTGTAAAGTCGGTTTACTGACGATAGTTGAACGTGACAACGTCATAAGAAAATACTAAAAAAAAACTTTTTTTTCATTCTTTTTTTTTTTCTTTCGATTGTGCCTCTTTGTCGCTCGTTCCGCGCTCTCGCTTGCACTTCAAGCCTTAAATGGAACGCCTCAGAGCGAGGTAACGCCGCATGACGTCATGTTTTTTCGTGCGTGCAGCCAGCTTCATCGAATTATAAGACGTTGTCACGTCAAAAATTATCGATGCACTCTGTCAATTTTCCTTTAAATTGTTAATAAGTTAACAAAAGTTTAAAGCTCTTCGCAATATATCTATTTCCGACAGTATTGATATTGGACAACGACATCGTACCTCTCGAGGAACGCCTCATAGGTTCTCCTGTACGCGAAGCCGGCACGGCGCACGCGCAGGTTCTCCATCAGACCGAGGTACTTCACTTGATGGGATACTAGCTTGTCATCAAATTGCACTGGAACAAACACACATTTTTAGTATTAGGTGCCTACGTAATCACAATTTCATTTTAAATTTAGTATTTACAAGCGGCCCGCCCCTGATTCGCACGGGTCCAATTTTTTTTTAGAATTTGCGAAATTTTGTTCCATACAAACCTTGTATTGGCAATACCGAACACAACAAAAAAAAAAAATTATCTTTGGTGTCGTCATTCGGAAGTTATGCGCCTATAGACATTTCGACGAATTTGTTTTAGGTATGTCAGGATTTAATAGATACTTAATTTAAGAACAAAAATGTACAGAGGCGGATTTTACTTTCTCTTCTCGCTTCCACTTCGATTGGAACAGGCTCAGCGATCATCAATTTGCAAGAAAATATGGTTTTTTTTTACCAACTTGTCTGTTTTTGGAAGAATTTTGGGTCGCGAAACTTCGATTCCAACCAAATTTTTAGAAGCTCATTCAGTTCTTATCTAGAACCATAGGATTGACTAACATTACCTACCTTTCACAGCAGATTTACTTACCTATTTAAATTACTTACCTATTTAAATTTTGATTAGGCTTAAAAACCGAACTAACTGCGCCCCGCGGTTTCACCCGCACAAGTGTCGATCCCGTGGAAATATCGAGATTAAAAGTAGCTTATATGTTAATCCAGGGTATCAGTTACGGCCATACAAAATTGTATCTAAATTGGTCCAGCCGTTTGAGCGTGAAGAAGTAATAAACATATAAACACACTCACAAACTTTCGCCTTTATAATATTAGGCGTGATTAAGAGCCTACACTACCTCAGCTAAAATTCACTCTTTATCTCGCTCGGACGATACTGCTCGCGGACTGAGTGAGAGCGAGACAGAGTGCGGTGCTAGGCGGCAGGCAGCGCCAATAGTTTAGGTATTTGCTTTTTACGGTGAAAATAATGGTAATTAAAAAAAAGTAAATAACATAAGACCTGCTTTATAGTTAGTTCGGTTATTATACAAAGTTTCATGATCTAATTTGAACTATTTTTTGAATACCAGCGGTTTATTGTTCGGTTTGGAGGTAACTTTGTTTTTATGAAATCATGTTTTCGTCTAACATAAGACCTAACATTAATCCTCAACTTTACCATATATTTATTTCAAAATTAATGCTGCAGTATTTTCGACAAAACGGAGGATCATGCTAAGCCATTTGAGGTAGTATAGGCCCTTAAGGTAAAGTAGTACTTACTAGGCCCCTTGAAGTCATTGGGTTTGATGCAGCGGATGTAGGAAGGCTCCTTGCCGCTCAGGATCTTGATCAGCTCGTTCAAGGAGTTCTTGAACTGAGTGATCGCAGTCTCGGGACGTTTCTTGCACGTTAAGTTAATGTCCTGTAAGGAGCAAGGTAATGTTCACTAAATCTGTTGGGCACAGAGATATATAGATAAACCCAGATAACGCAAGTCTCACGATCTGCCGCGTGCGGAACCCGTCTCCCCCCCCTCCCCCCTCGAGACCTAACGCCAGCGGTCACGCTCATCCAGCCAGCAGTACACAGGATTGAGCGCGAAAAAGGCGGCTTACGATTTAAGTGCACGCGAAGTAGTTGTTCTTGCGTTATCTTGGTGTATATCTGTGGTTGGGCATACATATGTAGCTAGTGCGTCCTGCACTCTTGGGGGCCAGCACTCCGTACAACAGCCGCTCGTCCCCCCCGCGCCGCTCCTGTGCACTTGATGGTCTTATGACTGCGTTAGTGAGCGGAGTTCGCGCAGCTGAATTTTGGGCCAAAACTGTTTGAATTTTTTGCCATCGATACGCTAAGAAGAAGACTTTTATTCTTACACCGCTATGCCTGCATGGCTTCATCTCTTTTACACACTGTATTATGATTTAAATAATACTATCATAAGAGGGGGTGGTAGGTCCTTTGATAGCTTGTCATAGAATCCATTTTTTCTTATGCTAAGCTTCATCGCTAAATATTTCGTGATAATTGTATGCATATTTCGTCATGCGTCATCAGACGCCGTATTATAACTTGGTAGGGCCAATATGTAAACATGAATGAATAATAAAGACGAATAGCACCATTAAACACGACAAAAAAATCATAATACGACTATAGTACTTACCACACATATTTTGAGTAGATTATAAGAACAACAGAAGTGGCAATAATAGCCAATGAATGGCAATGGACATTCAGTGCCTAAAGAGCCAAGAGGGTCAATGTACCTTGAAGCAGCTGGCGACGATGGTGTTGTTACTGCTGGCCATGAGACTCTGGATGTCTCGGAACAGCAGGTCGTTGTTCTTCTCCAAGAAGGTGTGCACATTGTATGTCACCTCGCCCGCGTAGTGGACCAGGCAGAACTCCTGGTGACGAAAGAAAACACATGATGACACTTTGGAAGATTACGGCCAGCTATACCACATCTTTAGTAGTTGGTTAACTGGGTTGTGGAGGTCAGATAGGCAGCCATGTAAAATACGGGTATTCAGCTGCATCCGGTTAGACTGGAAACAGACTCCAAAATAGTTAGGAAAAGGCTACGAAGATTGAATGTTTTTTATTAGTTCTGGTTAACTTATCTGGGAAAAGAACATACTCACCTCTCACTCACATTCTTACTTACTTATCTTACTTTGCCGTGCATTGTGAAACAGGTCATTTATAGCCTAAGTTAAAGCTGTTATTAGCATGCTTTTTTTAACAATTTGACGTCTGACTGCTCGTATAAGTTCGTTAGCACCGCTCTCTTTCTCACCAAGATGTTTTTCAGCTAAACTATGAAAACTTTTCCTATCAGTTAAAGTCCAGTCAACATTAAAAGTGATATGACGTTACAAAAATGGTTCATAAGTTGCTCAATTTTTTCAAATGATAATGAATAGGTACATTCCGGCTTGTTGTAGTTATCCTGATGATGGTGAAAACACTGACTAAAGACCGAATTGACCACTATCACGTTTGAACTCGAACATTACTCCTCACGAACTAGCTGTCGACTAATAGAATCCATTCGATGATACATACGAAAGCATTTAACACAATGCCACCATTGTCTGCCTTCTGGCATGCCATGCACTCTCACCTACTATCAATTGCATTCATTCAAATTATATTACGTCATGTTTCATTAAATGATTTAGGACCTTAAAAATATGACATCAATGTATGTTTTAGGATGCAAGTCTTTCATGACAATCTAAATGGTTTATAGAGTTTTTAAGTGCTTCTTCATGAACATTTCATCAATGATTTGTCTCTCAAAATCGTGATTGATCGAATTCATTTTTAATCCGTAGCGGTTTTTGATAATTGGTTTTCTTCAAACTGTCATTTGGAAATATAAATTATACAGACAGTAAGAAGCGGGATATGAATATGTCGCAGATGGATTGTAGAATCCGCTATTTTACAAAACTGCTAGTTGTTTTACAAAACAACTCCGTTATGTAAAACAACTGTAAGTACAACGTTCAGCTGGATTGTCATTGAGCTACGTTTTACAAAACTGCTACCAACGCTTAGACGTAATGCAGAATGGTTTATTTGCAGTTAGAACGAGCGTCAGTAATTTTGGAAAACCGCTGAATGTTTTTCATTTATCTATACTAATATTATAAAGAAGAAAGATTTGTATTTATGTTTGTAATGAATTGGCTCAAAAAGTACTGGACCAATTTTAAAAATTCTTTCACCATTTTATTGCTACATTATTACTGATTAATATGGGCCTTTTTCTTTTTTTTTCCCACCCGTGCGAAGCCGGGACGGGCTTCTAGTTTTACATAACGGAGCTGCAGTGCTATTCTGTAAAAATCTCACCGTGAAAACTAAGGTGAAGTGAGCTGTCATTCCACCTGATGTTAGGGATTGCCCCTATTGATAGCTCACTTCATGCTCACTTCACCTAAGTTATCACGGTGAGATTTTTACAGAATCGATCGGCTGTTTTGTCAAACAACTGGTGGTTTTGTAAAACAGCGGATTCTACAATCCATCTGCGACAGATATACAAGAATATGCTTTTACACTTGTATTGCAAAATTAGAATACTAATTTTCTTGAAGAATGTGGCTTGTTTCACCACTCCCGGATAAGGACAGGTCTACATAATACTCAGGGTTCTGCAAGGTGCCTTCAAACAAATTCTTTTCCTTTTTTCAAGCATATTCCAGAATTCATTATCTGGGTGATTATGTAAGAACGGTGTCCATTCCAATGAATAGTTCACGAGCTTAAAAAATATTGTTTTAGTTAACCTAGTCATAGCAACATGAAACAACAAAGAGTTGTTTTCATACGCCATACCTACATTAATTATTATGGCTGCTTGCTCCATGAAATTCGTAAACATTGGCACTGTAGCGATTTGTCAACACACTCTTAACACATACAATAACTCGTACTACCTATTTAGAATTTAAATGTACTCAGCGAGTGGGTCAGGACCTTGGGCTATAATGAGCACGAATACGGAATGTATTTAATTTTCCTTCTTCGAAAATGGTTTTAGAACAACCATGAGGATTGTGTGTCAAGGATAATTTCTTGGAAGGATTAGTTGGTGCCTCAAGATGTCTAAAGTTGGAATTGATTGATTTGAAAGAGTGTCCTTTGAGTTTCTTGTCCGTTCTTCTCCATTGATATCTACGTTTTGGAATGGGCAACAAGCTTCAACTTTCTGACTAACTGACCGACTCTTTGGCAATTCAAGAGTGGCTGTAAATGGTTTATTTGAAATAAATGCTTTGAGTTTGATTGACAAGTATTTAGTGCTGTAAGACGCCTTGTCTGTCTTAGGCCAAGGATTGTCTCAAAACTCCCTTGATGACGTCGCCTTTAAATTAAACAATATGAGAAGGAAATAGGTAGCATATAATATTAATGTGAATCTAAGAGTCAACTTTACATACACATTTTTATTTTCGTCAGGTGTAATGAACTCACGAAATAACATTCTTTTACTGGACTGCGCAACCCCAAAAGTAGGGAAATGTACTCACATCACGTCCCATAATCTTCTGGGTCTTGATATCGGAGCGGCGGTGTGACTTGTAGTGAGGATGCGGCTCCAGCTTCTGAGTCAGCTTCTCTAGGAAGCTCAGGTCGCTGGCATCGCCCGGCCTGAGGCACTCGTCGTCCAGGATCGAGATGATGCCTGTAGGACGAGAAATAAATCACACTAATATTATAAAGGCGAAAGTTTGTGTGTGTGTGTATGTTTGTCTCTTCTTCACGCCCAAACGGCTAGACCAATTTTGATAAAATTTTGTATGGAGGTAGCTTACACCCTGAATTAACATATAGCCTACTTTGTATCCCTGTATTCTCACGGGATCGAAACTTATGCGGGTGAAACTGCGGAGCGCAGCTAGTATATTATAAAATCAAGGATATATTGTAAAGCGTAGGTATTTTTTCTTGTTTGGTCTAACTGTTGTGTGATTTTATATAGATTTACAAAGGAAGCCAAAATACTGTTGTAGTACAATTTAGGTTAGTGGGGATGCGGTTCGTGGGAAAGTCAATGATAAAAAGTAAACAAGCTTTAACAAACGTTAAACAAACACAGCGTTCGTTTACTGAACTGTGTTATATATAATCTCAGGACACAATCTTACAATTTCATCATAAGGCACAATTTGAATCTGAATCACTGCCATGGTAAACTATAAAACATCAGTTTGGTAATCAAACTTACCATCCCCAGAGTATTGCAAATCGAGTAGATTCTACACCATTTTAGATAGATTAGTAATTGCAGGATATATTGCCATCATCCAAGTTTTTTGAGAGCACTGGTGTCCCGATGGTAACGACCACGACATATCGAGTTGTAGGTCATAGGTTCGAACCCAGACAGGCGCTTTAGGTACTTTCTATAAATTATTTCATCACCACTGCTCTCAAAACGGTGAAGGAAATCGTTGTAAAACCGGCATGTTCTAGAACCAAAAATTCGAAGACATCTACCAACCACTTGGGCCCATGTGGTGGATTATATGATATATCCCACTCCCTCTCAGCGAAAAAAAGCCTGTGTCCCAGCAGTGGGACGATATAGGCTGATTTTGGGCCGATTCCTATAAATCACTGACCGTTGTTGGTTAAAATTAAGACTCTTGTATCTTTATCAATAATGATGCAAATATCTCATAGCTTTCCATAGTAGACCCTCCCATATGAAAGTAGCTATCACAGGTAAATTAGATTAAAATCTATGTATATGCCCAGTTTGACCATAAAAACTGCTACCATTGGTAAGCAAAACGATTCGTTTATGTTTATTGGAACCGTGCATGTGATGATTCAAGTTTTGTTTACCTGTGTGTCTGGCCTCAATGAGGTCGCAGATGACGATGTTGTTGAAGTACTCGACGGGCTCCCACTCGATGCCCTCGCGCAGGTACTCCTCTTGCTCCTGCTTCAGGGTCAGCTGGATGAACAGCTGCTGCAGCTTCTCGTTGCAGAAGTTGATGCAGAACTGTTCGAAGCTAGGAAGAGAAGGGTTGAGTTAGTGTACATGTGAATATAGGCAAATTTTGGGACAGTCAAACGTATAGGATAGATATTAATTTTGTTACAGCTTATAAAACAATTTGTTGCGAATATTTTGGTATGGGTTATCTAGGGACATTTACATTATAGGAAGACCAAGTAAAAGATGAACCGCTAAAACACTAGGATGAGGTGAAAGGCCCGTATTTGTTTTTTTTTAAAGAGCCGATTCTCAGCCTGATTTTTAAAATGAATGTTTTTTATTTATGGCATGAAGATAGTGTTGCTAAGATGACAGCAAATAGCGCTACAGAAGACATACTGCATTGAGCCTAAACAAAATTGGGATCGCGATGATCTACAGAACCTAAATGTTCTAAAAACTCACCTGTTCTTCGGGAAGATTTCAAATCCGTAGATATCCAAGATACCGATGACGGAAGACCGGCTGTCCTTGTCTTTAGGCGCCAGTGACGCGTTCAGCCTGGACACCAGCCAGCTGAAGTGCTTGTCGTATATGGCCTTGGCCAGTGCGTCTCGGGCGTATTGTGCTTGTTCCATGTCCAGTGGGGTGGTGACGACGTCGCCGCGGGCGCTGATCGTACGGCTTGTTAGTACCTCGCGTAATTTCGTGCCGTTCACTTTGAGGAGCTGTGGAAGAGGGTATCTTTGTTAAAGTAATAATAATAATAATAACCTCACCACCGTATCTATATGTTGACGTCGTGGTGGGGCTTGAGCGCTCCGAACTCTAGGCCCGTGCCGGAAGAGTTTACTTTGCCGGAACAGGTCTAGGGTGAGGAGCCAGACCAAGAGAGATACAGAAACCCGTAGGGCAGCATGTGGCAAGCTGTTAGGTAGTAGCGACCCCACGGACCCTATCTCCCAGGTGAAGTCTTGTTCCTCACCTCTGGCTTGCCTTTATTGGCCGGCTGGAGTGAACAATGACGAGGAACAGAGCTCCCACTTCGTTCTTGCCGTTACTGGCCGGCTTGAGTGGAGATTCGCAAGAGCAAACGTGCTCGGAGCAAGGAAGTATTCCAGTAAGATGCTGGTTAGGGATCTTGACCGTACTTCCGGGATTCGTGTATCGTGGCCTACCTCTCCACTCCTCTCAAGCACTTCAGGACATACACCTTTATGGTGGAGTTTTTAAGGGGTATTAATGGTGGTAAAAATATGATTGGGTTGTAGAAAAAAATTAAATCAAGAGTTTGGCTATCTTTAAACAACTTAGATTAAATTTTTGGTACCTTGACATGTCTATAGTTGTAGAAAGTTATAAAATTATGTCATAAGTTTTCTTGATATGTATCTCGCTAATACTAACAGTGGATTTCTTTTTAACTGCAACGTTTCAAAGACCTACTGATCCAATTTTATGAGAGCAAAAAGGTAAAATGGTATCAGGAAATGGACGATATGTTTGATATTACCCACAGCAAATAAAAAATTTTTCCAAGCTAATCTCAAATTTGTGCAATACACACAATGTTGCTACATTACAAAACGATGAAATGTTGTAATACTTGTAATTAGGTACTGCATTAAAGAAATGTTATTACTCAAATATGGAGGGATATCACAAAATGCCCTACAAACAGACGTGTTTGATAACAAATGAGTCAATGTCCTTTGAATTCTAAAATAGCTTCTTATGAAATTTAAACTGAAATTACGTATTATACTGATTTGCTGGATTCGTTTTCTCCGCTGCCGATAATTTTCTCTCCTGAAAGTTCATTTTATTTATATGTACCTATACAATGTATGTATCTATCTATGTATCAGTATTTATTCTTGTATTTAATAGTCATTTCCTAGCTATTTATCCCGTATATTGCACCTGCCACGTTTTGTCTCTGCATCATCCTATGGTTGACTGGTAGAAAATGCAGTATTTTTTTTTTTTTTACTTGTGTATAATAATAATAATAATAATATTTATTTAATAAAAACGTTTACAAAAAGGTGTACATTTAGCCAAGAGAAGTAAATTTTCCATACAATTATAGTGCCTAAAAATTAACCTAAAACTAAAATATTTTTTATTTTTATAGCAGGTTCAAGAAGTGATTGTTCAGGATTAGAGTTTTAGGTGGCGACCCGCCCGAACTAGGTTTATTCAAACCTGTGTTTCAGGCCATCACTTTACATTTCAATTAAATTGGAGCATTAATTCTTTAAAATAAAACTAGTATAAAAATAATTAATTAACAACTTTGAGAAAAAGCACATTGTAATATTAATACCTAATACTAAGTCTATGTAAACATACAAAAGTAAATACTTACAAGGGAACAAATTATGATCATGACAAAATTTCTAAAAGTTTTTCTGTGTCTGTGTAATTGAGTGTCATTAAGTATTCTGATAACATTGTACTACATTTTTTATAACTTACACTATAGAAGCTTAGTAACTTGTTAAGTCTGTTATACAGAAAAGGTCCTAAAAATACATAAAAACGATTAACAAATGCATGTTTAGTTTGAGGCTTTATGCAAACCAAGTCTTTCCTTCTCTTGTCGGAAGGTATTGGGTCAAAAGGAAGTGCAGTGTGCTGGTGTTGTACTATGTTTAGAATAAATAATTGCCTTACTGTTAGTACATTACATACTATGTAGAGTTGGTGCGTAGGAAATCGAAAAGGGCGAAAGGTAGCAACCTTTAGAATCGCTCTTTGAGCGCGCTCTAGAGGAAGTACAATTGTTTTTGCAGCACCCCCCCAGGAAGTAATACAATAGGTAAGTATGGATTGACACAAAGCTAAATAAACCTGTTTAATTAATTTATAGTCGGCTATGTTCCGTAAGTTCTTAAAAACATATATTAATTTGCGCACTCTGGTACAAAGCAAATCGATATGTTTACGGAAATTTAGATTGGGGTCAATAGTAACACCTAGGTATTTCAAATGGTCAGCCTTAGCTAAAGTGGGGCAAGAACATGCAGTGTCAGCGGCAGCGTACGCGCTACAATTGTGTGCGTAAATGTTTAGGTTAGTAAGCGGTATGTTAGTATTTCTCATTGTAAATAAAATGTATTTTGTTTTATCTGCATTTAATGTTAAGAGATTATTATGTAACCAATTAGAGACAATGTTAAAACCAATTTGACCATATTTATAGACTTCAGCTCTTGATTTAGCTGAGAACAATAGAGCGGTGTCATCCGCATAAGACATTATGACTCCATTTTGGAGTGGCAGACTGCACAGCTCATTTATATAGATTAAAAATAACGTGGGGCCCAAAATGCTGCCTTGTGGAATTCCAAAACCACTATTTTTAAGTTCAGAACTTGTATACTGATCTATTTTTACACACTGATGCCGATCGCTGAGATAATCCGCAAATAGTAGAAGTTGTGCTCCCCTAATCCCAAGTGTTTCAAGCTTGTGCAAAAGTAAAGTACATGAAATAGTGTCGAAGGCCTTGGCAAGGTCTAGGAAGATCCCAATTGTGTGCATACCGTTATCTAGATTGGTAGTAATATAATTAGTTAATTTGGTATACTGCTTGGCTAGTTGATCTATTGGGCCTAAAACCAAATTGATTATCTGAAAGCAGGCTGTTAACTTCCAGATATTTTATTAATCTACTGTTAATAATTTTCTCTAAAATTTTTGAGAGACCTGTTAGCACTGAAATGGGTCTGTAGTTATTCACACAGGCTTTGTCTCCAGACTTGAATACGGGTGTGACCACAGCTTTTTTTAGCAATTTGGGGAATATTCCTTGAGATAAACAAGATAGCTGAAAAATGTAGGTTAGTGGAGGGGCAAGTAGGTATCTAAATCTTTTAAGTATATAATTAGGTATGTTATCCCACCCAGTAGCACATGCATCCTTTAACTCGAGTATTAATCTTACTACTTCGTTAACGTCGGTATCTAATAAGACAAAAGAATTTACTGTACCGGATGTTGTAGTAGGGTTTTGAGGGGAAAAATTGCAAGAATGTAAAGATTTTTCAGCCAGATTTTTACCCACGTTAGTAAAAAAATTGTTGACTTTATTCACTGCTTCGGATGGGTTTATCTCTGTACATAGTAAATCAAGCGGAGGTTCGGGATTTTTCGATCTGAATGTATTAGTTTTTATAAATTTCCAAACAAGTTTGCTATTTTTTCCCGCCTTCTGTAATTCATATTTATCATACTGAGTTTTAAGTTTTTTCAAAAGATTATTACAGAAGTTACGATACCTTTTATATGTAACGGAAAGTATGTCGTTATCAGGTGCGTGTTTCAATTTTAGGTGAAGTTTGTCTCTATGCCTTATACAACGAACGAGGCCGGGTGTGATCCAGGGTTTAATACAACTATACTTTCTGGGCATTATTTTAGTAAATGTGTTTTTCCTTATTGCATATTGTAGCGATATTATAAAATACTTTAAAGAAATATTTGCATCGTTTGAATCATAAACAGGGTCAAAATTAATACCGCGTATGTCATTTTCGAGGTTTGTCATATTCACTTTAGTGTAGCTACGCATGCAGTTTATTCTAGGTGAACTTATTTGTAATGTTAGCAAAACAGCTTGATGATCCGTAAGCGAAGAATTAGTAACCAATGTTTTGGATGGATTTTTCGATTTTAGAATGATATGGTCTAAACATGAGCCGCTCTGATGCGTGGGGTGATAGTGAGCTGGTAATAGTCCATGAAATGAGCAAATATTCAAATAATTATGTACATGGGTATCGGTTTTCCCGGAAGCAATGTTAATGTTAATATCGCCCAAAAGTATAATGTTTTTAAAAGATGACAAGTTTTTTAAGTTTGCGTCAAGTGATTCCAAAAATCTGTCCATATTTTGAGAAGGAGGCCTATAAATAGCCATGACTACTGTATCGGGCAAATTTTTAATTATTAAGCAATTACTATCTTGGAATACCGGTTCTTCTTTAATTGTACGTAGATTATTTTTTATGTAAACTACTAATCCATCGTTTTGGTTTATGTTTCTCTCAGTTTTGTATGAGGAATAACCGTCAAGAGATGGTATGTTGACTGTCTGTTTTGACAACCAACATTCTGTTAAGACAATAATATCACAGCTTAGGTCAAGATCCTGTAATAACACTTCAAAACCAGTCATGTTTCGATTTATACTGCGAATATTCTGTGTGAGCAGGGTTAACGCTTTGTCACCAGAAGGGAGGAGATTTTTACAGTCCTCAACATTACAGATTTTGGATTCAGATACAGAAAAACTATCCAGATCACAAATTAGCTGATTTGTCATGATCGTTACAAACTAAATAGAAATACAAATAGAAGATAAACTACCTGTTTATGTGCTTACTAAATAAAAAATCGGTGGCGCTCTTAGGCGCCTTCATAATCTATTGAGTTAATATAGTTCATCTCTGCATATTTGCGAGCCGGGCAACTAACATCTCCAGTTGGATGATCACATTTCCTCTTGAAGCGTTTGCACGTCGCACATTGAGGCGGGGAAGATTTGCTGCTGCATTCCTTGAAGGAGTGGCCAGTCTCTCCACAGTGGTTGCAAGTAGGACTAGTTTCTCGGCAAAACTTGGCTGCATGACCGAACTGCTGGCAATTGAAGCACCTGGTGACGATCGTGAAATCTCTCACAGGGCATGATGTCCAATTAATAAAAATTCGGCTTTGATTTATACATTACTGAGTATATTGTTGCTATGTAAACATTACTGAGTATATTGTTGCTATGTCGGCAGTTAACAAGTAGTAACAGCAAATCAAACTAGACAGAAACGGATGCAAATATAGCTGAGTATATTGTTGCTATGTCGGCATTTTACGTATACTGGCGGGTAGTTCCAAGATGTAGTTGCACGTAGGAAGGTCTTTCTTACCCGATTTATGGCTCAATTTGATACTCTCAAGGAACGACTCACGAGTTATATTCGGCAGCTTGTCTGAGAGGTTTTGCTCGTAAATACAGTCCAATACCTCCTTCTCGGTAAGAGCTACGGGGACACCAATGACAGCGACCCTCGGCCGGCGTTTAGTAGGTTCTTCTATTGTAAGGCCCGATGATACTAATTTTTCCGATTTCTTAAGTTTGTCAATATCGCCTTTGTTTTCGGTGCTAATTAGGACGCCCCCATTTTTCACTTTTTTCAGGCCACGGACATGAAGCTTGAGTTGTTCGGGTGAGATTATCTTTTGGACAAGTGACTTGGTGTCGTCACTTGTTTGGGTCTTATCACTGGGATAGATGGCGACTGATCTCAAGTTTGCAGGACGGACGAAGTTATCAGATCCTTTCTTCACCATGCTAGCATAGGAAGAATTTTCCGAGGGGCTCAGCTTGGTTTCTACGACCTCTTTAAATTGCTGAAGAGAGTCCACAATGTTCTGGTGAACCTGAAAGTGCTGGATTGTGGTATGGGCCAGAATAGTTTTCTGCTTCAGTGATTGATATAACATGGCCATCTGAGAAGTCCCACTTGAGACCCTCCTGCAAAGAGTGGAGACACGAAGTTTCTGGTCCGAGTTCATCTTTCCTTCACCAACAATACTGCAAACTTCGTTTAGTAAGGCATCAATAGATCCTAACCACTTCTGGATCTCCGGCGTACTGATGACTTCAGACGGCAATTCATTCTCCGCGGGTGCTGGTGGATTTGGGTCCCTCGGGGGTAATGGTTCCGTGGGTGTCGGTGGGGGACTTCTTGGTAGTAGTTGGCTACGACCAAATGGGCTTGATTCTGGGTTAGACATACTACCAGATACACTTTATTTATTGTTTATAAAAATTTTTCAGATCATCTTGCACATAGTATATTAAAAAGTCTATAAAAACGAACAAGTCACACGCGACACACTTTACTTTTGTACTGACGGCGCAAATTATTATATTTATTTGCCATAAATGTTTAATTCATTATAATCAATACAAAACGCACGTCCGCTTTGTCTCGCGTCACGTAAAGCGAAACAAAGTTTTAATAGATAAATAAATAATAAAAGATGGAGATAAGAAAAACCAAACAATAGTTATTAAATACAAACCAAATTGTAGACTTAGAAACGGATGCAAACATTACTGAGTATATTGTTGCTATGTCGGCAGTTAACAAGCAGTAACAGCAAATCAAACTAGACAGAAACGGATGCAAATATTGCTGAGTATATTGTTGCTATGTCGGCAGTTAACAAGCAGTAACAGCAAATCAAACTAGACAGAAACGGATGCAAACATTACTGAGTATATTGTTGCTATGTCGGCAGTTGACAAGTAGTAACAGCAAATCAAACTAGACAGAAACGGATGCAAATATTGCTGAATATATTGTTGCTATGTCGGCAGTTAACAAGCAGTAACAGCAAATCAAACTAGACAGAAACGGATGCAAACATTACTGAGTATATTGTTGCTATGTCGGCAGTTGACAAGTAGTAACAGCAAATCAAACTAGACAGAAACGGATGCAAATATTGCTGAATATATTGTTGCTATGTCGGCAGTTAACAAGTAGTAACAGCAAATCAAACTAGACAGAAACGGATGCAAATATAGCTGAGTATATTGTTGCTATGTCGGCAGTTAACAAGTAGTAACAGCAAATCAAACTAGACAGAAACGGATGCAAATATTGCTGAGTATATTGTCGCTATGTCGGCAGTTGACATATATAGTACTGTTAGCGTGCCGATTAGTGAATAATGAAAAAGCTATAAAAGGAAAACAGAATTTTAGATAAGATATCTTGTATCCGATAATAGTGAGCAATAGCTTTCTTGTAAGTACTAAGCAGTTTTTGCAATCAACGTTATTGTTGAAATTAATAATGCGAAAGTCTATTTTATCTGAAACTACCGACTAGATACTTCGCTACTAAAAAAGGGGGGATCAAACCAATCTAAATCTGGGAATATGAGAACCTGTAGCGACGCTGATGAATTGATGATGAAGAACGATCAAGAACTTAACTATGAAGGGTAGTAGGGGAGGATCCAAACACTAAACCCTTTTTGTAAACTAAAACATAAATAAAATAAAAAAAATGTATAATTATTGTCTTAAAACAGAATATCGCCATAAAAGAAGAATTTTTTCAAACAACATTACTTCTAGACTCGCTCAAGATCTAACCAGTGATATATAAATACGACGAACAAAAGCAATTCCTCAAACCCAGGGTTATCACTAACATTATCGTAATAAATAGAGACGTTTTCATAAGAAATGTAACGCCACGTCATCTTTCCGTTGAAGATCGTTATCACAAACGGGCTAGGTCAAAAACCGTTGATACTTTGAATAAATCATCGTCTGGCAATGTGTTTCTTATTATCTATTGTGTTATTATATTTGAGCAAGAGTTCAATGAATAATTTTGTAAGAGAATTGTATCAAGGGAACAGGGGTTTAAGGATTGCTGAGTCGAGTTACAAAAGGAAGACAGAGTTTTTTTTGGGGTTGTTGTAACTTTGTACTTAACTGTAACATTTACTTATAAACCATAAGTGGGCATTTTCGTCAAAATGGCTACCAACCCTCTTATGGGATGTCCCATACATACAAGTTGCAAATAACTAATATTTTTATGACATGGAAGTATCGAGTAATTATTGAATAGATCCAAAAGACTAAAGTTTTCTTTTTTTACTTAAATTGTTAACAGAAACTTAAAACAAATAACAAAATTAAATCCAGAATTGTGGCATCTTACGTCTTGCAGTACTGTCCCCTTTTAGATATGACCTATGTTAAACTATTTCTTCGCTATTTGCTTCTTAATACATAC
Source organism: Globia sparganii (assembly GCA_949316385.1). Taxonomy (NCBI): domain Eukaryota; kingdom Metazoa; phylum Arthropoda; class Insecta; order Lepidoptera; family Noctuidae; genus Globia; species Globia sparganii. The sequence continues at coordinate 3,067,292 of OX438668.1, read as the reverse complement.
TCCACATATTTTAGTTTTTGTTATAAATTAGTAGCTTTCAACCATGTTAAACTCTATAATATTGTAATACAAGTATTTAATAACATTTTAAAGTTTATATTCTGTCCCCTTGGTATGTGTTAAGTGGACATGTCCTTGCACCGTTACTGTAAATTGAATCGATTTTAGTACTGATTTTTTCTACTACTCGCCGATTTTTTATTTAAATAACAACACCAAATCAAATATGTTAACACCAGCAGCCTTTTTGAAGGTTTTGATCTGTCTTCACTTCAGTGGACACTCGAGTTCGACCGGTAACGGAATTTTTCCGGACTTTTTTATTATTTGGTAACGGTCATGACCAAAACGTATCTAAGTTACTATTTATTTACATATATTATTTGAAATAAGCGCCTTATAATAAAAAAAATACATACATAGCAAAATTTGTAAGATTTATCATTCGACTAAACCAAAAATTTGCTAAAATATCCAAAACAATTTCAGTAAGCTATTTTCAAAGATAGGTAGCAGTTTAAACAAAAATGCCCAAGTAACGTATAGATATTGTTCTAATTACCGAACGACGAATCGCGGACGATATTTCGATGCCCTATGATTCTTTACCTTCCTTTTTTATATACTTGTACATATATTTTAAGACTGTTAAGCTTTTCAATTACGTAAATATTATAAAATGTAATATAATGCACCTTTGATATAATCGACTAGAAATAGGATTAAAGATAGTTTTCTTGTCACTTGAGATGGATGACATTGCATCAACACTTGAAATTGAAGTTCCTACCACTGACTGACCTAAGCCCACGTTTGCACGGACGAAAGATATTCAGCAGCGGGATTTTATCGCGCACTGGATTTTCAACTCTCGGTGCGCTCTGTTAGATTGTCAATGCCGAGCATTGACAATCTAACAGAGCGCATCCCAGCACCTCAAAAACACACACAGTTGGATTTTCAACTTTTTGGCGCTAAGCAAGCAGTGCATTGAAAATCCAGTACGAGACGAAAAATCATCGCGGGAATAACGCACCCGACTTTTGGAATTCGGACAAAACGGAATCTGACCGAAATTCGAACATCACCCAACAATGACCTCCATGTAAACGTGAAAATTTCGAGGTTGAACTACTTACAACTGAAAATGAATGACGTCATATTGTATTGGGAAGACAATAACAGCCAAATACGAGTAGTAGTATTTATATAAACAGGTATTCGAACAATGGTGCTAAATTAACGGATGAAATATAAACCCTATTGTTTTATATAGTTCATCGATTTAGGATATATCTGTTGGAGATGTAGTTTTGAAAAGGTTATAATAGAGTTACATCGGAAGTCAAGAATAAGATTATCAAGATTGCGATGACAATGTTACACTAGCTTATACAGTGCTTATGAGCCTTATATATGTACTAGCTACTGCCCGCGACGTCGTCTGCGTGAAGGCTCTACAGCACCAAAAATACCTCAGATGCCATTGTCGCTATAGCATTATAAGCACACAACTTTTAAAATAGCATTAGAATATAAGTTTTTTTTGCAAGCGAAGCAAGTGAAGAGAGTTATATGGGAATCCTGCTGAGTTCAGTCATAAGATGTGACTGAAGGAAATAGAGAAGATAATGCAAGAATACATTCCAGGACACAAAAGAGTAAAAATACGTACAAAGGTATCATACTTTACAACACTTCCCTATAAACTACGTTGGTAGTTATGCTGCCAGGAGCCAAAATGTAAAGAGAGTCAGGACTGGTGACGCGGGAGCAAGCGACGTACAGTTGCCCGTGTGAGAAGCAACTCGTCCTGAGGTCGACACCCGCTGCCCTCAGTATCTGCCCCTGCGACTTATTGATGGTCATCGCGAAGCAAACACTCACGGGGAACTGTACGCGCTTGAACTGGAACGGATAATTATGAGGTATGAGGGGAATGCGTGGTATAAATACTGCCTCGCCGACGCCACAACCCGTAAGAATTTCCGCCTAAATGGTGTGTCTGTGGAGCGAGATGACTTTAAGGCGGGTCCCGTTACACAACTTCGGAGGAGATAGGTTCCGAAGAAGCATAATCTGAACACCGACCTTCAGCTTGATGGTATGCGCTAGAAGTCCACTTGCTGACAGGGAGCTCAGAAATTCCACGGGATAATGTGCGGCGTCATCTTGCTCGACAACAGTGTTTATCGAGGTGTAGACCACTTTATTCCCCTCAATTTCCGAGAGAATACATTCGTTAATTGCTGCAGCCTGATCATTTTTGGGCATCAAAATGGCCCGCTCAAACACCTAAGAAATCTGCTGGTGCGGTATACGACGGATGTCCCCGTACACACAGCGAATTAGTTCTTCTAAGCTGGATACCACTCTACCGAGAGACTCTGAAAGCACCATCTGTTCACCTATCTCTTCTGGTAGAGTGCCTTCGCCAAGCCTTAGAAGGACATCGGAGAATTCTTGAGCACGTGCATTGCCGCCGAGTCGAGCTCTCATATTAATGGTCAAGCGCAGCGTACGAATTCGTGACCACAACGAAGATCGTTTCAACAAAGCATTCACCTCGTCAGCCCTCGAGCCCCGCGTCACCACGGGAAGCGTTTGCCGAAAAACACCACTGAACAGAACTGTGACACCACCTATCAAATGTTCGTTCCTGCGGATGTCCTGCAGGGTTCTGTCCACGGCCTCAACTGCCCATCGTACACTCATCCCATACGATCAGAGAGCAATCCTTGAGCACGTGTCCCTTATCGCTGTTACGTGACACACCACAAACAGGAGTTTCGGCGCTCTCTAAATCGAAGGGAATTTCAAACATGGCATGTGCTGTCTTGCCACTCGGAAGCAGTGTGGTAGCGATTCCCGACGACGCTACAGCAACAGCAAATTTGCCTTGCCTCCTGACCTTTGCAAGTATGCCAGTGGTAACAAATGTTTTTCCTGTTCCACCAAGAGGATCCAAGAAAAACGTTTTATCCTGGTTTTGCCCAACGCTTTCAAGGACGGTGTCATAAATTTGTTTTTGCTCTGAAGAGAACAAAGCGACATGGTCATTTCGTATGGTGGTCATTTCGCCCGGATCGTAATTTGTCTCAGCGTTATGCTCCCGATTTCCACGGTTTTGATACGGTGATGATTGGGGAGCTGGTAACCCATATTCGATCAGTGTATTGCCGCCGATAGAAATGACCACATCTTGAAGTGAACTGAGACAGGTGTTCAGCACGCGTTCATCAGTTACTTCGACTTCGTCTCCAGTAGCGCGCCTCAAAGCTCGTCGAAAATCTTCAGACAGATGATGGCGATACTTCTCTCACAAAGCTACCGGGTTCGCGACTCCACAAAACACCAAGATGACGGCAAACAGATGACGCATGCGGCTGGGACTGTCACTGACGCTAGCCTCCGCGAGGGTGTCATGAAATGAAATGATCATCATCAAAGAACATAACTTTTTTGTAATATTTAACACCGCATTTTTTTTAAATTGTCTTCTTCAACTCTGCTCAAGATTTTGAGGGTTTTGTTGGAACTTGAATTTGTCAAAACGAACTATACGATACAACTTTTATGAAGAAAATGCACATCACCATCTATGAATTTTAAGAATAACTAACTAAGTACTTACCTCGCCAACATGATCAAATTTAAATTATTAATTTCCAAAAAATGTTAACATGTAACTTGATTTGATTTTTATGAAATCTCATAGATGGCGCTGTTTTAAAATTGTCTTTATACTACTAACATTCATTAAACTATATTTATCTGCCCACGTTACTTAAATGGCGTAGTTTTTATAGTGTAAAGCTAGATAATAGCATGGCTTACTCAAAAACAACATTTAAATATGCGTCGTTAGATTAGACGCTGTCACAGAATGCGTAAGAAAAATAAAGATTCACAGCTCCTCCCTCGTAGGTGATAGCGTGATAATATGTAGCCTATATGTTGACCCGACCTCTTAGTAATATTCATGCAAAATTTGAAGTAAATCCATGCAGTACTTTTTGAGTTTATCCCGGACAGACAAACAGACAAACAGACAAACAGACAAAAATTCTAAAAACTATATTTTTGGCTTCGATATCCATTGTAGATCACGCCCCAAGTATTCTTTTTAAAAAATATTCAATGTACAGTTTTGTCTTTCCTACGATTTTATTATATGTATAGATGACACATACATAGGTACGAGATGATTCAGAATGATGGAACTTTGATCAAAGGACTCGGGTCATGGCGGTTCCTGCATCGTTTCTTCCTTGCAACGAAACAGTAAACATTTTCAAATCTAAGGGAATTCGTGTAAATATTTAAACGTGTCTCGGAAAGCACGTTATGCCATTGGTCCCGGCTGTCATTCGTGGATCTTTGGCAGTCGTTATGGGTCGTCAGAAGCCCGAAAATCTGACAAACAGTCTTACTATGGGGTATCGTATTAGCCAGGGTTATGGAGGTCAGGTAGGAAGTCGCTTCATTTAAAATACTGGTGTTCAGCTGCATCCGGTTAGACTGGAAGCCGACTCCAACTTAGTTGGGAATAGGCTAAGCAGATGATGATGATTTAAAATATAAACGTTCCATGAATTTATGAAATTTATTTTTAAAGAAGTGCCACGGTTGGGAATCTAGCATATGACATCTGGCTTGTCAGAGCGCAACTTGACCGTTGGCCTACTTCTATTTGATCGAAGTTTTGTTCGAAATAAGAGGTAGACAGGAAAACGTCGCAAGGTCAGAAAGATAAGCTAAGTATTTTAGTTTTGAAAAAAAAAAACGATATATACTATATATATATTTATAATTTATTTTTTATTGCATGTTATAATTGGGATAACAATTAGTACGAGCAATTTTAGTTAAAAATTAAGTACTTCCTGCATTAATTGGTACCTAATGTAATTCAATGGCTTCCTTACTCGGTTTTTTCGTCCTATGCGGAAAGAATAGATCACCCAAACAAAGCGCATCTCATTGTTTCTTAATAGATTTTAGCTTCCTGTAGGCTTGATGATGGGGGCTTGACGTCTTGTATTAGGAAACTTATTTAAGGCGAGGTTGAACCACTTTTTAACTTTTTATAAACCTCTGTAAATCTAGCGAAGTATTAATTTAGCGCAAAAAGAAAATATTTTAGGAAAATCGAACACATTGTCAAGCGCTGTGTGAAGATAGAAATAATCGGCTCGATAAAAAAAAAAACATAAAGATGACACTAAATCGCTATTGAAAACGAGTACCTTGAAGAGATTACATCGTTAAACCATGTAAAAGTTATAAGCCTTATTGTTTTTTTAGGGCTTGATGAGAACACATTTTATAACTACGGATATATGTTGTTAGTCTAGTACTTCCTCAAATGAGTCCCTTCAAAAGGAGCTTTACTACGACTTTTACTAATCAATATCATGATAATTGGTGTAAATAAAAACTTTAGGTACAAAAAAAAACAACCGACTTCAAAAAAAAAAAATCACTACAAAGTGAAAAATAACTATAATTTCGGAAGTCGGTGTCGTTGCTTCCACATTTTCGTTTTTTGACATTTTTATTTTTCAATTTGTAGTGTTTTTTTTTTCTGAATACGGTTGTTTCTTTTTTGTGGTAAAAAAGTTTTTGTTTTTCCCTTTTTAGTTGTACCTACCCCACACCAATTCAATTAACACTACTTGCTATGTAAATATCAGTGTCAGCAAGTTATTAAAACATCATCAATATAAACTAACTGGAAAAAAATCGTATTATTGAAGCTAACTCAAAAACTACCCAAGCAAAGTTAATCAAATTTATATGGGACCACCCCTGAGGTATGGCCTCATGAATGGATAAGGTAAGTCTTATCCATTAAAAACAAAACATGGATATACAATTGCAGCCAAGCGGTGCCAAGCTAACTAGAAGAATCGTCAAAATTCGCATAGAAATACCTAATGTATTGTATACTAAAATCTTTCTGAAAGTATGTAGACTACGTTAGTGAAACATAAAAATTGGTTCATTAGTTTTTGAGAAAATCGCAGACATACATACATACGGGTCGAATTAAGAACCTCCTTTTTTGAAATCGATTAAAAAAATTCCAATTAAATAGATATCTCCTTACCTCAGCCACGTTGGTTGTATTAGCATCATGCGTCAGTATCTCAGCGGTGCCCTTGTCATTCTGTATGAACTTCGCATTACCGAGGTGGAGGATACTGGCGACAATCTCGAATATCTCCGTCTGTTCCGATGGGCCAATTTCTATGACTTTCATGGCTTCCTGTACTGTTCGGAACTGGTCGGCGTCATTGTTGCGCTGGTTTGCTCCGGTGGCCTAGAAAATAATGAATTTGGTGAGGATTACTTAAAATAGATTTGGCGAAAGCTTTGGTTCATGTTTATCACGCTACTAAAACTTTGTTATTATTGTTATAGCATGAAGTTTAAGTAAGTAAGTCTAACAAAAACATAATATTAAATTACACTGAATGCATAGTTAAGTTTCACAAATAAATGGTCCACAGACATTATGGGGGTACCGCAAGGTAGTGTATTGAGCCCACTCTTTAGTCGAATAGTTTGTATAAGTAAATTCGACTAAAGAGTAAACTAAACTATCTTTCCTATTTTGTTTGGGTTAGCTGTAGGTAAATAATAATAACTGGGATATTAAGAATATTTAATATTAGTCAGGTGTAGTACTAACCGCATCAGTCGTGTATTTGTAAGCATCAGGCCTTCCCTGCAGCTTCAGCTGTTTCATCAATTCCTGGTCGGCGCCCGCTAAAAGTTGGTAAAAGATGTGGAAGTTCCTCTCTCCGGACATCTGGCTGACCACCCTGGACTTCTCCAGCAGATAGTTGAGGATATGCCCTCCTTCAGGAGCCCCTTCATAGTTGAACTGAACGTCCATGTACTTCCCGAATCGGCTGGAGTTGTCATTTCTGTGTGTCTTCGCGTTACCGAAGGCTTCTAGCAGAGGGTTCGTTTGAAGAAGTTTGTCTTTCACTGTTTCTACGTTGCGAAGGTGGTTTGTTCTTGCTGCTATGTACTCTAGGACCTTTTTGGAGGCTTCTGTCTTGCCGGAACCGGATTCGCCTGGACAGAAAAACATTTTGGGTTAACATTATCAGCAAACTAAGCAAACAAACAATTTTTTTTTATAACTAAGCAAATTTTGTCAAGACTTTCGCTGTACACCGAAACAGACAAATTAGTTAAAGGGCGAACGTTAACGTTTAATAGAAGTTAAAGCTGATAATATATCGTACCTGAGATCAAAATGCATTGTTCTCTGTGTTCATATACCAAGGACCTATATGCGTTGTCTGCGATCGCGAATCTGTAACAGAAAAAAACAGTTATAAAAAAAGATTTTTAGTGGAGGAACGGGAAAAATAGAAAGAATTTTATGCTACTAGGTAACATCTGGGCCTTATACCAAAAACTTTCTACAAAACAAAAAGATAGAAAATAAGGCGTAACACAGAAGAGACAATTAATATGTAAATAGTATACTTGTCACTATTATTTACATACTTATTTGTATGGTTTTTCCGTTATATTTATGTGTCTTAGAGTTTTGTGGTATAGAGGAGATATTTGTATGATTTACTTTGTAAATTGTAACTTGTAATTGTAAAGTTTTGTGGTATAGGGACCTGATTAAATATCATCATTAATAACACGCCTTATGAGACATCCTATCAGCCTTATACAAACCCGTATCAAAGATCTTGAAATAAATGGAAATACATCGATAATATCACCGAAACATGCTGTTTACGTTTCGATATATTCTCATTAAAAATATATATTTCAAAAACTCCATGTTGTGGAGAGGGTATTTTTGTCTACGGTTCCAAGTCGTTTATTCGTGTAAGTCCCTATATCGAGTATGTTTCGACATCCAATAAACATTCGGTACTGTTATCGAGTAGATAAGTGGCCATTATCAGCTCAATAATAAATAGTATCGAAGTGCTTTTAGACAATAACAGTTTGTCACAAAGTATATCTCTTTTTATGTAGTTACAACACACGTACATTTATTCGGATGGAATAATACAGAAATACAACACTAACTAGACAATATTAATAATAGTCCTGAGTCCTCCAGGCCGTATTTAGTCCATTCTGGCCAATCTCAACGGTTTGCACAAGTGTGTGCGCAGACGCAGATGCACTCCCTTCTTCCTTCACTGAGAGTGTCCGTAGTCCCATGGGACGGCAATCCGACACGATTGGAGAACGATCAGGCGCAGGACCAACGGCTTAACGTGCTTTCCGGGGCACAGGGTTACCACACCGCCAACTTTGAAACTTCCGTCTATTACTAAGAAATTCCTAATAAAAACCCAATAACGCTGACCGACGGGGTAGTTTAAACAATAACCTACTTATTAATAAAAGCCTGAACATGTGACCATAGTCAAATACAGTGTGACATGACATCGACGTGAAAACTGAAACGTCGATATCCGTGCCACTCTCTATTCTTATGACGCTTTCTTGGCAGTCTACCCAGCAACCACCTGGCTGACTGGCAAATATTTTTCAGATAAGTTTGTGCCAGAGTGAGAAGAAAGAAAAAGCTATTGGATATTGCCGACTGCCCCTTGTGTGTTCATATTTCAAAGAATCGGACATCACATTCAGGCGCGGTCACAGTCCAAGACTTGGGGGGGGGAGGGTCACCATGAGTTCCAGGGAAAATTTTTAGGGAGGTACATCTCCACGTTGGTGTAGTGATCGCAAGCGTTACTGCTGAGGTCCTGCGTGCAATTCCAGTAAGATAAGTAAATCATTCACGCTCTCGACAGCTTAAATGATTTTGGGGGGTCACATTCTTCACGTTTATCTGATCACATTCAAGACCTTATTTAGATGGGTTTCGTAATTAAAAAATAATGTTTCCAAGTTCACTGATGGCCGATTCCTATAATTTACGGACCGATAATGGTTAAAAGATCTATTGCATCTTTACCAATAATAAAGCAAAGACCTCATAGCTTTGCATAATAGACCCTTCTACATGGAAGTAGCTTTCACAGGAGAAAAAAGCTCTATTTATATGACCACTGCAATAAAAAATGCTACCATCGGTAAGTAAAACGTTTCGTTTTTGTTGATAGAATCGGAGCATAAAAACTGTAAGTTCGCCAGTAAAACATCAATGAGCTTAGGATCGGTCGATTTCCATTTTATCTGCGACCTTCTCACCTTTATAAAGCACTCAGATACTCGTACACTCCACGACTCAACTATCAGAAATAATTATGGTTAGATACATGGCGGATAATAATGACACAACTGTACTTTCTCATTGTACTTTCCCACACGTCAAATATCAGAGATAACCTCGATGATCCATGATGGTGATATCTTTGGATAGAGGCCGCTCAGGCAGTCCAGCTCGGGAATCGGGATATTTGTGCTGAAAATTTTGGTGATCGACCTGCCTAGCCTTTTCCAAACTGTATTCGGGTCAGCTTCCAGTGTAACCGGATGCAGCTGAATATCAGTATTTTACATGGAGCGACTGCTTATCTGATCTCCTCAATCCAGTTAGTCGGTACCACAATACCCCTTGGTAAGACTGGTTGTCAGACTTGTGGGATTCTGAGTACCCATAACGACTATTAAAGATCTACGAATGACAGTCGAGACCAACGGTTTACGTGCTCGGAGCACGAAGAGTTTCTCCATTTGTAACGGATGGTCACCCATCCTCTAACCAACCGCGACAATTTGGCTCTAAATTGTGTAGCATAGGAGTAGCATAAGTTCGTATAGATCGTGAAGCATAAGTTTCAATGGTCTCTCATATTGACTCTTTAGTCTAAGGTTCTGTTTTACTATTTCCGGATAAGTATACATCATAATAGGTCCCGGTTTAATTATTCTGGGAAATTTTCAATTTCCTCTAAGCTACAGATGTACCTACATTATTGAAATACAATAATTTAGTTTTTGTCCAACCGATTATAAACTCATATCGTGTCCACAAGATATATTATCATTTATCACATAATAATATATTATTTTATCTTTCAACACAGTACTTGCGGGGAAGTCTAGACCTGGTACATGATATCCACCAAATTCATTGATTAGATGGACTTTTAGTTTTCCGTTCTGTTATTTTTACCTCCTAGGTATCGGTGGGTGTGATACCCCCGTGCCTCGGAAAACACGTTTCGCCGTGTGGCCTGCGCCTGATCTCTCTCCGTTTCTGCCGTCCCTCGGACTATGAGACTGAGGAAAGAGAGAGTGCACCTGTGTCTGCGCACACAGTTATGCTATAGCTTAATTGGGTATCTCCTGTGCCGAAAGCTAGTCTCTGTTGAGATCGGCCGCCATGGCCAACTGCCGCTGGCAGTCTGAAAAACTGTATAGTATATAATTGGTAGGTACGTAATAGCTCGTTGAAATAGGTAATACAGGAAACTAAAAAAAATATTATTAGAAGGCAAATCTTTTAAATCGGACTTGAAGCTGGTGCCACACCATTCTGAACGGACAATTTCCCGGGAATTGTAACTGATAATATTGATAAGGCCGCCCATATAAATGAATAGCATATACTAATTAATTTTATATTTTATTTTTATACTAGCTGCGCCCCGCGGTTTCACCCGCGTAAGTTTTGATCCCGTGGGAATATCGGGATAAAAAGTATCCTATGTGTTATTCTGATGTATAAGCTATATTACTGTAAAGTTTCATCAAAATCCGTTCAGTAGTTTTCGCGTGAAAGAGTAACAAACATCCATACATCCATACATACAAACTTTCGCATTTATAATATTAGTAGGATTGAATCTCATTTAAGAATAGGATCACCTACCTATTGTGTGTGGCTTCTGTAACATGCCAATAAGGCGTTTTTTTAACCTTATTTCTTCCCACTGCCGGGACACAGGCGTCCTCACAGATTGGTTGTTGTCATTAGTCAACCATTTACAAAAACTATCTTCGAGCATTACAGACACCATGGGTTACGGCTTCTTCCAGAAAAACAGCCTTATATGTAGGTAGTAATCGTGAAGATTTTATATGAAACCGAACATATTCTGCGGAAAATATTTGCAAACAAAACTCACACGTGAGGTGGCGCCTCGAAGAAAGCCTTCTTGTAGTAAAGCTTGGTCTTCTCCTCCGTGTAAATGGGTAAGGGCTTGTACGGGTTGACTGATATGAGCACGTTGCCGATGTACGTCTGTAGGAGAAAGAATGGCATAGTCAGTAAATATATGTAGAAGATTATCTACAGTAACTAAGGTCGAGAGCTTTATCCTACTGTATAGTGACGAAGGACAGTTGACAGTTGTCTCGTTCTGTGTCGTAGCTAGTTAAATCGTGCTTCTTCTTCTTAGCGTGTCGATAGCAATCTAAATGGACTCGGCCCAGAATTCGGCTACCTCTTTGGCGCCATCAGCAGCGTCCATCAGTTCCTGTAACGTGCAGCTGACAGGACACGCAGGACACGATACTAAATGTCCCATGGTTTGTGGAACAGCACCATATTTACACTCCAAGGCGGAGTCGTCTATGAATCTCCACCTGAACAGGTTTTCCTTGCTTCTGCCAACCTGGGACCGGAGTCTGTTTAAAGACTTCCAGGTTACCCAAATCGTGCTGTTAATATGCTTTTACCACCCATGCTATCCATCATTATTTTACTATGTAATTTTCACGATTTTTAATTAAGTCCGGTTAAATACTTTCATTCGTCAGAACCCATTGGGGACAGTATTAGAAATGACAGTCATCCAACATTGAATAAAGGTATAATAAGGCTTGAATAATCTATTTAGACGTTGTCATCATTATTGGGAACTTCTTTTCCCACGACAAAGGAGATATCCTTTAAGTTAGTCTAAACGAAATTAGTCCAAATCAGTATTAGTGTAGGACTGTAGGTAGTGCAACATTCGGCCTTGCAACTCCGTCAATTTGCGGATCACTTAGGTTTCTTATAGTTTAAACACACTTACATAAATAATATTCTCGTTGAATCGCTTCCTCAGGTTGTCGATGAAGGCGGCTTCGGAGCGGAAGTCTTCGAGCAGAACGAAGTCCTGCACTCCAACCCTCTCCCGGTGCACTAGAGCGTGCTCCATCATGCCTGTCACTGACACCGGCCGCAGGAGCCTGCAAATAAAGGAGATAGTGGTTTAGTTTCAATGCAGTGACAACAGAAGACATGTGGACTACAGGTGGTTGGACCTACGTGGAGACAACTAAAGGAGACATCAGCGCAAAAGAGAGGGAGAAATGATGGCAGGTCCTGGAGGCCATATGCACCAGTGAAACAACAAGATATGATTAAGACATGTTGGCAAACTTTTATAGAACCACGTTGGTTTGATCCCAAAGAAAAGAAAAATTGTTTAAACGAATATGATTTAGGCATCCTACTGACAAGATCGAGGTTTTAAATTTTGAGTCCAACGCAATTGCCGTAACACTGTATCCTGTAATGCTATTCTGTCAAAAATCTCACCGTGAGAACATAGGTGAAGTGAGCGTGAAGTGAGCTGTGATTCCGTATTGCTAGGGATTAACACTATTGACTGCTCACTTCAAGCTCCCTTCCCCTATGATATCACGCTGAGATTTTTACAGAATCGACCGGCTGTATTATTTTATCACGCATTTGTGAGACACGAAATTGTTTTACGATTTTATGCTTCTCCGTATGCTCCCTTTTTTTGTGGATGGGAAATCATCAAATGACCTCTCCCGCTCAGGGTGGAGCAGGAGGGAGTGTCAGACTCTTACTGACTAAAACCCACCCGTGTTACTTCCTTAGCCCTTTATGTTCCGGGGCAGCGGTAACCCTTTCGGACAATATCTGTTCATTCCATATTCAATCTTTAACACCGAAGTTAACTCACCACGCTTTCGACAGTTTAGCACTCACAAACACGATATAACAAAAGTCACTGAAATCACACTTAAAGTCCATTTTCGTAGAGTTGATATACGCATGATAAAATTTGCTGTAACCCATCTTGGTCACTTTAAACATATGACTGATTGACTGACTAACTCTAGAGAATCGATAGTTTATAACTGACGATAGAAAGGGGGAGTAATTATCATGTTTACAACATAATTAACGCCGTGGGAACGGTAAATATACTGTTGCATTGTTTGTTGGATACAAATAAAGAGTTGTTTGTATATCTATCACGGAAAACCAAACCAAAAATTTAAATATTAATTTAAATTGATCGAAAATCTTCTAATATATAAAATTCTCTTGTCACAGTGTTAGTTACCATACTCCTCCGAAACGGCTGGATCGATTTGTATGAAATTTTGTGTGCATATCGGGTAGGTCTGAGAATCGGCTACTATCTATTTATTTTTTTTCCAAAACGACGTTTGCGGGGTCAGCTAGTATTACTTATAATATTATTCTACCAATTAATCTAATATGTAGTTTTATAAATGGTTAATATTTTGACGCTACAAGGTGAGTACATTGTTTCAAGTCCTGCAAAAGTTACATTCTCTGCTTTTAAACCCTAACTAAGTACCTACATACCAGCATTATTCTGTAAAGCCACAAAACCGTCTTTACGGTAGTATTACAATTTTACGTACGGACCGAAGCACCATATTGTCGTATTGCAGTATACCTGTGGCTCAATTAGCTCGAATCGTGATATTTGCGGTAATGTCAACTTTCTTGACATTATGCTCAAATATCATGACATTAGGATACGGGACGATTCCGGCAAGACTAAAAGATTACTCAATAAATGAGTGTGGGTTGATGGATTTCGGGGAATTTGAGGGTGGCTGGTTCGTAGACATGGATGGTGTTTAGTGCTATAGATAGTGCAATCCACGAAGACGCACCCCACTCTTTTTCCTAATGCTTACGGCAGAAGTGTGCAACATTCCGCTAGTGTTTTAGTTTTGTAAATACACACGAATTATTATTAGTGGGTAATTAGAGTGTATCGAAAGAACTAAAACACTAAGGCCTCGTTTACGTAGAAGCGACTTTAAAATCGATTATTCGACGAGCCGCGAGACGCCACGCTGCACGCGACGCGCGACGCCCTGCATCTCCGTAAACGAGGCCTAATGGAATTAACTAGCGATAAACACTAACGATTCGGAAGAAGAGTGGGGCGCGTTTTCGTGGATTGCACTATCTATAACTTGGTTGTATGGCGAAATTTTTGGAATATTATTTTTGGCTAAAGAGAAGTTAAAAACGAGCACAGTCCTAACTGAATGGACCTCACTACCGAGAGAGTGCAAAACAATTCTCTGACTAACAGCCAAATGGATGGATAACTTATAAAACGAATGGTGAGTATCACCAGAAGGGTAATTGCGTCGTGTGACGACTCCCGGCCACCGTAGGCGCGGGCCTGCGGGCGGAGAGACTGATGGGTAACTCTCCGTCCGATCAGGACCAGGCCCGTGCCGGACGGCGCGTACGTGTTCCACGCGCGCCTCAAAGAGATGTCAGCTTTAAGGAAGGGGCCCGTAATGGCCGAAGGCTGCCGGGGCAGCGGGATTGTCCGAAAGGGTTAGCGCTACCCCGGAACACAAAGGGCTAAGGAAGGAACACGGGTGGGTTTTAGTCAGTAAGAGTCTGACACTCCCTCCTGCTCCACCCTGAGCGGGAGGGGTCATTTGATGATTTCCCATCTACAAAAAAAAGGGTAATTGCGTAGCACACTATCAGTAGCAACGGGTTTCATTTTGACAGTTCAACAACATTCATTGCGTTATTAACGTTGTTGAGCAGGCACATTTTTCGAACATATGGAGCAATGTATTAGCAATATATTTACTTCAAAATGATTCAAATTAAGAGTAATATTGTGTTACGCAAGGTGCTGGTAGACTCGGGAAGACACAGACTAGGTAAGCTTTGCACCAAAGGGATGTGCCCAATACCACAGTTATATTCTAGGTATGTCTTTTGATGCCCATAATAAAAAAAACTGCCCATCTATACTAATATTATAAAGCTGAAGAGTTTGTTTGTTTGTTTGTTTGTTTGTTTGAACGCGCTAATCTCAGGAACTACTGATCCGATTTGAAAAACTCTTTCAGTGTTAGATAGCCCATTCATCGAGGAAGGCTATAGGCTATATATCATCACGCTAAATCAAATAGGAGCGGAGCACCAATGAAGAATGTTTCAAAATCGGGGGATTTTTTTCCTATTGAGAGCTTCCGCTGCGTGCGCTGCGTAAACGGTTAAAGTTTCGCAAAAATCATATATGACAGAATTGTTCCCCTTTAAAAGCTTTAAAAAAAAGTCCGCGACAGCATATGTATATCTTTTAAGGTTAGCTCACTATAACCTCTTTTATGCTAACCAAATTTGTTCTAAAATGATGCATTATTTGCGAAGGTGTTTTTATAAACATGGTATTAATCCTTATCCAAATAAATACGTTATTCATCACATGTATTTAATTTTGAACAAAATTGCCTCTGACATCATTTCATTTCAATGTATATCTTAGGAGATATCATAGTTTTAAAATAATACTAATAATAAAGCTGAAGAGTTTGTTTGTTTGAAACACGGTTTGAAAGCTCTAAATCTCTGGAAGTATTGGTCGCATATATAAAAATATTTTTGCGTTTGATAGCCCAGTTCTTGAAGAAGGCTATATTCTATTAAACGTGACGCTAGGACCCTTAGGAGTTGAGCAAAAAGAAAAAAAGTCTGAAGTTTTCGCCAAGCGAAAACGAAGTAATAGCGCAGGCCGGCGACACGTTGCGACGTGGGTCGGGGAACAAAAAAAATTTACGCGGACGAAGTCGCGGACAGAAGCTAGTAATAAATAAATGACTATTGATTTCTTTTTTTTTATTTTGAACAAACGTCAGTGAGTTGAACGAGGCTGTCAATGATGTTCTGTTCATTAGTGATGTGTTAGTTATTTACTCAGTAACTGCGTTATTCTTTGTCTTTGTTTAGAAAATACTGGTGTTCAGCTACATCTGGTTAGACTGGAAGCCAACCCCAACATGGTTGGGAAAAAGGCTAGGCAGATGGTGATGATTATTCAGTAGGTAGCGGTTGGTATATGTACTCGTATGTGACCTTAACATCAAATTGAAATTTTGTTCCCTGTAAGTAGATCTTTTAAGACACTTTTACACGACAATATTTTGCTGGTGTTCTACTATCCAAACACATTTAAAACTAAAGAGCTGCCCACGTGCAAGGCTCTTAACTTCACGGTAATTGCAAAAAGCCGGAAAAAAACTAAGCTATCACAAATGATCGATATCGATAATCGAATAACGCACGTAAACCAATGATAGACTGATTACAATGTATGGTTTACGTCATCAACACTGTTGCAATCAGCGTATTCAGTCATCCCTAATAGATAGGACCGTCCGTTTGCATTGACCCACTTACATGATTCTCACGTCCCGTTATGAATTGTTATGGTTTTATTTGTATTTCATAGACGCTAATTAGTCATTAGTATTAATAGCTGAGATAGGAAATATCGCACACCTAGATCTAAAGAGAGCTAACTCGTAAATCTCAATTTTTGAGTTATGCGTATCATCGAATTCCTTATCTCACTACACGATTAAAACACAAGATTCTTATAACATCTTCTACTATCTGCATTTTAAAAAAGTATTGATCAATACAGAAAACTCCTTCAGTGCACAGGGAGACAGTAATCAGTTTTCATCTTTTCTGAAAAAAAGTGTTTTTTTTTTAGTTAATCGCTGTTTAGATCTAGGTGTGCGATATGTAAATGCAGTAGAAAATTGTAAGCTGAGGGGCAATTGCGCCCTGCTGGGGCAGCGGGATTGTCCGAAAGGGTTACCGCTACCCCGGAACACAAAGGGCTAAGGAAGGAACACGGGTGGGTTTTAGTCAGTAAGAGTCTGACACTCCCTTCTGCTCCACCCAGAGCGAGAGGGGTCATTGGATGATTTCCCATCCACAAAAAAAAAAAAAAAAGGGGCAATTGCGTAACACAATAACAGTAGCAATTGTAGTAACATTCATTGCGTGATTTACGTTGTTGAACAGACTAATTTTTGGAACATATGAAGCAATGGATTAGCTTTTTCCTTCAAAATGATGTAGATTGTGATTGATAGTGGGTACGTGATGTAATTATAGTGCAGGTTCACAGGTAATTATCAAAGTTGAGATGACATGAGTAGCTTAAATCAGCCTATAATGTTCCCACTGCTGGGAAACCGGCCTCCTCTATGTGATAGGGAGTGGGCCGTAATCCACCACGCGGGCACAGTGCGGGTTGGAGGATGTCACATATCTTCGATTTTTTTTTTTTGTTTCTAGGACATGCTGGTTTCCTCACGATGTTTTCCTTCACCATTTTGAGAGCAATAGTGATGAAATAAATAACACAAAGTACAGCGTCTGTCTGGGTTCGAACCTACGACCTATATAACTCGTAAGTCGCGGCCGACCACCTACAGCTAAACTGCATTCGCGAATTATTTGCTAAAAATGTAAACAAATATTAGTTTATGGATAAATAACTTTAATACCGACACAATAAAGTTCTGAACTTTTTCAATAGCGCTTATCACTCTGAAATCTACTTAATTTCCGTTAGAATAAAGTTGATATTTTTTAACTTGAAAGAACATCAATTTGTAACATTAGTTTTGATAGTCGATAGGTTACAAAGTATTATTTGTCATTGAGCCCCAAACTAGACAGTTAGTCTGTATCTCGGGGCTCGGGATACGAATTCCAGAGTGGAGACTTGAGAAGTGATTTCAAGATGATTTCTTTTAAAACTAAGATCTTATGCTAAAAAACAGTATTTTCTCTTCTTAGCCTCTTATTTTTGTTATCATAAACGTTACTTTAAATAAGTTTAGTATCGAAACTTTATTGCAATTTCGTAAAACCATGCTATAAACATTTCATAGAAAATGGTTATACTTTGGGAGGTTCCCAGAACATTCTACAAACACATTGCCTAAGTACGTAAGTACTTAGTCCTTAAATAACTTTGTGACTTTTCCGTTAGGTCATAAACTCTCATTAATTTTAGAACCAAGCTTGTTTTAGGTCTAGGTTGTTACAACATAAAAATAAGTACAAGCTGCGCCCCGAGGTTTCACGTGCATAAGTCTCGATCGAGTGGGAATAGATATCGGGATAAGCGTAACAAAAACATAATCAGGGTTATTTGAAAAACACCAGCAACCTCTTAAGAGGTCATAGCACTCATCATTATGAACAACTTTTACTATGAGACCAAACCTGAAATCGCGAAAAAATTCAGCTGTTCCCTACATTTTGACGATATAGACGAAGATAAATGTAGGGAACAGCTGATTTTTATTTCGCGATTTCAGGTTTGGTCCCATATATAATAAAAGTTGTTCATAATGATGAGTGCTATGACCTCTTAAGAGGTTGCTGGTGTTTTTCAAATAACCCTTATATAAAAATCTAATCTTTTCTCTTTCTATTATACGCCTACGAATATTATTCCACAGGAACCATGGTCTACCTGTGTGCCACATTGAAATTTGTTCAGTCGTTACGGCGTGAAAAGGTAACAGACAGACTTAATTACGTTTGAATTTAATAGGTATGGATTAGTATTTTAATATGAATTCTGAGATCCCTAAAATTCTACAAAGCACATTGCCCACTCAAGCCCTCCTTATATAGCGTAGTGTGGTTTCCGCAAATCCGCGTTCAATTAATATAAAGTGACATCGCGTGCGAGCCGCCTCCTGCCGGACTGCCCCATTTCATTAGCGATCGCTGAACGCAAACTGTTTTAGTTACACAGTGGGTCAAGTCAATAGGTTGGTACGATTTCTGTCCAAAAAATTCGCAAAAGGGACTTGTGTGGCTAAATGATAACATTTGCATAGGTCGATCGAAAAAGGGACTTGTGGCTAAATCATAACAGATGCATAGGTCGATCGAAGGTTAAGCTACACTTGCCGCGGTCGGTTCCTGGATGGGTGACCATCCATTACCTATATATCGAGATCCCGCTCGTGCAGAGACGTTGACGACTGTCAAAGATCTTCGAATAACAGTCGTTACGGGTAGTCAGAAGCCTAAAGTTTAACAAACAGTTTTACCAAGGGGTAGTCAACAGCAAAAGTAGATGATGAAAAGCAGAAATTCAATACTAATAAACGGAGTTCTCGTCAGAACTGTGTGGCGTCTAAGTGATTCAAAAGTATGTGATTGTAAATTATACCAAACATTTACTACTTCGACGCCACACAGTTCTGACGCGAACTCCGTTCATTAGTATTGAATTTCTGATTTTCATCATCTACTTTTGCTGTTGACTGTACTTATAGTGTTAGCCAGTAACTGGGTTGTGGAGATCAGGCAGGCAGTCGCTCTATGTAAAATACTCAGCTGCACCCGGTTAGAGTGGAAGCTGACCCTGATATACCTAGTTGAAAAGGCTAGGTAGTTTGATTAAATTTCGCAAAGGCACTTAGGCCGAGATTTATAGACGTTACTTGCTTAGCTCATGCATTGACTTGACATGTTCCTGCCGCTAATTTGCACTTGTAGTGTGACAGATGTGTGACAGTGACAGTAATAACACTTAGCCAAAGTATGTGCTAAGTAACGTTTATAGATCTCGCCCTAAGTCTCCGGGAAAAATTAATTAAGTAAGAATTAAAGATTTCGGCGGGCTAAGATCTTAATAGGGCTTAGGTTCGCAATAAACTGTTTTGCATTGAAAGATACTTCGAGAATCAGTAACCGACGAAATAAAATTTACGAATGTCGTTAATTTTTTAACTAGACAGGTAGTACCTAAGTATATGGCTTAATGGCTGCTTGGTTTTCAGACGGTAATCGCTGACGGAAACCGTAAATAAAAACCTCAAGAAATCGTGACTAGAATAAATATCCAAGATTATATTCCAATAACAAATTCACATCCAATTCGGAAACGTGTCCAATTACCAACGTTCATTAAGAATTCTCTTCGCATTTTTGTGTTGTACTGTACACCGATTTCCACTTTACTCCTTACAAACTAAGGTTTCAATTCCCGTGTTTTGGTTCTGTTTGTACCTATGTTTAGCTCAAGCTTCGTTGCTGAGGACTATTTTGGTAAAGCAAGTCCCAAATTTGTCCATAGAAGTCAGTCACCCTCGGTTACAATCATGCTAAATAAAGATTAAAGCTTTATAAATACAGGTTCAGTCAGTATGGAAGTTTGTTTATTTGTAAAATGTGCGGATGTCCGGCTGGAAATGTTTGATGCACTTTACGAAATGGAGCAGTGTGAAGAGATAGTGCCTGTGTGTTCAATCTTAATTTGGAGTTCAAAGTTTGATCATAGAATGAAGAATGTTTGACGTTATGGTCTTATGGTTTAGTTCTGAAAACCAGCGCTGGGGCTCTGTCTTGCACAGGGTCGCAGCATAATGCTGAGCGATAGCCGTTTTGCGTGGATGTGACGCATGTTTCCCCCTACCTTTTATTTATTTTATTTTTTGTGTTTTTGTTCTTTTTGCGTCATGTTCACCGCAAATAAACGTATTTTCTTTCTTTCTTTCTGATTTTATGTTCGTGAACCCGAACGTGCAAATGAAATTCAGTGTGTAGGTGCAAGTTTTCAGTTTAGGTCTTTACATGAGTGTTTTTAATATTTACGGTAGTTTCTAACCTAGGATCAAAAATCATGAACAGACGCTTATGAAATTCAGAATTTAGACGATGCTATTTGACGTTTCAAGAGGATTTTAAAGTAGTCGTAAGACTATTTTGAAAATAGTACTTCCGAACTTTCGGAGCAGTTAAATTCTTTTTAAAACTTTAAAATAAATGGGAATTTTGTCACATAGTTGCTAGCTCTATGCACCCAATACAATTTATGCCGAAGTTAGTTTTCCAATATACAGAATCTGTTGTTTCTGGCTTAGGCAATCGTGCCTGTTTGGTTAAGTAAGTATTGGTTAGTTAGATACTTAGCACCAACTGACGTCAGTTTTCACTTAGACACAGGTTAATTAGGTAAACTTAACGCACAGAGCACACTTGCTTTGTGAAAGTTTTTCAAGAAGCATGGAACCTGAGGTCATTTCTAGATTGCGAACTCAGGTCTTGTACGTACTTTCGAATAACATCTAAGTATGTATTGTTGAGATTTATTGGAGAATTTCACTAAAATATACATAGTATTTATGGCTATGCGGATATTTTAGTTTATCCTATTTACGTTAATATTAGTGTTTAGGCCGGCATTTCCGATTGCATTTTGATTATATTAGATGATCGGGTAACCCATTCCATCTAAATACTTTATTATTAAAATCATATCGTTTTAGTTTATCAAAATATTATCATTTCTTAACCAGACCTAATCTAACTTCTGATGTTATATTACCCACACTCCCCCACTTCTGATGTTGTTATCTCTAACAATGACTTTCATTTTAACAGTATATCCTATCCTACCCATCTATCCATCCTACATCATCATCTGCCTAGCCTTTTCCCAACTATGTTGGGTTCAGCTTCCAGTCTAACCGGAATCAGCTGGATATCAGTATTTTATATGGAGCGAATGCCTATCTGACCTCCTCCGAATGCCTATCTGAAAGCTCACTTTCCTACTAAGTATTTAAATTCTTCAAAATGATTAAAATTGATTGAGTTACGTAATTACAGTTCTGGTTCTGCGCCACTTTTTGCCAATTCTCTAAGGAAGACATCCAAGCATAATATCCTTTAATAAAAGTGCCTATAGAAACATTTTCTCCGTATAGGAAGGAAGGCCCGTTCCTCAGGCAGCAACAATGATAGCTCAATCCGTTATTCATGCCAAATTAAGAGCTCATTTGAATCCATCATCGTAAATAACCGTGCGGCGAATACTAATCGCTGTATCAATTGAATGCTTGAGCCTTCTGTTAGGGCTGTCAGCATGAGTATTTATGATTATTTCATTAAAAAACAGGTACCTAAAATCTCTGTTATTATTCTAGACAATCAAAATCAAACGTCATTTAAATAAATGACGTTTGATTTTGCTTCGAACACACTCGCTTCACTTTTCAAACGTCAAAATTACATAAGACAGTACCCCAAAACGCCCGCTTTTTATCACTCCTTAGTGCTTTCGCTGGGAAGAAGTGGCGCAACAAACTCCAGGGCAGCACAGCTGTTTGTTCTGTGTAATTGACCATTTGTCAATAAATTCAAGGGCACGTAGGGTCAGTGTCTCGGAAAGCACCTTAAGACATTAGTCCCGGCTGTCATTCTTGGATCATTGTGGGAACAATGTTTTTGTTACTAATAAATAATAACACTTTTCATGTGCTTCTCGACTGTAACAATCAGTTCAACAATATTCATGTAATGCGCATTTTCATATGGTAATACCACCCGAGGACTTCACGAGACAGGCTCGAGCTAGTGTGGAGTAAGCTTCTTATTAAAAAAAAAAATGTAAAACTAGCTATTAATGTAGACTATGGAAATGTAAATTGGCAAACAAACTTTATCATTATCAATTTTTTTTGTGCTTTCTGGGAATGAGGGCCAAGCTATTGGTGTTAAGACTGTGCCGACCGCACAGTGGCGCCCTCATCGTTTGTTTGGTTATTTCATACAATTTAGAATGAAAATGCAGAAAATAAGCACGTTAAGTTGTGCTTCACAAGATTATACGTTAATATTATTAGAAACGGTAGTTTTATATTGTTTAGTTTTATTATAATCCTTAAAACGGATAACAGTGGCCACTATATTCCGTTTTAAGGATTATAATAAAACTAAACAATATAAAACTACCACTTCTACTAATATTAATGTATAATCTTGTGAAGCACAACTTAACGTGCTTATTTTCTGCATTTTCATTCTAAATTGTATGAAATAACCAAACAAACGATGAGGGCGCCACTGTGCGGTCGGCATAGTCTTAAAATACTGAGATAGGAACCACCTAACGAGCTTGTCCAGGAGTATTGATTTTTGAGACTTTGACGAGAGCCTCATGGCTCATGGGGTTATGCCGAGCTATTTTGAGAAAATTGAGAATGAATCTTCTGCCTAGCCTTTTCTCAACTATGTTGGAGTCCGCTTCCAGTCTATTACCTATATTTTTTTACATGGAGCGGCTGCAATTTTGAGTGTGCCGAATTCTATACATATTTTGGACATGAATTCCAAAAATACCGCGTTTAAAATCATCACGAACAGAAACAAAAGCTATCGGATATGCAATCAATGACGCTTTTTTCTGAAAGCTGTAAAGAAAAAGGAGGAAAATAATGTAAAAAACGCTTTTGACTATTATAAAATTACTGTCCTTATCAAAATTATTGCAAATGAAAAGTATCACACTGATATGATAATCCTTTCTTAGATAACGCACGCATTCATATTGAATATAAATAGGCTACATTGTTTGACTTGAGTCATCGACATTAATGACCGGATCAAGGTCACAATGATCTTATAACTATAAAATTTAAGTGTTAGCGTGATTGATGTTGAAACGTGATGTCTGATGATTTATCAATAAACACGATACTAGCAGCGCCCCGCCGTTGCACCCGCATATGTTTCGACCCCGTGGGGATATCGGTATAAAAAGTATCCTATGTGTTAATCCTGGTTATAAACTATCCGTGTGCCAAATCTAATTTAAATCCGTTCAGTAGTTTTTGCGTGAAAATTTAACAAACATCCATCCATTCTCACAAACTTTTGGGTTTATAATATGATATTTAATATTTATATAGTAGGATAATATTATTACGAAGTAGGCTTTAAATGATGGATCAGTGACCAAGAATATCTGCATTCGTCTTGGTACGAGCTCAAAGTCAAAATCTAAATATTTCATTTCAAATAAACCTATACGGGCACTTATGCAACGTCAGAAACAGCAGAACTCCATGGTTACTCTTTTAAAAATAGCTAGAGGATTAGCTCATGCTGTTAAGGTTGGTAATTTGGCTTCAGTGTTGCCAGTCGTGCATATTTGATAGCCATAATTAACAACCTTCAAGGTTATTACCGTGGTGACCTAGCAATTCCTTAGTTAGGAGATAGTAATGTGATGCTAGCATCGAAGATGCTATAAGTATAGCCACATAACCAATTCTATAAGGGGTACGAAGCAAAATTTTAAGTGATTGACAATAGCGCATCGCGGCAACAAATAAAAGGTTCAAAACAGCGATGCGTTTGATGTTAGTTGAATCAAATGACCACCAAAATAAAATTAATTTTGCAGTTTTAATTAAATTAAAAAACAAATGCATGGCTCAGTGGAATACATTTTAGGTATTTCTTCAGTTGATTGAATTCTCTTTATTATCAATAAATAAATTGTGATAGCTTACGCTCAAAATTTTGAGAATTATACTATGAAAAATATTTTTGAGTTCTGTTTTACGATTGTTTTATTTATCACTAGCGACCCGCCCCGGCTTCGCACGGGTGCAATGCTGATACTAAATACACTACATATAAACCTTCCTCTTCAATCACTCTATCTATAAAAAAAAACCGCATCAAAATCCGTTGCGTAGTTTTAAAGATTTAAGCATTCAAAGGGACAGAGAAAGCGACTTTGTTTTATACTATGTAGTGATGATTACTATTTTATTTTTATTATTATTTTTTAATACTTATGCCTTTTCTTTAAACATTTGACAATACAATCTTTTTCTGGCTTGTTATATTTTCCAAAACGCCTAACTGTGCGAAAAAAACTGAGCGTTTTACGGTGTCCTACGTTTGGGCAGCGCCTTTAGATATTCATTTATTTTTAACAGGTAAAAAGTGTGTTTTAAAAGCACCAACCCTGTCAAAAGTACTTTATAATTCAATTATTTTCGATTCTTTCTTCAAGGTTTGAGCCACAAAGTCATAAAAAACATTGTATGGCCATAATGATGTCACGGTATACCTACTCGTGTTACTGCTAAGTCATATTAAATACGATCTTTTTACGATCAGCGCTACTTAGCGCCGTTGAGAAGTCGTTAACTTTTGTAATCAATTCAGTAGTGTCTCTTAGTTTAAAATGTTTCATGCTGATTGAAAAGTAAATTATTGATGATTAAATTATAATTTTGATTAGATATTGATGATTTAGGTATATGTTTGAGCCGTTTGTGGTTGCAACACTAGCATCGATAAAGCTAGGGAGACGATTATAGTGGTACACACGGCTACACATCAAGCTATACATTTCCAGTTTTAGCTGAACTCGCACTGTATAGGTTTTTCGTACAATCAGAAGTCAGCTTATACTGGTTATGTATAGCTTGATGTGTAGCCGTGCATACATAATAATCATCATCTGCCTAGCCTTTTCCCAACTATGTTGGGGTCGGCTTCCAGTCTAACCGGATGCAGCTGAAAACCAGTATTTTACATGAAGCGACTGCTTATCTGACCTCCACAACCCAGTTACTGGGTAATACGATACGCCTTGGTAGGACTGGTTGTCAGACTTTCGGGCTTCTGACTACCCGTAACGACTGTCAAATATCCACAAATGACAGCCGGGACCAACGGCTTAACATGCTTTCCGAGGCACGGAGGGATCTCGGTATGTAAAGATGGTCACCCATCCACAGACCAACCGCGGCAAGCGTAGCTTAACCTGATCGATCGACCTGTGCGGCTGTTATTATGTAGCCACGGGCCCTTCCGTGTATACATAATAATAGAGACTGTTTATTTAGTCAGGAGAGGTGACGTAACGGCTGAATTTTTTCAATTAAAAAAAGAACCATCCTGTTTTGAAGAAAAAGAATATAAAGTCTGTCCGTCTCATAACCATCATCTAGCCTTTTCCAAGCACCCACATGGGGTCAGCTTCCAGTCTAACCGGATGCTGTTTGTTTGTAAAGAAAGTCTGTCTTTCTCAATTTTTATTTCGCGACGAATATTACCTAGTAGTTTTCCGTAATCAATGACTAACATGTTAATTATTTCAACAGCCTTGATTGGAAAGATAATAAGTAATCTTCAATTAGCAGTCTCTGCGATATTGACAATAGTTTATGTATTGTTAATTGTCGTTTCCAGAAGCTGGAGTAGCACTTTGCCTTCAACAAACAATTGATATGTTGTGATAATATGATGCTAATGGAGGCCTACAGACCGCATCAAAATATTATGTTTAAGATCACAAACTAAACTAAACACAATAAATTGAAAATCATCTATTTAGTCCGTCAGTTAGAGTACCTATTGGAAAATAATGGACACATTTTTTTTTTGTTGCAAATTAATGAATATTGACAAAGATAAAACGCATCAAAACTCGGGAATGGGGGCTCGTGACGTCAGAACGCACTAAAAATTATACCAAGGTGTGACGTATTGAGAATTTTAAAAGCGTTGTTGTATCTTCGTCAATTATGGTTTACGTAAAAAAAGAAAAAATACGGGTCAAATGTTTTTTGATAATCTAAACGACAGACTAATTCGATTTTTTCAATTTCAATTGAATATTTAAAGTAAGCTCGTACCATCACTGGAGCAGATTCTACAGGAAGATACTGCGACGAGCATTTTAAAAGACCTAAATCGCATACGTACGACATTCATACGACCCCTATGTTACGACAGGTTTTTTAAAAGGTCACCTTTTCCCGAAAAAAAAAGAGCAAAGTGAAGTAATGGTGCTGTATGTAATATTACTTTCCTATCACACATACATGCATAATATTAAAATATTTCCTAAGCAATAATTTCAGTTTCATAATAACAAAACGTGACTTTTAATATTCAGATATAACTTAATGTTGACACAATTAATAATGTCATAATAAATTCAATAAACACCATTTGTGTATTCGATCGCTTTAAATAATGCAAAGTTAGTGTTGAGTGACAATCCTTAAAACGGATAACAGTGGCCACTATATTCCGTTTTAAGGATTTCAATAAAACTAAACAATGTAAAACTACCGTTTCTAACAATATTAACGTATAATCTTGTGAAGCACAACTTAGCGTGCTTATTTTCTGCATTTTCATTCTAAATTGTATGGAATAATCAAACAAACGATGAGGGCGCCACTGTGCGGTCGGCGTAGTATTTTTTTATTTTTTTTGAGGATGGGAAATCATCAAATGACCCCTCCCGCTCTGGGTGGAGCAGAAGGGAGTGTCAGACTCTTACTGACTAAAACCCACCCGTGTTCCTTCCTTAGCCCTTTGTGTTCCGGGGCAGCGGTAACCCTTTCGGACAATCCCGCTGCCCCGGCAGGCTTCGGCCCTTTCGGGCCCCTTCCTTGCTGCTGACATCTCTTTACGGCGCGCGTGGAACACGTACGCGCCGTCCGGCACGGGCCTGGTCCTGATCGGACGGAGGGTTACCCATTACTCTCCGCCCGCAGGCCGTCGGCGTAGTCTTAACAGCTAAAGTTGGAACCTAAGATACCCAAACTCAGCAAAGGCCTAATTATCATGCTCTTACCTTTAACCCAATTTATTTGGTGAAAGCGCAGCATGCCTTCTTCTTCCATACATTTCGTCATCTCAGGAGTTTCACATCCTTTCTAGCCAGATCATCTTAGGTGATAGCCTTAGGGCTTGTTTCACATGTACCACAACCACAACACGTGTACGGGCGCCAATTTGTATGAAACATAATAGTTAAATTCACACGGACCACATTTTGCCGTCATTATCGACCGCGTGTGTGATACCGACCACATCGCAACCACGTCGCAACCACAACGCAACCACCAGCGACACCGCGAACTAGCGGCTGGCCACATCGCAAACACAACATTTTGTAGGTACAGACGCCAGCACATCAAGCTACCCGAAACTGTCAAATTTTCCCAATCAACTTTGAACCGTATGCTATAGCGATAAAGTTGAAAATCTATTAAATAAATTTGACAGATTGTAGTAGCTTGATGTGCTGGCGTCTCTACCGCAACGCAACCGCAAGAAGCCGCAGCGACACAATTCACACGTATCCACAGCTTGACCACTTTTATTGCTGCGATGTGGTATGGTTAGCATCAAAAGTCGATTAACACTTCAGTTTTTTTAATCTCAGTCATTGAGCAAAATATAAACAGTTCAGTTTTTTTAATCTCAGTTATTGAACAAAATATTTGTTCAAAATTACATTGTATTTCTGCTGCAATTTTGAACAAATATTTAGCTCAATAATTGAAATTAAAAAAACTGAAGTGTTAATCGACTTTTGATGCTGACCGTATGTGTGAATAGGCCCTTTGATGTTTATTCTGTAAAAATCTCACCGTGAAAATTTGCTGAAGTGAGCTGTCATTTCACCTAATCCTAGGGGTTGACTCGGATTGACACTATTGACAGCTCAATTCACCTAAGTTTGCAGGGTGAGATATTACAGAATATAGCTCGGCCGATATCACTTAAAACCGGCAACCCTGAGATAACCGTTAGTAGTGTACTTAACAAGAAAATGGCTCTATCTGAACGAAGCCATTGTATTTTTGCAGGAAATCGTCTGGCACGCGTCACAGTCTAGTTTGCATATGAACTTTTAGTGTATCATTATGTTTTTTTGAACACTGCAATCATAAATATTGGGCTAACGTGAAGAATATTACCGTATATATTTACACGCTTCTGATTTCTAACTGCTTATGTATGTGAAGCTATATACTTTTTGGTGTCAAAACACGTGAATTTGAGGGTTAAAAAATAAAAGAAAACCCTAAAGACATTTTCGTTCCACTCTGAATATTTGTTTACCTAAGTACCTACTTACGTAACTGAGCTAAGCGATAATTTGAAAGATGCCATACATAATTAAATAAGTAGGTACTTACTTACGTACTTACTTACTTTAATCCTGGCAATAATGAGTTTTTGAGATGTGTGTTGTGTGACTAAAGATTTGAAAAAATCCTATTAAGAAACAGATGACTTATTCTGTTAAAATCTCACGGTGAACACGTAAGTGAAGTGACCTGTCAATAATGTAAATCCTTAGCATCAGGTGAAATGACAGCTCACTTCACTTTCGTATTCACGAAGAAATTTTAACAGAATAGACCAGCGCCCTAATTGCGTAACACACTATCTATTACTCTCAATTTGTATCATTTTGAAGCATATTGCTAATCTATTGCTCCAGATGTTCTAAAAATGTGTTTGCTCAACTACGTAAATAGGGCAATGAATGTTGTTCAACTGTGAAAATGAAAGCCATTGCTAATGATAGTGCGTTACGCCGTTACGCTGCTGCAGGATGTTATAATACAAGCTGAAAACTAAGGCTATCATGTAACAAGGCCAATTTTGAAAAGCCCTGTTGCTTCTATACTAAGTTATGTACACCATGTATCGTATTAAATAACTAACAAGTTAATTTCACTTTTACAAAATCTAACGCCTAAGTAACGAGATATGTTATGTAGACATAACAAAAGGATTGGGTGTCGTGACGTACCCTGTATAATATAGCGTTCACAAAGAGTTCTAGAACCGGTCTGATTTCCAACTGTCTCGTGTACTGGACTATCACGTCTTTGAGTGCTAAGTATACATTAATCATGTAACATCGCAATCTCCCTTTCTAAATATCTTTTTAAGAAACTTCACTTTTGAAATCGATCAATCTTTGAAAGGTTGGGGCACGGGGTCAAGTCAAAGTTTATATGCCCCAAAAATTCATATTTCGGTCTATTCTGTAAAAATCTCACTGAGAAAACGTAAGCTTGAAGTGTGTTGTCATTTTGATGCGAGCGTTGTCATTATTGACAGCTTCACTTCATTTCACCTACGTGTTCACGTGAAATTTTTATCGAATACATCATATGTATAATTTTAGAATGTTTTCAGATCTTTATAATATTTGCCTTTATTGCTGTTCAAGTCTTTAGGTATATGGTTTTCTACTATCTATCACTTCAAGCGGTGAGATGGGCAGTCGACATTGTTGCCATCGAGTGCAACTCCTGGATGAGGCTGGTACAGGAGCGTGGGGACTGGCACAAGAAAAGGGAGGCCTGCCCATGCCCCCCCCCCACCCTCCTACTGGCCTGGGTGTCCATGTAGGTTTATGTGAAATAAAATATTTAGAATCACGGTAAGATTTTTACAGAATAGAACGGCTGCTTATAAAGATAGCAGATAAGTGACAGATCACTTACATTTTCGAGATAACTTATCCAAATGTTTTTGCATTTAACAAGTTAGAAAACAAAATCTATTTTAGCTTGATACATAATATTAACGGGCATAAATAGTGGATATTAAACAATGTCAGCCATTGGCGATAAGAAAGACACGATTCGATGAGTCAGTCTATGAAATATTACTTACGTTAATGTCTTACTTGCAAAAAATCTAGTGAGTTTGTAAGTAGGGATCTTTATCTTCAAAACTAATGATCCGATTCCGAACATTCTTTCACTAATGGGAAGCTTATCTAAGACATTATTATGAGGTCCGGCCGTCAAAATAATGTGATTCTGACACCTTTCAATGCGACAAATCTAGTAACTCATAGGCTGAGGCCAAACAAGCGTAATTTTTTGAGCTGTGATTTACGTTCAACTGAAATTCGGCTAGGCTGCCAGATGGACGGACGTAACTTCAGTCGCATTCTGTAACTTAACTAGTTAACTGACGCTTGCCTCTCTCCCGTCCCTCACACTGAGCGCAATTCGGTTGAAATAACGCGTGTGAGTCATCAGACAACTCATTTTGCGTCGCCGTGTGGTACAAACAGGACTTTAGTATGAAACCAAATGTAGCGTAAATTCCGCGACTCATTTTACGTGACACACAGCTCAAAAAATGATGCTCGTTTAGCCTCAACCATAAAGATCAAATTCGCAAGCCACGTATTCGTTTGTATGAAAACTGAGGTGTCAAGAACGCATTCTCTCGTCGGCCGCGCTGTAACTAAAAGTATCTACAGTTTTGGAAAATTCGTCATGACGATATTACCATATTTTCCCTACAATTTACGTAAATACACGTTAAACCCACTAATTACTATCCTCAAAGCCGGGATCACACTTATGGGGTTTCGGCGAAAATACATGTTATCACAAATCGATATACACGTAATACATAGGTACAGGAAATGCCGGAAACATGTATAATACCGTACTAATATCGATGTTGATTAATAACGGAAGTTCCAAATGATTACGGATGCTTAAACAAACCGGCTAGGTACTTACTAATCCATCGTCTAATACATAAAAATAAATGACCAAATGTCATAATGAGGAATTTAGGAAATTCCATTTCAAACAGGAATGGAAAGACTCCATTTAGTTTGGGTGTCGCATTTAGACTTCGCGTACAAATACACGGACGTAATGTACGGTACTTTAATTCATGAACGCTCGTAAGTTATGCGACACCAAAACTGACATTCTTCTTTACAGACAGAGCTAGCAACAATGTGCTGCACATTATAGCAATAATTATGAAGTAGAAGAGTTTCCTCATTTTCTGTGGCATAATTTTCTTAAGTCTAGGACCAGATTGCTGCAGCAATTGAAGTGGCAGAGATTTCGAGGCGCCGTTTTGTGAAACAAGACTATTCAAAGTCGGACTTCAAACTGACCAAAACCACTGTGAAAGGTGGCTGTCTTGCTTGAGTAGGTACCGAAGGGGGCTATGGGATATTCGCGGTGAAACCAACCTCCTTTGATACCTAAGCCAATGGCACGTCACTAGAGAAATATATTTCTCCAACACCCACAAGATGCATTACAGCAAAAGCAATTGTCATAAATCTTGATATTATGTTACCTAAAAATCGATTTATAAATTGTCAAATAACAAACTCTCAGAATTGAACCGACCTCAATACATAATATGTCGGATTATCTATTGCCATCCATCTTTCATAGATAGTTGCAAAATGTGCAGCTTCTGAAAGTGACCTACCAAATTAGACTAGTTTAGCCAATCTGCATGACGATAATATAGAAATTGGAAAGATATAATATACTAACTAAGAATATAATAATTATGCAAGTTTTTTTGAATATATTATTATTGGTACATTTGGGACAGATGTGAAAGGCAGGAAGTGAGTTAAAGTGTGATGTGTGATGTTATCAAGGAAATATGGATTGATACAGTGAACATATTATGTGTATTAATGACGGTGATAAAACTGTTCGACCTAATGCCTGCATTTATACTTCATGTATATTTGATGGACCATTATAAGCGTCGAAAGAGTGATGTCATATTCAATATTAATGTCTATCTATACAGGGTTAGTTTTTAATGTCCAGCAAATTTAAGGGTGTGGTACAGACCAATATCGTTATTGCAAAAAAATTATCAACTGTCCCATAGAAAACTTCAATACCTACTCGACCTAAACTAAACTAAAATTGAGGAACAAATATTTTAAATATAAAGATACGCATTTAACCTTTTATAACTATAAATATAATATATACCTAATTACATATAAATATAAGCATAAATAAATACATAAACATACTAAAAAGAAATAAGACAAACAATGTGAAAATATTCGTTGTGATGATATTGCCAGCTTCTTGCAAATGTGCTCGCGAACCTCAACTTTTAAGGATATACAAAATATGGGGATTGTAAGATAGGATGGAACTTTGCATTTTTGGAACAAAAGACCCACGCTAACTCTAGACATCATCTTTTATCTTTATCTGTGACTAATAAACATTTCCAATTTAATTCTAGTTAATATTTTACGATTATTTATAATGGATATCAATAGTTTATAATTCCAAGTAGGTATGGCGTCAGGCAGCCTACGCGAGTCTAGATACGGCACACGTTGACCTTACCGACTCTTTGTGTGCAGATCTAGATTCTAGAGTGCTAGACCGTGACGTCGTGTATGCTATAATTGTCGACCGTGTATCAAGATGTGTGTGATGAAAAGTGTGAGTGAGTTAAGATTAAACACTAAAAAACTCTTCCGTTTAGACCACAATAGAAAACAGATTGGATGGTGCTGAAAATCTAAAAATGGAATATATTTTCGATGTTTTTTTATTTATTTATTTATATATACTTTATTGTACAGATGCCAGCAGGTCAACCTACCCCAATCTGTCAAATTTCTTTGATAGATTTTCAACTTTAGCACTATATAAGGTTCATATTCAATTGGGAAAATCTGACAGATTGGGGTAGGTTGATGTGCTGGCCTCTGTACACCAGGATATACATAACAAAAAAAAAAAAATATTTATTATTATTAATTAGAAATTATTGAAAGGCTCGGATTTACTATAACTCACTTGTTGGTAAGCGATGATGTGGTGGAAGATGTTCTACGCTTGCCTAGTTTAGAAGTTCTTACTAAACAGAGCATTTTCTTCAAACACTTTTGAGACTAGCATAGAACTTGCTACCTTTAAAAATGCACTGCACTTATATCCATGTGCTCCATATTTTGACCATGAAGAGGTTGGTCTAAGGTTCGACATGACTAATCTATTGTATCTTAATACCTATTACGTCAAAGGTTTCATTGAATGCTTTGATGTTACATGGCCTGAAAATGTATCTATCGTCCGTGAACCAGCTGTGCGGCACTTCCAACCTTGAACTAGACTTACGCAAGTTCTTTAAATGTTTCAGTTGTTTTATTTACATAATACACGTTTCTTCGAAGCCAGGCTTCTACGTGCCTACGCCTACCACACGTCTGGCGCACCCTCGGTTATTACAAACTTTGTTGACTGGCTAATCTGTTGACTACGGTATGAATCATTCAAATATTGCAAATGTCGACATCGAAATGAGAATAGAAGATGTGAAGAAGTCATCCTACATTTGATCATGACAAAGGACCATTAACCTTCAAATCTTACCAAGGTCTATCGTGTCAAGTAACCGGGTATTGGAGGTCAGTTAGAGGTAATTCAACCGACCCCAGTATGGTTGGGAAAAGGCTAGGTAGATGATGATGACGTTATAGAAGAACATACATACATAATCAGCCTCTAATGTTCCAACTGCTGATACACAGGCCTCCTCTCAGTGAGAGGGAGTGGGCCGTAATCCACCAGGCGGTCCAGTGGTTGGTAGATGTCACGTGTCTTCGATTTTTTGGTTCTAGGACATGTTGTTTCCTCACGATGTTTTCCTTCACCATTTTGCGAGCAGTGGTGATAAAATAATTTAGACAAAGTAAAGTGCCTTACGGGGTTCGAACCTACGAGAAGATGATATTTTTTTTTTAAATATTGTATTATATTATATATTTTGCCAAGTATGTTCCATCATATTTTGTCGACACCTAACTCCGGAGCTGCTTATACATAGTTTAGTTAAGTTTGTATTATTACGTTTTACGTTATAATAGGTATGATAAGTTCGTTTATTATTAGTATTATTACGTCATAAGGTCCGACGGGACTGGCATGTAATTTTTCAAAGTGGGGGCGAGTTTGTTTTTTTTTACAATTCGATAGGAGATTGGAGTGTTTCACGATAAATTAAATATATCATCTTCTTTTCTTTTTTTTTACTCTTTATTAATTATTAGGGACTTTTATACAATATTGTACAATATCTGTTTTCAGGAAATTCTGTGGTGTGATTGAGACGGAATTAGTTTATTTGTAAACATGACTGCCATATAAAGTCATGGACATTATAACGAATACTTGTCCTATTAATGTGGTTCCCTATTACGGATCAATACCGCTTTGTCACAATTTGCGTTAGTTAGATCATCGTTTAGTCATGTCTTATTTTATACCTCCATATTCAGTTATTGCATGCTGGTACCTATATTATTTATAATGAATTCATTAACGTTTCCATTATTGTGTATTATTTTCAGCTTAATAAGGAAGTCCGTAAACCCGAAAGTCTGATAACCAGTCTTACCAAGGGGTATCGTATTACCCAGTAACTGGGTTGTGGAAGAACATATGAAGCAGTGAATTAGCAATATCTTTCAAAATGATTCGTTACGTTTATAGTGTGTTACGCGATTAGGGTGCTAAAAGATTTGCTGTATTATGAAGTTAGGCTTTTAAAATTAATAGGAAATAATTACAAACTCTTGACGCTTGAGTTAAAAATGGCAAATTAAAGTAAGTAATCAAAATGTTCAAAGCTTAATAAAATTAAAACCGTTTCCATCCGGTGTTTCAATCGAATTATTTTAATTAGTTATACCGCTTGCACCAATCTTTAAACCGATTTTAAATATCTTCCACTTATCTATACAACCAAGGCTGCTCACGTCTTTAAAAAACACTTTAATAATTCGTGCAAGAACGATTTGCAGTAAAGATAAAAAGTTCGCTATCAGAGCGATTAGGATACAGAATATTATTTTCGTTTTGTAATAAAGGATCATCAAGCTTACTTCCGTTGTGAGGTAAGCTGAGATATTCAAGATTTCATTTTAATTGCATTCTACATATTTTGTTAACATTAATTAACAATATCATGGAGACATTTGCTGATTCTGAATTGGAAAATGTGTTTAAAATAATATTACTTTCTCTTTTTATTGCGAAAACTAGCTGCTGCCCGCGACTACGTCTGCGTGCATGCTCTACAGCACCAAAAATACCCAAGATGCTAGTGTCGCTATAGCATTATAAGTACACAACTTTTAAAATAGCATTAAAATATAAGTTTTTTTTTGCAAGCAAAGCAAGTGAGAGAGTTATATGGGAGTCCTGCTGAGTTCAGTCATAAGATGTGACTGAAGGAAATAGAGAAAATAATGCAGGAATACATTCCAGGACACAAAAGAGTAAAAATACGTACAAAGGTATCATACTTTACAACACTTCCCTATAAACTACGTTGGTAGTTATGCTGCCAGGAGACAAAATGTAAAGAGAGTCAGGACTGGTGACGCGGGAGCAAGCGACGTACAGTTGCCCGTGTGAGAAGCAACTCGTCCTGAGGTCGACACCCGCTGCCCTGCGACTTATTGATGGTCATCGCGAAGCAAACACTCACGGGGAACTGTACGCGCTTGAACTGGAACAGGAAGTTATGAGGTGTTAGGGGAATGCGTGGTATAAATACTGCCTCGCCGACGCCACAACCCGTATCCACCCCGACCCTTGCTCGAGCCAGCCCGCACCGCTGAGCCTGTAGTTTTAAATTCGTCCCTAAATAATACCGATCCAGCCTGTCCCTTGCTGCCCTCTTCCAGCGACGCCCTAAGCCGAGGTCCGAACCCCACGGGGGGTGCCCTTAGCGTGAGTCGCTTAGTTTTTAGTTAGTTTTTAAGCCCTGGCTGGAGGCCTTAACTGCAAGGCATCCACAGGAAAGTCCGGTTAAGCAGTCGACAACCTCCTACAGGTTGAACTGCGAGATGCCATTTCCAAAAAAAAAAAAAAAGCCACAACCCGTAAGAATTTCCGCCTCAATGGTGTGTCTGTGGAGGGAGATGACTTTAACGGCCCATTCACGACCTTGCCGCGGTGAGCGGCGGCTAAGCGCGGGGCGGCGAGCGGTAAGAACAAAAGTATGAAAATGTTTGAAGCACGCCACGAGTCGCCGCTCACAGCGACAACGCGCGCGGTTTTGTCGGAGCGAATCGTTGCAGCGGCGCGCGGTGCGGGGAGCGGCGAGATCAAAAGTACTGGCGAATAAGTGCGACGCGACGCCACGAAACACATCGGCCCGGATAGCGGCGTAGATGTGACGGACTCGGCGGCGAACTTATAAACAAAAAATTTTAGACGATTTTGTGGCGGTAATGGATATAGAGTATAAAAGTATAGAATATAATCAAATGTTTCCACACTCATTCATGTGTACTCATAAAACTTATCTGGATATTTTCTGTAATATTCGTATAGGTCACGAAAGCCATTTAAATATCGATCTTTATTCAGTTCGTGCACTCCTTCTGTCATACTTGTTTTAAAAATATATACTGCTTTCTAAACACAAAAGAGATAATTTTGATAACGCCATAATTTTGAGCACGTTCTAACTACCTAAATACGTCCACCTCGACCGCTGCCGCTAGCCGCTACTGAGGGTACGTGGCGTGTAAAACGCACCGCTTGCCGCCGCCGCGCCGCCTGCCGCGCCGCGCGCCGCTTAGACCGAAGTCGTGAATGGGCCGTAAGGCGGTTAACACGACTTCGGAGGAGATAGGTTCCGAAGAAGCATAATCGGAACACCGACCTTCAGCTTGATGGTATGCGCTGGAAGTCCACTTGCTGACAGGGAGCTCAGAAATTCCACGGGATAATGTGTGGCGTCATCTTGCTCGACAAAAGTGTTTATCGAGGTGTAGACCACTTTATTCCCCTCAATTTCCGAGAGAATGCATTCGTTAATTGCTGCAGCCTGATCATTTTTGGGCATCAAAATGGCCCGCTCACACACCCAAGAATTCTGCTGGTGCGGTATACGACTGATGTCCCCGTATACACAGTGAATGAGTTCTTCTAAGCTGGATACCACTCTACCGAGAGACTCTGGAAGCATCACCTGTCTCTTCTGGTAGAGTGCCTTCGCCAAGACTTAGAAGGACATCGGAGAATTCTTGAGCACGTGCATTGCCGCCGAGCCGAGCTCTCATATTAATGGTCAAGCGCAGCGTACGAACTCGTGACCACAACGAAGATCGTTTCAACGAAGCATTCACCTCGTCAGCCCTCGAGCCCCGCGTCACCACTGGAAGCGTTTGCCGAAAATCACCACTGAACAGAACTGTGACACCACCCATCAAACGTTCGTTCCTGCGGATGTCCTGCAGGATTCTGTCCACGGCCTCAACGGCCTTCCTATTGGCCATCGTACACTCATCCCATACGATCAGAGAGCAATCCTTGAGCACGTGTCCCTTATCGCTGTTATGTGACACACCACAAACAGGCGTTTCGGCGCTCTCTAAATCGATGGGAATTTTAAACATGGCATGTGCTGTCTTGCCACTCGGAAGCAGTGTGGTAGCGATTCCCGACGACGCTACAGCAATAGCAATTTTGCCTTGCCTCCTGACCTCTGCAAGTATGCCAGTGGTAACAAATGTTTTTCCTGTTCCACCAGGAGCATCCAAGAAAAACATTTTACCCTGGTTTTGCCCAACGCTTTCAAGGACGGCGTCATAAATTTGCTTTTGCTCTGAAGAGAACAAAGCGACATGGTCATTTCGTATGGTGGTCATTTCGCGTTATACTCCCGATTTTCACGGTCTTGATACGGTGATGATTGGGGAGCTGGTAACCCATATTCGATCAGTGGATTGCCGCCGATAGAAAGTACCACATATTGAAGTGAACTGAGACAGGTGTTCAGCACGCGTTCATCAGTTACTTCGACTTCGTCTCCAGTAGCGCGCCTCAAAGCTCGTCGAAAATCTTCAGACAGATGATGGCGATACTTCTCTCACAAAGCTACCGGGTTCGCGACTCCACAAAACACCAAGATGACGGCAAACAGATGACGCATGCGGCTGGGACTGTCACTGACGCTCGCCTCCGCGAGGGTGTCATGAAATGAAATGATCATCATCAATGAACATAACTTTTTTGTAATACTTAACACCGCATTTTTTTTAAATTGTCTTCCTCAACTCTGCTCAAGATTTTGAGGGTTTTGTTGGAACTTGAATTTGTCAAAACGAACTATACGATACAACTTTTATGAAGAAAATGCACATCACCATCTATGAATTTTAAGAATAACTAACTACTTACCTCGCCAACATGATCAAATTTAAATTATTAATTTCCAAAAAAATGTTAACATGCAGGTAACTTGATTTGATTTTTATGAAATCTCATAGATGGCGCTGTTTTAAAATTGTCTTTATACTACTAACATTCATTAAACTATATTTCTCTGCCCAAGTTACTTAAATGGCGTAGTTTTTGTAGTGTAACGTCAGATAATAGCATGGCTTACTCAAAAACAACATTTAGATATGCGTCGTTAGATTACACGCTGTCACAGAATGCGTAAGAAAAATAAAGATTCACAGCTCCTCCCCCGTAAGTGATAGCGTGATAATATGTAGCCTATATGTTGACCCGACCTCTTAGTAATATTCATGCAAAATTTGAAGTAAATCCATGCAGCACTTTTTGAGTTTATCCCGGACAGACAAACAGACAAACAGACAAACAGACAAACAGACAAAAATTCTAAAAACTATATTTTTGGCTTCAGTATCGATTGTAGATCACGTCCCAAGTATTCTTTTTAAAAAATATTCAATGTACAGTTTTGACTTTCCTACGATTTTATTATATGTATAGATATCTAAACGCCAATCCAATTCGAATTCGTAGGTCAATTTCCGTAATTAAAAACGTTCAAAATCTACTTAATCGCAATCTAATCTCAGCGAAAATTGATGTCAAAAACTTGTGAAAAATGTAGGGAAATTAGAGGTATTTTTTGACAGATTAAGATCAGACTGTGCGTTGCGCGAGTACGCGAACATTCTTAAAAGTACGAGAATTGCCCGTCTGAAAATACAGTCGTGCCAGTGACGCGAAAAAGAAGAAGAATTGCGAAAATCCTATACTTAAATATCTAGACTCAAGAATTCGACAAACAGCTACTACGGCTACAGTGTGCCAGCCTGCCAGGTGTCATCATTAATTACATAAGATTCGAGGATCTACGGCGGAAGGCAGTGGTGAATGTGACCTAGCCATTTGTAAATCTGCCGTTTAATTACATAAGATTCGAGGATCTACGGCGGAAGGCAGTGGTGAATGTGACCTAGCCATTTGTAAATCTGCCGTTTTATTACATAAGACTCCCGTGTGCGATAATGTCCAATGCCGATCCAAGTTTGCCAGCCGACAGTATGCGGCAACTAGCTCTCGACTGTATAATAGAATACATAAACTTATAGACATATACTCCCTAACTAAACACAAAGTTAAAATCAAACTTACAAATTGGTTGCAGAAGTTAACGTATGACGAAACCGAAGATCTTATTACAATTGTCTCTTAGCTGAACTAATACTGTATTTAAACTAAGGCATTGTTTAATTAATTTAAGTAAATATAAGTACTAGCATGACACATTACCAGTTGTATGTCATTCCTAGAGGAACTTTGACTCCTAAAACACAGGCTTTTGGCCTAGTTTAGGAGGCATCAGTTCGCCCTTTAATGTGACTTTACTGTACAATATACATTAAATCCTGTGTGTGTACTTATGTATGTTTTTCAAAGTGTACAAATAAAATTTTATTGTTATTATTATTATTATAGATTCGAGGATCTACGGCGGAAGGCAGTGGTGAATGTGACCTAGCAATTAGTAAATCTGCCTTTTCTACCTATGACGAATACCTATTTTATTTGCTAGTTTTGTTAATGTTACTTAATCCCTAAATTACGTAGGAGATGGCGGGAGGAGCTGGATGGGTTCCATCAAAACTGGAAGGAGGGCGTGCGGGCTCGCGAAAGATGCAAGGAATGGAGGGAGGCCCTTGCTCAGGAGTGGGACACGAGAGGCCAATAAAAATCCCTAAATTTATTTATTTATTTATTTATTTATTTATTTATTTATTTATTTATTTATTTATTTATTTATTATTACCACTTACATTTGTTTAACAGGTAGGAACCCAATACAACAATGTAGTCACAATTTCTACACTCATGTAGCACCCAAAACCAATTTGATACCACCACCAACAAAAATGAACTGTGTGTCTGTGTGTGTGTGAAATTAAAGAAGTCTCAAAAAGATTTACCTGTGCTCATGTTTTTTCTTTTCTTTAAGTTCATAAACACAACAATATTTTACCTATGCAGGGTTTCCAAGGGTGTTCTTTTCCAAACATTTCTGATAACTATCTATAACTTGGCCTTTTACCCGATTTCGGCTTACGACTTAATTTGCCGACTATCTAAAAAATATTGAAGTTAAGTGCTATCAATTTAGTAAGAGCAAATTCTCTGTTTACATAAAATACATATAACGTGATTAAGAAACGACTGTATTTAATTACGTAAATTAATCTGAATGGGTAATTAGAGCAGACTTAATTATTTGTTTGGAAATAAATTTAAGTTAATTTTTGTTTATTTTTGTACCTACGTAAATTAGATTTAGTGTTAGAATTAATAATTTTTATTTCATAATAGCTCGGTAAAGAAAGATTGGACGCATTCGCAGTTAAGTATTTAATTATTTAAATTAATTCCGATGTTTAAACGAGTTATCAAGGCCGTATGTTATATTAAAATTTTATATTACAATATAATTATAATTTTCGCACATCATGCTTATATAAGGTAAGCATACCTCGGAAATCGGTCAAATAGTAGGAAAATTAGATAGGTAGGTACTGTAGACAAACTATAGGTACCTATGTAATAATTATAATAATCTCTTGTCCTTGGATAGTTCATAAAAACGGACATGAAATAGGTACAGACGCCAGCACATCAAGATGCTACGATCTGTCAAATTTCTTTAATAAATTTTCAACTTTCTCGCTAAAGCATAAGGTTCAAAGTTGATTGGGAAAATTTGAGTTTCAGGTAGCTTGATGTGCTGGCGTCTGTACCTAAGTATTAAGTCAATGAATCCTGTGAAGTGCAAAATAATCCTAATTAGGTTTAGGCAGTTAATACCTAATTGCCACCATTTGTTTTTTTCGGTGTATAACACGATTATATTGATAAGGATATTATGCAAATAGGTGGAAACAAGGGGTTTGTTAAAACAACAGCACGCTCAGGCATCGGCAGTCTATGCTGTAGAAGACAGCATTGTCAAATTGACACTTTCCATACGAATCAAGAGTGTCACCGTTTACTCGTACACACAGCTACACATTAAGCTGTACATTCCCAGTTTTAGCTTACCTCGTATTGTATAGGTTTTTCGTACAATCAGAAGTCAGCTTATACTGGGTATGTATAGCTTGATGTGTAGCCGTGCGTACTATGACACTGACGAAACTGACGGATTGATTGTTCCTGACAGGAGTTGTGCGCTCAATGCACTTGGTGCGCAACGAATTTTATTTTCTGTCTTTAGACGCTACCAGTATGTTGATTCCGTTCTCTGTGATTAAAGAATTTTGAAGCAACATGCTTTCATTGTGTTCAAAATTCCAATTAAGGAGCAAAAAAAAACTCGTTCCTACATTTTCACTCCGCCGACTTGTCTGGAAAGTTGAGTTATTGCCGAAAAAAGCAAATGTCAGCGACATTCGCGGGCGGATGACTAAGTGTCTGTTTAATTTATGGTTTTTGCAACTCCCCTTATAAGGTCAAGCATAAGTCGATGTACTGAGAGATAGGTACACAACCAAGCCCGAACTTGACGGTATATAAAGTTATGTACATTGTAAGTATATGCTTGCTCATCTTATGAATAATTGAAATTACATCAGCAGAAATGGGTTAATGCACTCTTTCAATGAGAAAGTAAATTATTATATATAGGTACGCTTTACATAATTAAATACTCTATAAGTATATACTTACAGTATAGAATAGACGCTTGGATTGTAATTAGAAACATGACTGAAAAAAAGAGTAGGTAAGTATATAATTATAAAATATGATAATCATTTTATTTATTTATTACTAACTTTATGTATATGTGTGGTGGACCTAATGCCTGGTATTTTCTACCAGTCAACCTTAGGGTGATGCGGAGGCAAAACACGGCCGGTGCAACTCCACCATTTTGTGGTATATTTCAGAAGTTATCTATTTTTATTATAACAACCCTATTGTGTTGAGTGTTTTTTTTATTATTTATTGCAACCGTATTTCTAAGACATGAGTATGTGCTATTATGTATGTAGGTTTTGTTAGCGATAACCTAGACTACCAATTTATACCTTACAAAGACAAGTTAACATAATATACGAAGTAGATAGAAAATATTTCTAAAACATACACATCACGCCTGCCCTTTATGGGTTAGGCAGAGTTGCACCTACATTTTGCCAGATAAGTTTAAGTATTTTGTATTATACTAGCTGACCCCGCAAACGACGTTTTGCAAAAAAAAAAAAAATTGATAGTAGCCGATTCTCAGACCTACCCGATATGCACACAAAATTTCATAAAAATCGGTCCAGCCGTTTCGGAGGAGTATGGTAGCTAACACTGTGACACGAGAATTTTATATTAGAAAAGATTAACAACAATAGCTTTAGGTATTGTCTTCCTCCGTATTATTTCAAGATATGTTTACGACCTACTCCGCACTTTCTCAGTTCTCAAGCTCATGAGGTTCGCTTTCACATTTCAGTTCCTTTTCCGAGGTACCTTTCGTGTTATTACAAACGCTTATCTGATGTTTAAATGCGCTGTAAAAGGTTTTTGTTTTCACAAAACTTTCCCGTTACACTGTGTCAATGGAGAGCGGCAAGAGAGGCTGATAGATCAACCTTGTCATTAGGCCTTATTGGCCTGCCTTTATTACATGGAACTAACGAAATGAGGCGAAAACCTAGGTACTATAAGCCTTTGCCTACAATATTTTATTACTGAATATTTGGAAAAGTTTCGCTTCTATTTTTTCAGAATATATCAGTAACGTCTTGGTTTTGGCGCGCAGTGTTGTGTTCCTTATACAACACTGTGCGCTAAATTCGAGCCCCCAGGAGACTGAGCTTCCTGGCTCGTGTGCAAACTTCGAGCTTGGACCTCTACTGAAATGTCAAAGACCAGGTTTGAGCACTATATGTGATAATCCATAATTACAAAAATTATGTCCATAATTCTCCGTACATCGTGGTACATCTTCTTAGAACATCTTTCATTGACTAATAAAAGACAGAA
This sequence comes from Globia sparganii, assembly GCA_949316385.1. Lineage (NCBI taxonomy): Eukaryota > Metazoa > Arthropoda > Insecta > Lepidoptera > Noctuidae > Globia > Globia sparganii. The sequence goes on along the minus strand of OX438668.1, from coordinate 3,023,555 downwards.
TTGTAAGAAAAACGGAGATGGAGGCTTTTGCCTTGCAGTGGGACAAAACAGGCTAGTTAGATTAGATTAGAATCTATCAGTAATCAGTATCAGTACCAGAGCTGTTCGTTGAATCAATAAACTGTTTTTTTAACGACTTTTCATTCGCCAATGAGATATCAATGAAAAAACAGGTTGAAAATATTAGCTGTTAATTTACGTCAACGGTTCAACGGATTATTTTCAATGATTGAACAAAATAGTCAATGATTGAAAACGTTGACATAAATTGACGCTAAACGCTACCGATTGAACATTTAAAACCTGTTAATAATTTAAACCTGTTAATAATTTAACAGTTTTTTAACCTGTTGACCACTGATCAATGACCTACCTCTAATCAGTACCTTATCCACGCCTCTCACTGAAATATGCGATGGGTAGGAGTAGCAGTCGCTATGTAGCTTTAAACCACTTTCCACATTCAAGAGATGTTTCCAAAATATCTGATACAGTACAAATCGTGCAATCCACGAAGACGCGCCCCACTCTTTTTCCTAATGCTTACAACACAAGTGTGCAACATTCCGCTAGTGTTTTAGTTTTGTTGATACACACTAATTATTATTATTGGGTAATTAGTGTGTATCGAAAAAACTAAAACACTAGTGGATTTAACTAGCGATAACCACTAGCGATTCGGGAGAAGAGTGGGGCGCGTCTTCGTGGATTGCACTATCTATACGTAAAAAATCTCTCATGTGAACCACCAAAGCAGAAGATGATAACCTTATAGTTGTAGAAGCACGAAAGAAGAGAGAGTAGAAATGAGCCTATACCTAACAACTGCCTAAATTGAAAGTCCTGCAACAACAAAGCTACACATAGGTAAAACAAAAGCATTTTAAGAACAATAAGGAAAGAACAGTGCCCATTCTTTCATCGACACACATACACTCACGTAGGTATGTGGATACAATAACTCGGAAGGTAATAAGTACTGTTATAAAGTAGCCGCGCCTCTTGCCACCATTTTTATGTCATCAGTTCCCGTGGGTGCCATAAAGGCGATATGACATCCATTCGACACGGTACGATGTGTTATGGCGAGTTGGTTATTGGAGCTTCCATAGTTATTGTTATTTTAAAGGTGTGTTCGGTGTTGGTGCGATATTTTAACAGACTTCTTTTTATTTCAATTGTAAATGGATTTCAAAAATTCTTTTTTTAATGGGTAGGGTATGCCTCAGGGATGGTTCCATTTAATTTGTCAACTTTTCTTGGATAGTTTTGGAGTGAGCTTCGATAATAGGTACGTATTTTTCGCAATTAGTTTTTTTTTGGATGATTTTATAAGCTTTTGCCCGTGTGGAGTTCGGAAAGGACTAATCCTAAGTCCAATGCCAGGTTAAGGTCTACCTGAGTGAAAAATTTCATCGAAATCCGTTCAGCCGTTATGGCATGAACAGGTAACAGATAGACTGAATAGTAGTTTGGATTAAGTAATCTAGCTGAAGAAGAAAGTAGATAACATCAGACTTGGAGGTTAAATAGCAGTCGAGCTATGTAAAAAACTACATCTAGGCTATTAGCTCATGTTAGGCTTCATAAAGAGCGTAAAGAAATTGATGGAAAACAAAGCCTAAGCAGCAAAAATAGTTGGATGAGGAACTTAACCGTTATTGAAGCCAAAGATTTTGCAAAACGCAAAAGTATATAATATACCAACTCCATCAATAACAAATCGATAATTTCTTCTACCTGAAACCCATACAGTCTGGAGATAAACTGCACTCCAAGCAAATGCTCTTTTCTTAGCGAAGAACATTTCAAAAGTGCTGGCTAGCAAGCCATTCATATACACACATCAAAAGTGTCTAGGGATCAAGCATTTTTATGCGGATTTCTTGAGATTGAGATGTGGCTTTGTAATAAATTTATGATTTTATAAATTTATATGGATCCTTTTTGGTGCATTTCATAATTTGAATCAGGAACTGTGAATCAAATTCGAGTAAAAGATGAAAATCAGCTGTCAATATTTTCCCTATAAAAACATACAACGCATTGAAGACATTATTAGTGCTACTGTTTCCCTACTACTGATTAAAACCAACGTTATTATGGAGCGGCGACGTCATTTAAGCAGGGAAGAAATGCTCAGAGCCGTGGGAACGATAGAAGCTGGTTCCCGGCAACGTACTGTGGCTTTAGCTCTGAATACAAGTCAGAGTGTTATCAGTCGACTTTGGACACGTTACCGAAGCACTGGTACCGTGGCTGAGCGCCATGGAGGACGGTATCGCTGCACCACACGGAGACAAGACCGATACATTCAAATCTTAACTCGAAGAGCTCCAACAATAACCGCCATGATGTTAGCCGTGAGGCTTCATCACTCTTCAGGGAACTTAATTAGCGACCAAACAGTCAGAAACCGCTTGCATGAAGTGAACCTTCATTCCCGAAGACCGCTACGGGTACCACCTATAGCAATGCACAATCGTAGGATTCGATATCAATGGGCTCTTGAACACAGAAATTGGGCAGAAGAACAATGGCGTTTCGTGTGCTTTTCTGATGAGTCTCGTTTTGGTATGAGACCGGATACAAGACGTATACGACACTGGAGAACCCCTGGACGCCAACAGCGATTAAAATCCTGCCAGGAAGTCCATCCTTATAGTGGTGGAACCATCATGGTATGGGCGGGTATTTGGATCGGCGGAAGAACTGAGTTGATTTGGATCAGAGGCAACCTCAACGCTCAAATTTATGCTGAGACGATTGTATCAGACGTCATCGTTCCTCTACAAGTGCAAATCGGTCCCTTATTTCAGTTAATGCATGATAATGCACGACCGCACACCGCAAGAGTTGTAAGACAGACTCTCGCCGCAGCTAACATCAATGTCCTGCCCTGGCCTGCTCAGTCGCCAGACTTGAACCCGATTGAGCATGCATGGGATATGCTACAGAGAAGAGCTCTGCCGAATATGGAGGGTATCCAGTCGCAAGAAGACCTTTTTTTGTTGTTGCAACGAACATGGGCGGCCATTCCACAGCGTGATTTGGATGAACTCATTTTGAGTATGCCAAACCGATGTTCTTGTGTTGTTAGTGTTCGCGGTAGAAACACGGATTATTAATTGTTTAAGTTACCCAATAAAATTTTAGAGAAAACTGTTATTTCAGTCTTTTTTTCGAACTTTTGTGTTAGTGCTTCAAATGTCAAAAATCCCTTTATTAGGAAAATGGCAAATTTCTTTATTAATGCAAAGGTGACTTGGTTTATCGTTACTGTGACAAACGAAAACACTTTATTTGATGAATCCTTAAAGAAAATTTTAATTAATATCAATCAGGAGAAAAGTTATTGCAAAAATATATGTTGATCCCTAGACACTTTTGATGTGTGTATTTTTAACCAGCTGCGCCCCGCGGATTCAACCACTAAGTGTCGATCCCGTGGGAATATCGGAATAAAAAGTATCTTTGATCCTAATCCAGGTCATGGCCTACCCATGTGTCAAATTTCATCCAAATCTCTCAACCGTTTTAGCGTGAAAGCGTAATAAACAAACATACAAAAAATCAAATCTTATCTCTTTATATTAGTTTAGATAAATATTTGATAGCCACACTATCGAATTCATTCTAAAATCTGTAAAGATTGTAAGAGGAGTAGATGAATGATAAATCGTTATGTTTGTTACAACCGCACAATAAAATCAACCCACCATCAACAAAAGCAACCCACCATTATATCAGACGAGTCGGGACACAGCAGCGATGGGAACTATACGAAGAGTCGTCAGTTCACGGTGGCGCACCTACAGCCACACCCGCGACCTACATCGCCCATCCGCCAAGCAGTCGCCTAAATATGTGACGAGGTGACGTTGAAACTTCACGTAATTACGTCATGTCACATAGGTGCTTGCAGTTGTGGTTGCAATGCAGATTACAATGTAACGTGATTTATTATTTCATGTCTTGCGATTGCGACATTTTATGACTTTTTTTCTAAGGTTTAGTGTTTCTGGGTGTTGATAAACTTACTTAAATCATACTTTGAGTGTTGCTGGTGGCATTGGAGGCTTACCACCAGATTCTGAAAACCTCAATTTGGTCTATAACGTTAAATTAAAAGTCAAGGGCTGCATTATACATTTTAGTCGGTCGAACAAGATAAGACAGCAGTTACTTAGATTGGTAGGATTTTCAGGACCCCTATATTTGTCTGGAACACAATCTCTACGCAGAAATAAATAGCATTGGGTGACTGACGCGATAAAAACAAAGATCAAAGCATTTATTTCAAATAAGCACATAAAAAGCACTTTTGAACGTCAAAATTTACTCATTTTAGGCCAATCGAGGTGATATTGCAATGCTTGTAAAAGGCTACTAAGCCAGTACAACATCATAAAAGACCAATATTTGTACACTTATAAATGTTTTGACTTCGACTTAGATTTATAATTGTCTATTAAAACCTAACATTCCTGCACGTACATAAGCATTTTCCTCAAAGCCACATATTCGTCAGTTCTTATCAAGTGTGAATAAGCCCACGTAAATGAAAACCGTTCAAATTAGGTCACAATAAGCGGAATTAAAATAACACTTAAAACATTGTAGAACATGCAACATGATGGTTATTTCGTAGGTACATTTACCATCAGTAGTTCACTTTATGGGAATTGATGGATATAAAATCGTAGGCTTGATTTTTGCCATAACAAAGATCAGCTGTATCCGATTAGACTGGAAGTCGCTCCCAACATAGTTGGCAAAAGGCTTTATGATGACTAGCCTGAAGTCAATGTAAACATGTATACAGAGTCTCCCATCCGGGCACAATTTACCGTGGCCTACTTAGAGAACCTTAACTAATGGAATTTGTAACCAAATAGGCCGCAGCAAGGAGAACCTCCACAAGTGGGGGTTCGTGGAATCTCCTGTGTGTATGCGGTATCTCTCCACAGATGATAGCCAACCTCACATCTTGCACCCTGCACTCGTGAGGACCTAATGGCTGCGTCAGAGAACGGTATCCGCGTTGCTAAATTCTGGGCGAAAACGATATTTGTTTGTGCTATTTTTGCCATCTGCACGCTAAAAAGAAGAATGTGTACTACAACCGAACAGAACAGCTTCTATTTTTCTTTTCAGCTTCCATGTATTTTAATTGATATTGGTTCATACGAAACAATGCAATATATTATGCTTGCATATCAATGATTTGAAGTGCATGATAGTTTATTAACGAAATCTCCATTGAATCTGCTGGCATGGATCATAAAGATACCTAATCTGTCTGTCAATCGTGCATGAATCAAAATGGTACCCTAATAAATACTGAAGCCTTGTTGGACCTCTATGTGACCTTATTATTCGTATGCATAACATCGTGACACACGGATCAAGATGTCGATGTTGGTGTGGTATGCACCCTTTAGAGAACAAAGCCATGAGGTCCTTGCTCAGTCATGTTGCTGCACATATAATAATGTGGTGAATATTATTATCAGATTTGATGTGGCCGTGGAAAGTCCCGTTAAGTATTAATATAATCCAAAAGTTTCGTAGTTTTTAGACCAATACTTTCTAATTAAAGAATTCTCCCTTAAACATTAGCTACGTTTTCTAATTGGTATGTCACATACCACTTACACTAGCGTCTGTTAGCGACTTCGTTCGCGTGACATTTCTTGACCCACCCCATCGCATTGCATCGCCTGCCCGCGCTATTACTTCGTTTTCGCTAAGCGTTCTTTCTCTTTTTATTTTTGCTCGGCTCTTAAGGGTCCCAGCGTGACGTTAAATAGCCTATGAGCCTACCTAAAGAATAGGGCTATCAAATGCAAAAATATTTTTTCAAATTCTACGGGTCGTTTTAGAGATTAACGCGTTCAAACAAAACAAACAATCTCTCCAGCTTTATTATTAGTTTATATAAATTATCGACCTTGCCTTCTGCCAGATGTTTGTCTAACCAGAAACCTGTCATCTCTTATCTCTTGAAATAAATGATTTGACATTGATTTTGACTTTGACTTCGTGTTCTTAGGTGATGATGATATAAAATTTGACCCATTAAAATAACCTAGAGATATCATTCCATCGTTTTGAACGCCATCGGAAATACTTTTAAGTTCTAAGACCTCCGGTGCAAATAATATTATTGTAAATTCATCGCACGACTACACGCGGTTTATAGAAAAGTCGTGATTATATCAGCCTTTCATAATACCGGTTCTTGGCCTAACTCGAGATAAGTTCCTAACCTATAGCAATCTAGAATATTTTAGAAGGTGTTATTAGAGAAACCTACCTACTACTTTACATAAAGAAGATTTTAAAAAGATAGGAAATTGTTGTAAGGGAAGTGTTTGGATGGCTATATATAAGAGTAAAAGATGATAAAAGAAACTATGAATGCATTGTATGAAAGATCATATGGCTAGAAAGGGGATGACTACTGAAAATATTACTAATAGAGAAGGATGGAGAAAATGGACTAGTAGAGGAAGAAGAAGATGTACGTATGCTCCGACCCCAAAGAAATTGGGATAAGGGTAAGAGAACGATCAGTCTATAATCGTGGCTTGGATGCTATACTGCGCACTAACAGTAGCAAATGGCTTTCATTTTGACAGTTTAACAATATTCATTGTGCTATTAACGTTGTTGAGCAGACAAATTGTTCGAACATATGAAGCAATGATTTAGCAATATCCTTCAAAATCATTCAGATTGTGATTGATCGTATGTTCCGCAATTAGGATGCTGAATATTTTCGATATAATAAATAGGCAATGGATTGGTCAGGCATAGTCAATGGATGCGTAACTGTGAAACCGCTTATATATACCTCCTCTATACACAAGAAATGTTTCTTTGCAGGCACATAGGACATTGTTACGGTATAAGTCACGTTATAAAATGCAGCGCATTATGACTGAACTTTGCATAGCGGAAGCTCACGTGTGCAGAAGGATATAAGCCACATAACTGCCCATCACGAGTCTATAACTATCTTCTGTCAAATATGGACAACACTATAAACAGTTCCAAAGAAATACTCTTGGAAATCACAATAAAAGTTGCCTGCACTACTTACTAATAACCACGGTAGGAACAGATGTAACGAAAGACAAAATGTTTGCAATGTAGAAAGATGGCAGCGATGCCAAAATAATATAAGATCAACGATGTACCTATCTTTATTTTTTTTTCTCTGTCTTTACAAAGATTCACATAGTTATAAACATACAACAACTAATGCACAAAATATGATCCTTTGTGAGAGACTGGCGGCCATATTAGGATACCCTGTGTGATGGATCACTAGCTAAAAATAGATGATATAGGTACAGGGTGTCCCTGGAAATCAAATCGAATAAGGGCGTGGGCAAGATCATTTCCAAACTTTTTGATCCTGAGAATGATTGATGATTGAGAATTATTTTACAGTTCAAAAGTTGTGAACAATTTTTTTTCAATGGTTTCGCATAGTGCTCAAAGAAAAAAAATCATTAAAAAAAACTATCAGGGCTGTCTAAAAAACTTAAATTGACAGTTCCTGGTAGTTTTTTTTTATGATTTTGTTCTTTGAGTACTATGCAAAATGATTGAAAATAACAAAAGTCGGTCATAACTTTTGAACCGTAAAAAAATTCACCAACATTCTCAGGATCAAAAAGTTTGGAAATGACTTTGCCCACGTTTGATTTGATCCATACTTCCAGGGACAACCTGTATATCTCATCACATAGATCATATTTTATAGATGAAAAGGAATGTCAGTTTATCGCCGTAGATTAAGGATAGAAGTACCTATAGTCATGCTACGCATGCATTTCTCAACAGCCTCTACAGGCAAATTTTGCTGTAATGTTTTATGATAATCCTTCCTATATCATCAAAATGTTGAAGCAAAACAACACGGGGTAGCCGGCATGTCTTAGAACCAAGAATTCGATGACGTGTGACATCTACCAACCCGCACTGGGTCCGCGTGGTGTTCTATGGCCAGCTCCTTCTCACAGAGAGGAGGCCTGTGTTCCAGCAGAGGGAACGTTATATAGTTTTTTTTTTTGTTTGTGTTTGTAGTCTTTAGTTTAGTTTTTAGTCGTTATATAAGTGTTTGTAAGTCTTTTTGTAAACTGAAGCACAAATGGATTTTATTTATTTTATTACTAGCTGCGCCCGCGGTTCCACCCGCATAAGACTTGATCCCGTGGGAATATCGGGATAAAAAGTAGCCTATGTGTTAATCCAGGGAGTCAGCTACCTCCATACCAAATTTTATCAACATTGGTCTAGCCGTTTTGTGCGTGAAGAAATAACATAAGTAATATTAGTGTGATAGGCATGGCGTTAAATACTCGTATTATGATTATAATACACAACGTTCTCTTTCATTCGACGTCAGTGTCAAGAAATGATTAAACAACTGAACTTCACTGTTTATTTATTTGAATTCCTCGAATGACTTTCAGTTAGATCATCGACCTTCCTACAACAATTGTCTGGTATCCTGTCTAGGTTTAACTTTGCTATTGTCAATTAGTCGGTAGCCTATGTTTTCATGGTCTCCAGCGCGGTATGTTCTCGCCTGCATTTCCTGGATGTCCTCAATTTATAGGCAGGCGGTCCGTCAGTGGATATGTATGTGTAGTTTTTCGAGTGTTTAGTTTTAGATTTTTTTTATAATTGTTAATCCAGAGATTATATTGATAGAATATATTATAACCCCATTCTTTATCAAGGAGTGCATCTTTTTATGATATTTTGAACAAGAAATAGTCTGTAGGCTGTATGTTCCTAGTTTCGGGAAAAATACCAGTAAGTAGTTAGGTAAGTACTTACTTTCAGTGTAGGTAAACGCCGACATTATCTAGTTTTTTTTATACACCTATATCATTAAAGTGTAAAAGTGATTATAATATCCTACTTCTAAAATTCTTAACCATTTAATTTATAATTACTTGATTTTTAGCAGGTGTTTACTAAGATTAAGACTCATTTTATTATTATAGTAAATTATTTATTTATCTATTTCTCTGCTTGATTCATGAAAAAAAAATTAAACCTGAAAATTTAAAATGGTTGATACAGTAACTCATACAATTTGAAACAATTTCGTCTGCACAATCCAGTGAAATCGTGTTTTATTACCCACACATGGAGAAACAAGTCCTAATCGCTAAATCCTTGTTGACGGCTCAAAATTCGCGAATCTTGAGTCATGTATCTACAGGATGATGTCACGAATCCTTCAAGAATACGTGACGGGTTAGCAAATTGGTATGATTACACATGTCTTCACCTAAAACGTAGTGTGAACACATTTTGATAAGCTTGCGTCAATGACTAAGTAATGGCTTTTATTGGGACATTATTTTCTTTTGTTCCTTTCGTAATTAAAACGGTCAATGAAACATTACCCTTCTAGTACCAACAAGCAAGCAAGGAAACGCAGAAGTCGTTTTTCTTAAATTATTGGAAAGGCTCCAGCACAGATATAAATAGGCCTAGATAACGCAAGTATCACGATCTGTATGAAAACCAAGCGTGTAATTTTTTTGACTAGATAGTAAAAAAAATTACTCTCTTGACTGACTGCTTCTTGTTGTTTGTGTGCTTGTTGCTGACTTCGTTATCGCAGATCGTTCTTTCTGACTTTTCTTTTTGCTTGGCTCCTAAAGCTACTAGTGTCATGTTAAGCCTATAACCTTCCTCAAGAATTGAGCTAACAAATGCAAAAGGAATTTCTCAAATCGGACTAGTAGTTTCAGAGATTAGCTCGTTCAAACACACAAACTAGTCATCTTTATTAATAGTATACCTACCTATAGATTTAATTGTGGTATTTATAAGTAATACAAAATAGGAAAATCGATTTTCCTGAAACACAAATGTAAAGTTAAGTCCTATAATAAACGGAGATGACATTGTTCATAGTATCTCAGTAAACAATCCTCATTCGTTTTTCCTGGTTTCAATAATGCAAACATGTAAACAAGATATACTTTACGTACGTAAATAGTTTACATTACAAAGACGATTACATAAGGAAAACTATATGGGAAGAATTAAAGGCATTTGTTTCCCCTTCCCTGTTTAATAAGATTGCGAGTACAAATGTATGAGAAAGAGATGTTTTTACACTCTGTAGTATTTCCCATTATTGTCTCATCGTGGGAAACCACTTGGGTCTCAATTGATTGTCATACTCGTGATTGTGATTTAACGGTAGTCTGTATTTGTGTGGTGGAAAAAACAATAAAGACGAAAGTGACAAATGGGATTGATTAAAATTTTGTGTACGTATTTGATTTTGTCAGATGATAGGGTAAAGACGTGGCAAAGCTGTCGTAATACTTATCTATTATTGCATAATATAAAGTAGAAAAGTAGTTTGTTCATAATTGACTACTGAATCGATTTTAGTAATTGTAAATATAGGTATTTTTTCAAAAATTATGTAATTTTTCATACTAACCGCCGATTGAGCCAAATGAAATTAAATCTTATTTCAAGGGAATAATACTCAATTTTAAATGCATAAAGTATTGCTAGTGTCAACACAATTTTCTTAATAAAAATAGGTAGCAAGCTTTAAAAAAAAAAGTTTTGGTCATTGTATTATGCTTTTAACTCAAAACTTTAATTGGGGTGTATGAGGTCTTGCGTTAATTATTTTACACCTTGTATAATTTCATTAAAAACATTCGGTTCAAAATTAGAGGGCAATTCCAGTATTTTTAAGAACATATCCATTCAATTCTAATCTCGTTTGCAGTTTGTACAAATACAGGACCTCTTACTTAACAACATTTATAATAAGTTTTTGACATTGATGGTAACTGAGAAGATATTGCGACTAGATTTTCAACGATTTTAAATATGTAGGTAGGTACCTACATATGAGAACTGGCCTTCAGAAGTAATACGGCCTATCAATTAAGACCATTATAAAATGCTTCATATCAATTAAGACGGACATGTATATCAAAATGAGGAAAATGTCGTCAGGAAAGTTTTAAGTTTGAATGTGGTTATAAGAGTAGGGGAATCCCAAAGAATGAATGGATGGATTGTATGAAAGATAAAATGGCTAGAAAGGGGGGTGTCTACCGAGTTGACGTCTAAAGAAGAAAATGGCATGTTGCGCCGGCGCAGATACATTGAGATAAGCGTAGGAGAATGATGATATATCAAAATGCTGTGTTCATGTTTTTTTTTTTGCGAGTTATGAACAGTTGTGAAATATTCGTGAGGTAGATCGTGAGGAGACTTATGTGTAAATAAAGATGTATGGATATACCATTTATTGGTGGTCATTAGAAACATCAGCGCTACAGATTGATGTTTTATCAATAATGTTCTCGTACACGAAAACAAGCGTAACATTTGTGAGACTTAGGGTCAGCGCAGACAGAAAGGAGCGCAGCGGAGAGGATTTTATTAAGGCACTCGAAAATCAACTTTAAAATTATTGAAATAAAGTGCATATATGCTTGAACCTGACAAAAAATGCTCGCGCGTCCTCGAGGATACGCGGGAAGGCACGCGCGCCTTTATTTCAATAATTTTAAAGTTGATTTTCGAATGCCTTAATAAAATCCTCTCCGCTGCGCTCCTTTCTGTCTGCGCTGACCCTAACAGCTGACACGATGTTCACCTTATACATTGTCCTATTGTGTTAGAAAGAAAATTATTACATTTTAATAATGATAATATTATCAGCCTGCAATATTTGTTGTTCCACAGGGCAAAGATCTTAAAAACTTAACCATGCTTGCTCCGGCGACTTTGGACGCATTATAAGTCTAGCACCTCAATTGCGTAGGTAGTTTCTATCGCAATCCGAAGGATTTTGAAGGGAATTCGTAATCAATTGCTTCATATGTTTGAAAACGTAATTAACGCAATGAATATTGTTGAATTGTCAAAATTATTACATAATAAGTATTGAGATCGTAAGTGTGTTACTTAATTATTCCGCAGATTTCCTCATGATGTTTTACTATGCTGTAAGTCAGTTAAAAAATATGTTTTTAAAGCCAGGTTTAAACCCAAATCCTCGTGCTTAAAGATTAACCATACATTACAGACATATCTACAACACAAATTGTTTAAACAACTGAACAACTAAATGAATCATACTGTTTTTATAATTTTACGACTTCTCGTTCATTATGATGTGACGATTGTAAAACATTTTCACCATGTGTAAGTTTTATTATAAGTAGAAAATATATATTTTTTTATCGCTTAGTGGGCCTGGCTGCTCTTGACCTCGATCATGCCTGATAGAAAGAGATGGATGAGGTCTATGATAGAACGAGTGTACCCAGACGTTGCCTGTTCACTCTTGGTTTGAACGCCCGTGCGTTCAAACCAAGAGTGAACAGGCAACTTAAATGTGGAAGGGAACACAGACGCTGGCTGGCAGAGAGTTCTGCACTTCAGTTCTTGTAACTTTTTAAATTACTTGAGTAATTACTTTAGATACTATTTGACAGAATAATAGTGCAGATGATACAGTTCTGGCAGTAGAGTAGGTATCAACTGAAATATTCGATTAATTGACCGAACTCAATAAATTAGTTTTACAGCCGAAACTGAAGGCTTGTACAGTCTAAGAAATTAATTTTTAAGTAAAGTGTCATCCTGCGTCAAATTTTCCGAGTTGTCCGAACTATCAAAGAATGATAGTGATTAATGTTGTTGATTTTGTCGTAAATGTAAGTTGGTTGTTAACTTGCTTTACAATTATTTTCCCTGACTTTACCTAATATACAGTAGGTTGATGTTAAGTTTTTAGATACCTACTGCTTTTATGAATTTCTTTTAGCATGGGGTCAAAGTTAGCAAAAAGTCGGCTCTACAACAAACAGATGTTCACTAAATTTAATTCTATACAATTCGTGAGCAATAACATTCAAAGAAATGTGATAAATTTCAATTAAACATTGATACAATAGTAGCCTACAATAGGTACGTGCTACATCGCTATGTTATATGTAAGTAGGTATGTGGCAACATTACATAAGAAGGCGCATAGTGTTATTAATAAAACGTTTTATTTTAATACATTTTTTTTATAGAAATACCCAGAACATAGATGGTAAAGATGTGTATACATATAGTAAAAAATAAATAGGTAAATAGAATACCTAGTAAAATAGTAGAACTTAATAGTGCATATAAAATTGTGACCATATAAGATTCTGAAATTTTATGGCTAAATTAAAAATTGTGTGGCAATCGACTGCCTAAATAATATTCCTGAAAAAGGGTGTAACTTAGGTAATACTAGGTAAATATTGTAGTACTGCGGTAAAGTTGATTAAAGTTAGGACAATAAGAAAAATCAATTAATAGATTCATTCAGGCCAGTTGATCCACGTAAAATATTCGGTATTCAGCTGCATCCGGTTAGACTGGAAGCTGACCCCTACATATTTGAGAAAAGGTATAAGTCCGCCTTTGTACCTTATTTGTGTGCGAGTAGTTTAGATAAATCTATACTAATAAGAGGTATTTGTTTGTAAGTTTGTATTTGGGGGACCCCTCCTCCAAATATAAACTTATCTATGAAATAATATATGGAACTACCAGTCGGATTTGAAAAAAATATAATTTTTTTCATTAATTGATAGCCCAATTCTTGAGAAAGGCTATAGGCTTATTAATATAACGCTATGACCCTCAGGATCCGACCAAAAAGAAAAAAGTCAGCAAGAACGCTAAGTGAAATCGAATTGAGAAGAAGGCGAGGTGTTGCGACGGGGTGGGTCGGGGCACAAGAAATTTTCACGCGAACGAAATTACGGGTTGTTCTAAAAAACTTTTTTACAAAAAAAAAAAAATACCTACTTCCAAATAATAAATATAATAAAATGAAAAACAACTTTAATTTCAGAAACGTCGGTGTCGTCGGGTTCGCATTTTCGTTGTTTGACACCGACTTCCGAAATTAAAGTTATTTTTCACTTTGCAGTGTCTTATTTGGAAGTCGGTTGTTTTTTTTTAGTTTTTACTTTTAAGTTGTGTTCACCCCACACAAACTCGTATAACACTACTTACTCTGTAAATATCAGTGACAGGAAATACGTATTAATGAAGCTAACTAAAAATTGTCCAAGCAACGTTATTAAAATTTATATGGGCTCATCCCTGAGGCATACCCTATCCATTCAAAAAATGATTTTTCGAAATTGATTTATAATTGCTGGAGATATCTTGTAACAAACATACAAAAAAAAGACATTCGAATTGAGAACCTACTCCTTTTTGAAGTCGGTTAAAAAGACAAGGCAGACGATGATGATGACGTACCAAAATTACATAAATAACCATTATTGAATAGCATACTCGTCCTATAACTGTAATAACGCCTTCCTAACATACCTAATCCTACGCATGAACACGACATAATTTTATACAGAGAAACCAGCAATGTAGCTACAAGCTATTAGCTAGACATTTCTCATTCATTGATCATTAAAGTAATCTAAAAACATAATTATTTTTTTACAGATAATTTATAGCCAGATCGAACAGATTATGAAACATCTCGTGTCTTTATTACCCACGGTGCCGCGGTGGCTAAAGTTTAGTGACTCGAGGCGTGTAAACTATCAATTTGTGTTTTGTAGCTGTGACGTGGGTTAGTTTTAATCCATTGGTATTTCTTGTAACCTTTTGATCAGGAAAGGATTTTGACACCTGATTACTCCTGTAATACAGTTCACAATAACATAGAAGTCGGAGAAAATCATAACCTAAAAAGGTGACGTTTTCACTCCTTCATGAACAGATTTGTTTTGATTTTGACCGATTCATTAAAGAAAACATGAAAGTTCAATCACTAGATACACGTGAACTAAGAATAATATTTTCTATTAAGTATAGGTACCTAATATTCATACAATATTAAGTGGCATTGAACGGAATGCCCTCGCTAATACTCGCTATAGTCTGTGTAGCCTTTATATATCTGACTCAACTGTTACGTATCCATTATAATGGTTTTCTTTATTTTATTAGCGATAAATAACATAATATACTTGTTTATGTTTACCGACTGTTAGGTATATTATGGAGAATTATGTAGAAGATATGATTCATATATAACTCACTTGAGTGATTAAATATCAGCCTATCGATTCTGTAAAAAACTCACCGTGATAACATAGGTGAAGTGAACTATCAATGGAGGCAATCCCTAACATCAGGTGGAACGACAGCTCACTTCACCTTAGTTTTCACGGTGAGATTTTTACAGAATAGCACTGCAGGAAGAACCAAAGACAACACTTTCAGCCTAAATATCTGCATGTTTTAGATTTCAGATAATAGTTATTTTGACAGGTTTGATGTCCAGCATCCTTACTGCATAACATACTTTCAATCACAGTCCGAAGGATTTTAAAGGAAATTCCATTGCTTCATACGGTTGATAAATTCGTCTACTGAACAACGTAAATAACGCAATGAATGTCGGGGAATTGTCAAAACGAAATGTGTGAATTTTAAGTGTGATACGAAATTATCCCGCAGTTATGAGAGCCTGAACTCAGTAATAAAACATCTCAGGGCAAATCTTTTGAGGTCAACAGCTTCAGTTGATGTGGTTATCAATAATTTTAAAGCAATTTTGATTATTGTAAAAGTCAACAATGATCCATAAAGTAATCTAAAAAGATCTAACAAAAAAACTACCATCGACACGAAAAGAAGATCTAAAAATAGCTGAAAAACATTTCGCTAAGTGAATGTGTATAAATTTCTTTTTGATCTGCAGTGCTATTCTGTAAAAATCTCACCGTGAAAACTAGGGTGAAGTGAGCTGTCATTCTACCTGATGTTAGGGATTGCCTCCATTGATAGTTCACTTCACGCTCACTTCACCTATGTTATCACGGTGAGATTTTTACAGAATCGATAGACTGATGTCAGGGATTGCCCCTGTTGATAGCTCACTTTACGCTCACTTCACGCTCACTTCACCTAAGTTATCACGGTGAGATTTTTACAGAATCGACCTGATGATTACTAATCAATCGATATCAAAAACAGATGATACACTACATTCTATAATCAATCTGCATCGCAAAGAATCAGATACCGAACCGTTACAAATCTCACGAGGTCACAGAGTTCATACGGCAAACGTAATTACAAAACCCAGTTACAACAGGACCACGTGTACACTGCAGTTCCATTTTTATATGCAATAGTTTGCATTTTCATTGGCACTTAAGAGTTTTATAGCTTTTTGCCTTTAAATGTCGTAAATAATAGCTTTTACAATTTCCTCCATTGAGAAGCGTGTTATGGTCAAGATGGAAATGTTTATAGATTACCTAGGTGTTGATGTTTATTGGCTATGGTATTGAATTTCTGATCGAAGATTTTTATGACATTGGAGACGTGTTGTGGTATTATGTTTCATTCGAATCTAGCTATATTAATAACGGCTTTTCTGTTGACATCATTTGAGTCATTGAATTCATATCTCTGGAAAGCATTTTGCTCAATTAGCCTCAGATAGATCCATCTAGCATTTTGTAAGCGGATGATTGATCTTGGAATTAAAAACAGCTTTGATAACAAAGTCTGAGTGAAAATTAAAGCTCTTACATTTCCAATTACAGAAATGGATTGAGTGAAGACAAGTGTTTAAAAAATAATTCACAATACGAAATCAATTATAAAATCGGAGATTGAGAATTCATTGGGCACACTTGTTCCATCATAGACCTCATCCATCACTTTCCATTCGGTGTGATCAAAGTCAAAAGCAAGCCCATTCAACAAATTAAAAAAAAAAGAAAAAAATACTTTGACAACTACTGACGCCTACCAATCTACATATTCGTAAGTATCACATTCAAACATTAAATTAAAGGAGAAAGTAGCATCGATTACACATTTTACTAATGATAGAAAGATTCCAATCTATTTGTAGAACGGTCAGTTACAAGATCATCATGTCCAATCAAAATTGAAAGGTGAATTAAAAACACCATTATTAGATTGTAGAAACCATATAATACCTTATGCAAATAACAAGTGGGAAGAGAAAGAAGCTATTGGTACAATTTTAGGATTAGCTACGATTACCAAAGAATTGAGATAAATTGCATTAAGATAATCTTGCGTAGCGATCCACATTGCTCAGTCCATGTTGGCTGAATTTAGCAAACTTCGTTTGGTCATAGGTCAGTATTTTGAAACTAGAATGTTTCAGAATATCGGACTAATGTTATTTGTCTAAATCTATTTGAATAAATGTTGAGATTTCGTGAGGAAAGTTTTGAGTTTGAATGTGGATGGTTAAGAGGAGAGAAAGACTGAAGAAACGGTGAATGGATTGTCTAAAAGATAAAAATAATATGGTAAGAAAAGAGGTGACTACTACCACATACCTACTTATATTGGAACAAGGGCAGGGAGATGACAAAAAGATGAGATTTTGTGCATTTTTTTTAATATTTACACTGGATACTTTTTCGATACCATATTTTACTAAGATATTAGTGTTTTAAATAGTTTATTAGATAATTTAGTTTAAAAATTGGTA
Source organism: Globia sparganii (assembly GCA_949316385.1). Taxonomy (NCBI): domain Eukaryota; kingdom Metazoa; phylum Arthropoda; class Insecta; order Lepidoptera; family Noctuidae; genus Globia; species Globia sparganii. Next base: position 3,005,965 of record OX438668.1, on the reverse strand, counting down.
AGAGTTCGTGTTGGAATATTTTCGATATGCTCGGTCACACACGTCATCCACTAAACCTTCTACAAAGTATATTTAGTCAGCTTCCGGTAACACAAAATCTTTATTTTTACACTGTTTTCTGACTAATGCACTCAAAAATGTCGTCTTCACTTTCTGACTTATATCCTGCCAGTTTTCGTTGTTTCTACGTGTTTAAATATAATTTAAAAATATTCTTTAGATAACTGTAACCTTAGGTAACTTAGATCGGACACATAGGCCCCCCTCTTATACATAAATGTTGCTTAAAGTTAAGACACGCTTAACGTCAAAACAATTTAACGTTTATAAATATGGTTATGGTGGTGGTGGGTATGGTTGGTTATGGTGGTGGTATGGTTTATATCCAGTCATAATCATTTCAATGTATTTAATTCTAGCTCACCCCAAGAGTCTTAACAATACTATCGAGGCCCGACTTAGTAACAATGACACGTAGAACCACGTAGAATGAACATATGACATCATTAATTATAATATTTACATTACGAACAAACATGGTGATTCACAAACCCTTAGCACTGGCTCAATGGATGTGATTGAGAATAGTTTATAGTGTTGTGGAGATTCCAATGGATATTTCCTAGTCTTCCTAGTTATATATGCCATAGAAATTAATTCATTGTTCTTCATTCTTGTTGAATTTTCTGTATCCTGGTTTTTTCTTAAGGTCTATTGTTATTTGTTTATTATTGCAAGGCTCGTTTTTGACCTTTGTTTCCTGGTCGATGGTGGTACACGCTTTGCCTTGCCTTGTTATTGTATCATTGTCTTTTTTAAAGCAGGAACTGCAATCGGCAATACATACGGTTTGGAATACATTACGTCTTGTTGTATATGGTTCATAATAAGATTTTCAAATGAATTTTAAACCTAACCAAAAGGTATGACAATTGGCCCCGATTCTGTTGTTCACAAACTAAACTAAATTTATGTTTAGTGCATCTTGTTCTTTCTATTTCAATATGAAAAGGACAGAAGATAAATATTAGTTTAGTCCTGTCAAATTAGATAATACATAGACAAGTTTACACGTGATTAAAAAATTGGCTACTAAAAATACGTCAATTTACGTCAGGCGCTGACTAAATTGACAGGACTAAATTAACATTTATCTTCTGTCCTTTTCTTAATGAAATAGAAAGAAAAAGATGCATTGAACTTAAATTTAGTTTAGTTTGTGAACAACAGAATCGGGGTCATTATCTGCAGAGTCATTAATATTAGGAAGGCTGGAATATCCGCAATGCCATACGTCACAGCTGCAGAACATTAGCAGCTATTTCCGAAGTGTGAGATCTAGAAGGCCTAGAAGGGTGAAGACTTTGTCATACATTTATATGTATGTACCTACCTATAGTAATTATTCTGTTAATGGTGTTGGGTGGGTTGTCAATCACGAGGTGGAACTTTGTTATTGATGACGAACACATTTCCGTAAACAATGAGCCTCATCAGGAAAGATCGCTACACCATATAATAAAAACTGTAATGGTCCCCATAGACCTCATATTGAAGGTAACCTGCCTCAGGTAGGAGCAGTAAAAATGTGTTTCGCAGGTATACCGTTGCGATAAATTTAAATATTCGAGAAATAAGCTTGCTAAATGTACACGTGAATGCAATAAGGATTAGGAATTTGATTTTTTTTATTCTTTGTATCTGCTCAACTGTTGAAAAATCAAAATTTGATTTATAATAACAATAGAAATTCAATTGTGTCTCATTAGCCACAGTTGAGCTACTACTTACATTGATAAAGTATTTAAGTAGGTAGGTTCTTATTGATTATTTGAACAAAACTCATCTCTTACTTTATTTATTATCCAAAGATTTATATTATAATCGTTATTTTCAGCATTCATGATAATTTGTTATCGATATACCTACTCGTATTATGTATAATTACAATTGGTAAAAAAAACTATGAAGCCATAAAAACTTCGGCACCTTACAAAAGCCAAATGATCCCTATCACAATCGCATTTCACGATAGCCGAAATCATCCTCGGTTCGCTTACCGGCTCGCACATTGGGAGATGTCTGAAAAAGTTCCAAGTCAATGACCGCAAAAAAGTGCACGACTCACCTTGCTCAAACCGAAACTTGCTTACTCAAAAACATTCGATACCCCACGGTGCATCACAACACGAAAAATAACCTGCAATACACCTTTCAACATGTGCCGATCGATTTATTTATCACTTTTTATCTACAACACATAGATTTCGATATCCACACTCGATAGTTCCAAACTCTAGAAAATATTTCTATTTTTATTTTCACTTGTCACTTTTCCCGCTCAATTTTTTATTCTTAATCCGATCGAGTTCGAAGTTTAAAAAGTTTTGTGTCGCTAATGGCCAGCGTTCTGGCGACTGACATGGAAACTCCGCGGGAGTTGGCACAGTACTGAACCGGCGGCGAACCGCTGCGGCCCGGTCAAGTGAGAGCGCACATTGTATCATCAATGTGCTCCGTGTATTCCAGCTAAGCACACATGTGTGGGCAGATAAATAAATACTTGATACTTCGCTGAAAACTGGTTTTACTTCTGATAAGGTACAATGACACCAACTTGAAGAAGAAGGGTAAGAACCTTCATGTAGAAAATAAAGATCATAACGAAGAGCAAAAGAAACTATTCAAAAATATATAGATAAGAGGATCAGTAGTAGAAATACAAGTAGCTGGTATTTGTTAAGACTATGCCGACCGTACAGTGGCGCCCTCATCGTTTGTTTGGTTATTTCATACAATTTAGAATGAAAATGCAGAAAATAAGCACGTTAAGTTGTGCTTCACAAGACGATACGTTAATATTATTAGAATCGGTAGTCTTATATTGTTTAGTTTCATTATAAACCTTAAAACGGATAAAAGTGGCCACCATATTCCGTTTTAAGGATTATAGTAAAACTAAACAATATAAAACTACCGCTTCTAATAATATTAACGTATAATCTTGTGAAGCACAACTTAACGTGCTTATTTTCTGCATTTTCATTCTAAATTGTATGAAATAACCAAACAAACGATGAGGGCGCCACTGTGCGGTCGGCACAGTCTTAGTGTATTTTAAATGGGAAACTAACTAATTCGAAAGATAATCCGAAACCAACAGAACTAGAAAAGAGTATTGGATGCTTTGAACTATATGTATACGGTAATGCTATGGATATGATATACTGGCTTCTGAATATTTGTTAAGAATGCATGAGTAATGTAGGTAATTTGAAGAACAGCAACCGCAGAAGATTCTACCATACCTATCTCTGCATTGACTCTGATTAAAAAGCTGAAAAGGATGTCAATAATATTGAAATTGATCGCAAAGCAAGCAACAATCTCGATAACTTAACACTCGAAAGAGAAGTTATAAGTAACTACAAACTGCGATTACAGTGACTCATATAAAATAGACGGGAACATGATAACATCTAAGCAAAATATTGTTTCGCCTTATCAGATAATAGTAACAGTAGGTACTACTTTCCCCTATCACTCTGATCCTCTAAACGCCAGGAGAGCAAACTTTATCTCTTTTATCAACAAAGTATTGACACATATTTCAGATTACTTATAAAGAATAACTGATTCATTGCAAACATCTTAAATTTCAACAGTTCATAAGTTGACACTGTAAGACACAGACATTCTGTGTTAGTAACCAAGCACTACACTCTTTACAACTTTACATAAACAGCGAAACTATAGGAATTTCACTCTTATTAAAATGTCCAGGCTATATCTTCCGCAGATTTATTGGTAGAAATTGGTAAGTGCGACCTCGTAAGGTAAACTTACTTTTTTATTTCATCGAGTATTATGGCATTATTATACATAATCCAAAGAGGTCGGAAGGTCATTGTTGCAGATTAATTAATATTAGTTAAACAATTGAATCATTGATATTCTTGCGTTGCAAAAATGAAATAAAAGTTTAGAAATGTTGTCACGGTCCATGATATTGGAATTTTTATGTTTGGCCTAGCCCAGTGTAGGTATTGGTATTAATTAATGTATTCACCTTAGTATTCTATTGCCACATCAGCTTGTAAATGTCAAATGAAAGCACTAAGATGTACGAACTATCCAAAAGTGAATGCATTTCTCAGCATGTTTGTCTGACAGTTATTACCGCTGCAATATAAATTGGAGCTAAAAACACAATATTTTATATTATTTATCAAATTTTTTTGTTCTTCAGGATTGTTTGCTTTGACAAAATTCTACAAAATAGCTCATCGTTTTTTGGCATCTTTCTTGTAATCATAGGCATTATAATTATATAATTATATTATATAATGCATCATATATATTATTGTTCAAAAAATGACTTCTGCTCTTAGCCGATATGTTAACATCGGGTTGGTGCGATCATTACCTACTCATGTTTTCTTCAACTTTCAAATTGGCATAAAATACCAAACTAACCGCCAAATTCGTGCAGGTGCAGTAGAAAATCAAAGCAGAAACCGCTAATGGAAATACTTAGGTCTCCTTCCAAGTTACGACACAACCTCCAAGGCAGGTGCCGTAAGAATAATGAACTCGTAATTCTTCAAACGTAGTGTAGGAATAAAAGTGAGTGAACCACCCGAAGAAGACAGCGTTGGCCCACTGGATTAATTAAAGCGGATAATCAGGCGATGTGGAGTAACTTAGGAGCGGCTCGCCTTAAACTTTTGCAGCCATACGTCAGTCTTGTTGAAGCCGATAATGATACCTCCTCCTCACTAAGGTCATATTACGTCAATTGTCAACATTTCTTCGAAATTAAAGAACTAAGACGATATTTAAATCAAGGATATTGAAATAACCACCACAAGTTCAAAAAATATTGTTGAAGGAATAAATCACTGACAATCAGTCTTGCCAAGGCGTATCGTACTACCTAGTAACTGGGTTGTGGAGGCAGTCGCTCCATGTAAAATACTGGTATTTAGATGGATCCGGTTGGACTGGAAGCCGACCCCAACATAGTTGGGAAAAGGCTACGGAAATTGTATTCAGGAATAAATATCAATTAATTGGTAAAATATCCTACGTTATTTGTAGATAACAGATAATTAAAGAATGTCGGTGGCAATAATAATGAGTGCTTATTTGTAAACGCTGAATCACGTAGTAAGAGTATGTTAATTACCTTCAATTTTTATCTTACCAACGCATTAGCTATCAGGTATTATCTCAAGACGATTTAGATTAGATTCGGTTTATTACAGAACGTTGGTACTAATCGGATAGAATTTGAGGGAATTAGAGTACGAATACTCATACTGTTGTTAACAGGTTAACATCACTGGTTGCCTAAATCCGACCCCGGTACAAGTGCTGTAGCCGCTAGCAGGAATAGCGCCACCAGTGGTTCGCAGAGCGATGGCAAGCTCCAGCGAAAGAGCCAAAATGGTCTCCGATACACGAGACCCTTTGCACACCAACATCCTTGTGCCACAAATGCTGATAAACCGAAACAGTTTTTTTTTTAAGTTTGTCGTCTCACTCACTGTTGCACGATCACAAGAGAAACTGAAGCAGTGGCGAGACGGTGCTTCCTTACCCAATCCATTCGTTCCAGCCGCTGAAAACCTCCCACCTGGACATGAGTTACCTTGGGTAACCTGGAAGTCTTTCAACAGACTCCGGACCCAGGTTGGCCGAAGCAAGGAAAACCTGTTCAGGTGGAGATTCATAGACGACTCCGCCTTGGAGTGTAAATGTGGTGCTGTTCCACAAACGAACACTTAATATCATTTCCAGCGTGACCTGTCAGTTGCACGTTACAGGAACTGATGGCGCCAAACAAGTAGCCGAATTCTGGGTCGAGTCCATATAGATTGCTATCGACACGCTAAGAAGAATATATAAACATGTTTGTTTTGCAGGATGTTTGTGACATGACAAACAATAACAAAGTTCGTCT